>CALYLW010001082.1:27500-110000 GCA_944989445.1 Ampullaceana balthica
TGTTGTCACCAGCAACCATTCAACCTTCAACCTCATTTTTACTCTATTACTACTGCTTTCTTCTCATTGTTTCATTCATAAGAAGTGGCCGTGTGCAAAAGCCATCTAACTATTGATTAGAATTAATTAAAATGTGTCAAAATTGAAGGTTCAAAATTTCAAAAGGATTTCTTAATTTATTTTTGTACATTTTTATAGTGAAGAGTTTGCTTTGTCATGAGTAATATATGTAGGTCATGATACATGTGGCGATGCCTAGGGGATTGTAACAAAATAAACTACACTTTAAAAATTCATAACTTTAAAACTACAAATCCTAAAAAATAAAATTTTGTTGATAAAATATTATTAAAAATAATCTCTATTTAATTATGCCATTGAATATTTATTATTTTTAAAGTTATTTTTTTCACATCAAGTACTCGGTATCGGTACTCGGTATCAGTGTCTGCAAAAAAGGGCGCCACTCGGTAAATTTGCTCGTTATGCGAAAAACTCGTTATGATAGGTGCTCGTATGAGAGTTAATCATTATGAGAGGTTTGACGGTATCGGCACTTGGCATCGGCAAAAGTTGGCCGCTACTACTCGGTACTCGTAAAAAAAATCATACTCGGTACACCCCTATATCATATATATTAATTGTCAAATATTTTGAATGTTCACAATATGTCAGTTTGGATTTGTGTTGCATTTGAGCTTATTTAAAATACACACACAAAAAATATAAATATATATATATATGAACCACATTTTTTTTTAGAAACACTCACTTTTCTTCATTCTTAATATGACGATAATCGCTATAGTTAATCCTAGTGCACATGGTCCGAGGATACCACCAATGATAAGAGCAGCTAAGTTGATTTCACTGGAACCTGTTACTGGCTCTAATTCATATATATATATATATATATATATATATATATATATATATATATATATATATATATATATATACATATATATATATATACATATTATAAAGTTTTAATTTGTTTCTCTTTGCGATAGAAATTCAGTCATTATTTTAAAATTTGTGAATAATGGTGAAATAAAACATAATAAAATTATCTGTTTTAACACATAATTAAACAAGCCGCTTATAACAAGATTTTTGTAAACACAAAATTGTTCAAGAAAGAGATGTTATAACACCATCATTTTATATACTATTATTAGTAGAAAAGGATTACTTTACCATATTTGTTAATACAAAATATAAAATTTAATTATACCGTAAAATTTCAACTTTGTGAAGAATAATTTTGCAAATAGAGTCCAATATAAATAAAATCGTTCCTCCAGATTTTTGAGGTAATACATGAATATAAACTGACGAATGCATTAAAATAAAAGTATTATTAATACATGTGTAGTTGGGACTAACAAAATATACACACTATCTCAATTATACAGTTTGAAAATATTTACTTTCTTTGTTCTTTCTTCATGGTAACGTTGGTTGTTTTTTAAACAACTAACATAAATAGATTCTCTTATTAAACAGCTGCTGATTTTTTTTTAATCTTTAAAAAATATACTCAAATAATTTATGTTTGAATTAAAAATGTTAAGAGTAAACATTTACTCACTTATTGGTAAACTTTTAAACGTCACATTTGGTTTACACTGTGACTCTTCGAAAACAACGCACGTGCAAAATGTAAGCGTGTTAGGTATATTAAATTCCAAAGAAACAGTGTAATTGTCTGAAAGAAAGAATAAAATCTATTCATTTTTTTTTCATTTCTATCTCAGACACACACCAAAAATATTATTTGCAAACTTAATTAAGAAAATCTAAACAGTAAAATGTTATAGGTCCGAAAAATGTTATGTTATATTTTATTTACAATCTTATATTTCGTAAGACTACTTAAAATAAGAAAAGTTAACAAGTTTACATATTTTATGCAAAGCCCATGTATTTATTTTTTTTAAAAAATGATTAACATACTATAAAATAAAGTCATACAGCATCATGTCTAACAATGTTATCTGAGAAAAGGTAAAGATTAATTCTGTTATGCGAGACTCGTCATATAGATTGCAAATAGAAAGGTGAAAAGACAGGTTGCGCTACTAAAAGTATCCCAATGTGCACTGTCTACACTGTCAAGAGATTTTTGCAGATGTATAGTCCACTCTGGTGCTCTTAAGCAATCATTATATCGCACAAGGAATGATTATGTAATTTTAAATTGTTGAGCAATCACACCGGCAGTGACCTTACTATTACAATCGTCATTGTACACGGGCCATATTCCAAAATATTGTAGAACAATATAATTTAACTTAGTCAAAACGTAGTTGAGCCTTACGAAACCCTCCACCCCCCACTTTTTCTCTCTTCCATCAGCGAAAATTTCGACCAATATCGTTCTTTTTTTACGTAATCAAAAACAAACATACAAAGGTCGTACTAAAATGCGTGGAATAACTGGCCTGATCAAACTAGGAAAATCAACAAAACATCAACGTTTAAAACTCTCATAAACAAGCAGTAATAATTATAAGCCATGGATAAGTAAGTGTCTGAAGAGATAAGATAGGGCAAGTATAAACGTAAGTCATTTTAAAAGTCACAGTATAACAAACGACAGTCATCTTTCACTATTATTCACCTACCTTTTTTTTAAAGTAGATTAATGAGTAATGTAATAAAAGGAAAAATGTGTTTCATTTATTTATTTCTTTAGGGCTTTCGTTCACGTAATGTCTTAATTATACACAGACTAAATATATATTGGATACAATTAACTACCATGAGAGGAGTTTCTAGCAAACCCTTGACATATATTACATAGTTATTTTTAAAATGCAAACGTCAATTTCTTATAAATATTAAGTCCCAGCTTCCACAGTTCTTTTATCTCATACATTTATCCACCAAAAAGGAATGGTGACCACTTTGTATGACTTTTCAACAATGACACAACTTTGTACTAGACGGTCACCAACATTTCTGAACATAACTAGTTACAACAACATCTCCTAATCTATATGTGCTGTAAAAGAGCTTGCAATTGGAATTTTATCCCGCAAAGTACAAGGCTGTGACAGTCTTCAGAAGTTAAATCCCCAATATCATCAATTATAAGGGTGTGGTGATATACCTAATGGATTTTCTTCGTAAGATTTTAAGTCTCATCATCTATGGCGGATTAAAGGGGGAGGGAGGATGAAGGGGCTAAAGCCAGGGGCCCCCGATGATTTAGGGGCCCCAAACTTAGTATATTTTATAATAAAAATGGACACATGTTTACACGAATCGCTGAAAATATGATACATTAAATAAATTAATAAAATCTAATCTATTATTATTAATCTGATCTCTATCCGATACGACAGTCTAAGTAATCGAAAAACCTGATTAAAGAGAAATTACTAAAGAATATCACTTATATATCTTAAATTGACATAACTGTTGAGCTTTGCTGGTCTAATCGGAAGTATATAGGCTTGTGGTGCAAGCGGTCACGGGATCGATCCCCAGGTGGGGGTGTGGACTTTTTTTAATTTGTTTTTTTATTTTTAAAAATTTTCTTTTACACTCTATTTTACGATACCGGCAAACAGTTATTACTCCGTGTTCGGTTTTTTCATGAATAATCTTTTTGGCTGAATAGAAACAAGTTACAGTCTTTAATCAGCTGCTAGCAATCATTTTATCTAAAGGTACACTGGCTGGATAGGGCCCCAGTTTGAATTTCAGGCAGGGGCCCCGTGCAGTCTTAATCCGCCCCTGTTCATCATAAAGATAGTAAAGTAATAGCTTGTAACTTTCGTCACTTTTAACTTTTTTTATTTTTATTTTATTTTTTTTTAATTATTTTTTTTTGAGAGTATATTTCTTCAGTCTAAGAATATCGTTCTTAAATGAAAAGGTAGGTTAGATTTTTTTTTATAACTTTTATAACAACACGTTTAAAATAGCAGCATGCTACTTATAATAATGATTTTATCTGTTCACTGAAATATTTACTGAAATACCGTAAACATAAATGAATTGAAGAATATTAAACAATTTGTAATGGAACCTTAAAATTTAAAATTTAAGAAAAAATGTATTAGATTCTTCTATTTTATATCATTTATTGCAAAATAAATTTAATATTTTGGTATTATAAAGTATTCTTACTAGAATCAAGTCAACACAATGGAATGATTTACTGACATTGATTGATTAAAAAATATAACTTGTGCCAACTTAGAAATTATTTGTTTGTAATTGAAAATGTAAATGTCTTTTTAAATAAAAGACTTTAAAAATAGCAGTTGAAAATATACATTGAAAATTAAATAAAGATTTACAATGTGTTTATATATTGTGAGAAGCTCGTCTTCCTACCTGTTGCCTGAGCGACCTTACTTTCACACGACAGTGTTAACTGCTTAGCTAAAGGAAAACCCCCTAAAGACTGACATTTGATATTCGCTTGTTGTGGTTTCTCAATGGAGAAAGGAAGTTGGAATAATTCTGGAGGTTCTGGTGGCCCTGTGAGAATGTCATTTTTAAAAAATTAAATAATCACAAAAAAATGTTTAGCATAATGGGAAGAATGGTTATTGAATGTTGTTGTTTTTTTTTCAAATCATTTATAATTATTTTTATTTATCTTCTTCTATATTTGTTTTAGTTTTATAGTTGATAAGAAATATTACCTTTGATAATGACATTAGTAGTTTTGTTTATAGAAAATGCTTCATTTTCAGCAACACATTTAACTTCAACCACACCAGCTGTTGAATATAATGCACTAAACGCATTATCATGTGTATTATCAAAACTCGTAGCGTTGAGCTTCTGGTTGTTGATGTAAATAGAAACCTGAGATTTAGGAGAACCGTCACGAACAGAACAGTTGCCCATGATTACAGGGTCTTTTTCCACACATTTATCGAATTCCGTTTTGGCAAGTAGCAATGATACTTGTGGAGGATCTAAAAGTAGAAAGAAAATCCAGGTAGATTTTTTCCTTTACGCGTTGTTAAGTATTAGTATTACTATTACTCTAGACTCTGGCTCTGGGTAACAATATTTAAGACACATATAAAAAAACATGAATAACACCTCTGCCTACAACAGTAAATGTATAACATATAAGCAGGGTATTAGTTAGCCTGACAGGACGTAACACAACAGCGAACGTTTCGGCAAAGAGCCTTCCTCAACGAACAAATAGTACACAAATAAAACGAATATAACAAAAGAAAAAAACAAACGTAGCTGCGGTGAAATCCAATTAGTCCAGAAGATATATATCTTATCTTATCTTATCTGTTTACAGACGCTCCTTCTATACAGAAGATTATTGCGTCCTACGCTTATCTATGGTTTGTGTTTAGTCCTCCATTTTTATTAGAGATTTAAATGTTGATAAAGTGTTGGTTTTCCTGGATTCTTCAGGCAACCCATTCCACGCCCGAAATATAGAAAGGAGAGAATAGCAAAAGCTTATATAGGAAAGGAGAGGGTGGGTGTGGCCAATCAATCAGGTTGTCAGCCCGAACACCACATTCATCCCATGTGGTGTTAGGGTCCCATATTCTTGGATTAGTCTATTCTCCAGACTGACCCTGCCAGATGTATTTGAACAAGAAACCGTGGCGGTGACAGACAGTTCGTCGACGCCCATGTGGTCACGTCGAGAGACAGGACACTATTTGTCTTGTTTAATCACACGTACATGCTCAGCGATACAGCAAGAGTGTAACCCCCCTGTCTCACCTATGTACTTCAAAGAACAGCGCTTACACATAACGGTGTAGACCACATTGCGTCTGATACAAAGAAAGCCATTCCTAATATTGAATGTCCCCTTGAGGAAGACAATCTGGTCCGTCTGGGTAACAAAGGGACATGTCTTACAGCGAGGACGGCCGCATGGTTTGGTGACCAGATGTGAGGGCGGAATACAAAGACGGCTACGAACTAATAGGTCTCGAAGATTTTTGTCCCTTCTGAATACAGTGAGGGGTTGGGTGGAAAATATGTTGTTAGTCTCAGGGTAAGCGAGGAGGACGGTGCGGTTTTTCAAAAAGATTTCATTGGCTTTGATGTTGTGGGGATGGTAGGTGAGAACCAATTTGCTCCTCTCATTACTATCACTGATGCGTGACACAAAGGCGGTTGCAAAAGTGACGCTTTTAACTCGCTGAAGCACAGATTGAAGTATAGCTTCAGGGTAAGACTTTGTCTAAAAAACTCCACCATGTCCAATGCCTTTTTTCAAAAAGTCCTCATTAGATTAACATAGTCTTCGGAGGCGAAGAAGTGAAAAGGGAATAGAATCCTTACAGGATTTGGGATGAGACGAGGGATACAGTAGGTAATAGTGGCTGTCTGTAGGTTTGGAGTAGGCCGAAGTGAGGAGGCAGTTTTCCTGGAGAGTTACAGTAATGTCCATGAAATTTACTGATAGTTCTGAAATTGTGTGAGTGAACTTAATGGAGGGGTGGAAAGAATCTACAAAATTGATGAACGTGTCAAGTTCACTTCTCTCCATATGAGTAACCCCATTATTTTGTCTACAACAGAGAAAATATTTAATTACATAAAATATATACATATACAAAATGATATAATAAGGAATATAAATATAGAAAAAAATATTATGATATATACACAATATAAGGTATTTTGGTGTTGTCAACTTAACTTCACACTACAGAACAATTGGGTCAGTTTTTCTATCCTCCCCTGACACTGACTCCGCTTTCAATGCCCTATACCAGGTTGGCCACCTGTGCGTCTCGCTTGACCGCTTACTCTCGTGGGCGTTCCCAGACTTTGATAGCTGTGCCCACTTAGTTACGTCTACTGCACTGGTTATCAAATTCTCGTCATGGCTTAAGGTCGACTTGTCCACTTTTGCCTAAAACACATCTGGTGCTCAACTGCTTCTAAACTAAAACTCAAATTTGCTTTACTAGCACTACTTTACTAGCTGAACCCCTTCAGCTAGGCTCTCTCTCACAAGACACGTCCTTATAAGGGTTTGGAATCCAGAGGTTTCTCCCCGGCATATATACATTGCTCACCATGCCTGCCCTAAATTTCTAACAATTCTATTGGGTGACCCTTTACTACCCTCGATGGTATATGTGCAAAAATGTTCATGGCTGGTCAGACCCTAAGTCCCATCTGCCTGGCGCGTTACGCATGGTTCCATTAGGTACCTAAATCAGTACCTGATTTTCATAAAGTGACAAATGAAATTTTTACATCTAAAAGGAGGTAGAATATTTCCAAATAGGCCCCATACTTACAAGCAACTTTTGGATGATAAATTATTTCATCTTTGAAATTCAATG
The DNA here is from genome assembly GCA_944989445.1 of Ampullaceana balthica. Taxonomy (NCBI): domain Eukaryota; kingdom Metazoa; phylum Mollusca; class Gastropoda; family Lymnaeidae; genus Ampullaceana; species Ampullaceana balthica. Next base: position 34,820 of record CALYLW010001082.1, read on the forward strand.
CATTTGATAAAAGGCACTGGAAGGAATACGTAGCTGAAATAAAGAATTTAGAAGAAAAATAGTTAATAGTATATAATAGAATTGTTTAAACTAAAATCTCCACTGACATTTTAGCTATCACATTTTGTATTATGCTTAGTGTATTTCCCGTCAAAAATGAGGGAAGTTTTAAAAATAAATATAATTGTCAGTAATCAATGTATTTAATTGTCACGTTTGCCTGAATCATCATCCTTTGTCCTGTGTGTTCATTGTGGAACATAGGGCCGCTGTCAAAACTCGCCTTAAATGCATTGTGTGGCAGAAATGCAACAAACTAATTAATCGCGATTAAAACTTTGCTAAAATTAAATTTGAACCAACGCATAGTGTTACAGTATTGCTACATAGCTCTACTGTATTGTGCGCATGCTCACGGGACCTACATTTTTAAAAATTGTGCGTTAGAGAGCTTTTACTTCGTCAAATCACTGTTTGTTGACATTACTTTTTTGCTGCGCCTCTAGTGATATTCTAAGTGTATAAAACGCTCTTCAACATACAAAAAAATATTATTGTATTCCTTAAGGTTAGTATTTAACTTAGAACTAATTGTTTGTTATAATTTGCGTGTTCCTAGTTAGCAATTGTTTTTTTAAAAATCGTGTGTAGCAGAACTGAAACATCATGTATCCTGGCCTTCTTGTTATGTTTTTAGTACTAGTAAGACCAGTTCTATTATTAGTATTAATCGAAGTGTCATGTTTGATCTATTCTGTTTATTGGAAATGAATAACTGTTTGAACAATGTTAAAGATATTTATATATATATATATATATATATATTATATATATATATATATATATATATATATATAAGTATGTATCTGTGTGTGTGTGTGTATGACCTTTATAGCTGACTAAACCATTCACCCGATCGTCATGAAACTTTTCGAGACTGTTGAGTATGCTCCCGGGATGGTAACTTGCTAATTTTTTTTTCGAAATTTAAAACTCACGGGGCGCCTGGGGCCCATAATGTCATCTTTTTCTTATATGAGCTATATAAAAATTAGTTTAAGCGTTAGCTACTGTGTTAATTTATGGATCTTAACTAAACTTTGCATATAGAAACTTGACAGCCAATATTAAAATACTATAGGACAATAGACTTTTAATGACCATTCCTTCGGGCCTAGGGGTCCAAAATGCCTTTTTTCTTAAACTTTAAAAAAAAATATTCCCCATTCATTTATTAAAGATCTTGAAAAATAATGATAAATGCATCCATTATTATCCATAATGAAATGAACAGGTGTTTTGATCTTTATGTATTGCACAGAATGGGCCCTGGGACCCTTAATGTAGTTATTTGCTTATATGAGTTATACAAAATTTAGTTTATGCGTTAGCTACAAAGTAAATGAATGGATCTTAACCAAGCTTTGTATTCAATGTGTATCCCATATTAAAATACTATAGTACACTGACCTTCTAATGTCAATTTCTTCGGGGCCGGGGGCCCCAAATGTCTTTTTTCGTAAATGTTTACATTTTTCCCATTCACTTTTTAACGATCTTGAGAAATATATCCATGATGAAAATGAATTAAAATGAACATGTTTGTTTAAATTGAAATCTTGCCCGGGGGACCCTTAATGTTTTTTTCCTGTATTAGCTATATAAAAATTAGTTTAAGCGATAGATAATGAGAAAATAAATTGATCTTGACCAAAATTAGTATATACAAATTTAAGAGCATATATTAAATTACTATAGGGCACAGAACTCCTAATGTCCATTCCCTCGGAGCTGGGGACCCAAAATGTCTTTTTTTTTACTGAACGTTAATAAATATTGTATTCCCCATTCAATTTTATACGATTTTGAGAAATATTGTTTGAGTACAATGGAAATAAAAAAATTAAATTAGCACTCACCTTGGGGCCGGGGCTCTTAATATCGTTTCTTCTTTTGTAAGATATTTAATTATTAATTTAATTATCCGTTTGCGATGATACTTGGACTATTATTTTTTGAACACTTCCGCGAAGGTTTCTGGCATAATTGATTTTAAAACATACTACTTATTGGTTTCTTTAAAGTTATTCATTCTAACTGAGATATTTGCAACTAGCGATGGGTCTGCTAGTTTGTTTATAAATTAAACAATCCGTAAAAAACAAAGTTGTTGACTATAAATCCCTTATATATAAGACATAACTAAAAATATTGATTATGTTCAAACGCGACAAACAGTTATCTCCTGAAACTGAGTGAACTCTCTGTGGTGTTAAACACGAGATGTGTTCATCGATGTGTGGCGTGAACTCAAATTACCCGTAAAATTTAAACAATAGTGACCACTACATATAGTTTTATAGAGATAAACTTAAAATGCATTCATTTAATTACGGTACATTCAATCGATCTGAAATTTTGATAGGGTGCATTGTCAGGTGACAAAAGTCTATGTGCAAAATTTCAGCTCAATAGCATCACGGGAAGTGTGTCATTATTTACTTTTGTTTTTCCGCGTGCCTGCCCGACGACGAACGACACGATTTCGAAGTTAATATAAGGAATTTAAATTAAAGAACCCCGTAAAAAACAAAGTTTTTGCTTATAAATCCCTTATATATGAGACAGAACAAAGTATTGATTATGCTCCAACGCGAAAAACATTTACAGCCTGAAACTGCGTGAATTCGCCCTGGTTTTAAACACGAGATGTGGTCAAGTGACTTGTAAAATGTAAACACTAGCGATCCCTACATATATTTTTATAGAGATAAACTAAATATGCATTTATTTAATTACGGTACATTTGATCGCTCTGAAATTTTTATACGATGCATTGTTAAGCGACACAAGTCTATGTGTATAATTTCAGCTCGATAGCATTACGGAATGTGTGTCATTTCCCGCCCGAGAGAGAGAGAGAGAGACGGCGGTGAAGTTAATATACGGGATTTTAAAAAAAATTCATTACATAAATTTGTTTTTGTTACCATGACCATTGCTAAAATTAGTAATAAGTAATAATAATTGGTGGCTAGTCTATACTATAATGTAACGTTATACTAATAAAATAATTAAAAATACGCTTGTCTATATATTTTTCAGTTACGGCTATGTCAAACAGTGGTGAATAGAGGATACTCACTGAGGAGGATTTACAATATTTTATTGATTATTCAAGTGACATTGCTGAAGTTGAGGACTGAGGATGTTTTGGATATGGATTCCCTTGTAGACCCTGATTCAGAGGCATCACTATGGCTGGTGGCACCAAGTGAAGTAGCTCATGGTGTCAACCCTCACGATTTACCCGATAGACCTCCTCCGAGTCTGCCAGTGACAAATAATGGACACATTCAGAGATTTACGCTTCGATGTCACCCTTTGTGGTAGTGTCGCCCAGTGTGCACCACCCTCAACCCCCTAGTGTTGCCTCTGCCCTAATTATTTACCTAATATCCTTGATGAAGACTTACACAGTTTGAATGAAGATGTCATTCATTATAATGTTGAACTTGAACCTAATGCTGAAAAGCCATGTACTTCACATGCACCATCTAATTCAAAATGTCAAAAGAAAAGGGTGGAGATAGTGTGGAAAATGAAATTTAGTCTTGACAGAGGCGGAACTTAGATTTTAAGGGGTGACAAACTTCCAATTGAATTTCAAAACATGAGCTCGCCCTATGAATATTTTCAACAGTGTTTTTCAGATGATTTGCTGAAAAGGATTATAGTCAATGAATCAAATTTATACTCCAATCAGATGTAAACAAGCCACTCAATCTCAACCTAGAAAAACTAGAGGATAGAAGAACCAAAAGTAAAGTAGTAATTATACATAAAGCAATTATTTCTAACTTAGAAATACACAAAAAAGATAAATTAATACAGCCCTCAGGTATACATAAGGATAAAAACACCTTTCTTATTCAGTATGCAAGAACAAACACATACAAATTTTCGTTCTTCCCTCCGGAATTCGGGCGTGGAATGGGTTGCCTGAAGAAACCAGGAAAACAAACAATTTATCAACATTTAAAACTCTAATAAGAATGCAGGACTAAACACAAACCATAGACAAGCGTAGGACGCAATAATCTTTTGTATAGAAGGAGCGTTTGTAACAGATAAGATAAGATAGAAGAACTGAGACAATATATCGGTATATTTATTTACAAGTCAATTGTACGCTTACTCAATGTGCAATTCGATTGGCTTGCTGATTTTGAACTGAGCTTTGTCATAAACTGTATGACAGTGAAACAATTTGAAAGAAATTGAAAATTCATTTATTTCAATTAAAACACCAAGCATTTGCCTCCTATTTCACAATAAAATCAGACTTTACTGCATAATGTTGCAGATATGCAACATGCTGTTTTTGTTCAAATTACATAATTTAATTTTTGAAAATAATTTTGAGACATTATAATGAATAAAGAAATAATAAAGCATACCTTTTTTCAATGTTTTTTTTTAATGCATGCATTTATGGGTTATGACTAGTGTATTTCCCATCAAAAATGAGGGAAGTTTAAAATTATTATTTTTAATTTAGCTGCAATCAATTTATGTAATTGTCCCTTTTGCCTGAATCAGCATCATTTGTCCCTTGAGTGTCTAGTGAAACATAGGGCCTCTGTCAAAGCTCGCTACTCTAAACGGCCACTTGCCAGTCGCTTCAATTCTTCCCAGCTCTTCCCAATTCTTCCAGCCTCGCCTAACATGCTCCGTCTCCATGTACGCTTGGGTCATCCTCGTTGTCGTTTGCCCTGGAGGTTCCAATCTAAGGCCTGCCTAGCTCTGCTGTTATCTTTCCTAAGGGTGTGTCCAATCCATCTCCACTTTCTCTCCATGATGTGTTGTTCAACTGTTCTTTGTCCACACCTCTCCCACAGCTTGGAGTTTTCGACCTTTTCGAACCATTTTATTTTTAGAATATGTCTGAGGCATCTGTTAACAAAGGTCTGGAGTCTATTTTTTGTTGTCTCTGTTGTTCGCCATGTTTTGGATCCATAAAGTAAGACCGTTTTAACGTTGGTGTTAAAGATCCTTACTTTTGTTTTGACAGAGATATATGTAGATCTCTAGACCTGTTTCAGATAGGCAAAAGACTGCCGCGTCAAATTTATTTTCCGTGCGACGTCCCCTTCTGTTTCCCCTTGTTACACTGACCACACTCCCAAGGTATACAAAGTTGTTTACTTGCTCCAAGCTACGGTTTGCTACTTGTATGACTCCATCTTGTTGGATTTTTTTTTCTTTTAAAAATGTGTTGTTTTTTTATGTTTATATTGAGTCCTACTCTTTTCCCAGTCTCGCTCAAGGCTGTGATTTTGTCTTGCGTGTCTTGATGTCTGTGGGACATAATGGCCAAGTCATCCGCAAAATTTAAATCTTCTATTTTTTGCATTAGGTTCCACTGGATTCCTTTTCCTGAGCTTGCATAAGCTTCTTTTGTGACCCAGACTAACACAAGAATGAACAGAAATGGTGAAAGGAGGCATCCTTGTTTGACTTCATTTGTGACATGGAATTCATCAATTAGTCTACCATTATGTACTACTTGGCAGGAGAAGTTTTCAGATAAATTTTGGATGATATTTGTTATTTTGTTTGGTATTCCATAGTGCCTCATTATTGACCATATAGTTTTTCTATGAATGCTATCAAAGGCCTTTCCAAAGTCCATAAATATGGCATAGAGTGGAGATTGCAATTCAATAGATTGTTCTATAATTATCAGGAGTGTTGCTATTTGGTCAATGCATGATCTTCCTCTTCTGAACCCATCTTGTTCTTCTCTCAGGAGATCATCGCAGGCATCTATTATTCTGTTGAGTATTGTTCTGCTAAAGACCTTGCTTGGTACTGATAGTAGGGTAATTCCTCACCATTTCTTACATCATGACAGATCCCCATTCTTTGGAATTTTAATCAGTAAGCCCTTTTTCCATTCTGCTGGATGGTTTTCAGGTAACCAAATTTTGTTGAAGATACTGTGGAGTTGGTTAATGATTTCAGCTCCTCCTTTTAGGACCTCTGGTGGTATGTAATCTAAACCTGCTGCTTTCCCTGTCTTCATTTTATTGATGGCCGTCCTTATTTCGTCTTTGGATATCTCTTCCATGTTTATGTCCAGTGTTTCTCCTGTGGTCAGATCGGGTGGGTTCAGAGGGGTCGGTCTGTTTAGCACTTCCTGGAAATATTATTTACATCTTCTAAGCTGGTCATCTATGAAGGGAAGGACTTTACCTTGTTTATCTTGGACTGGTACATTGTAGTTAAATTACTTTCCACTCAAACGTTTAGTAATTTTGTAAAACTGTTTAAGATCTCCTTTTCCTGCTGCTTCTACTGCTTGTTCAACTAGCTGATTATAAAATGTCCGTTTGTCATTTCTAAGCATTTGTGTGACCTCTTTTAAAAGTGTATGGTACTCTTGTTGGGTAAGTTGTTTATGTTTCCTTGATTTGGCTTGATTTAATTTTTGTTTTGCATGTTTCCTATCTTCCATTACTTGCCATGTCTTATCGCTGATCCAGTGTTTTTTGTTTACTGGGGCGGGTTTTAGTATTTCATTGCAATATCCTATAATAATTTCTTTGAAGTTACCCCAGGTTTTGTCTATGTTTCCTTCATTATCATCATCTACTTGCAGTGCAGCAAATCGATGTTTAATGGTTAGCTGTAGTTCGTTCTTTTCCTATGGGTTTCTTAGCTTGCCTAGGTCAAATCTAATTCGCCTGTCTGTTTTTAGCCTTTGGTTGACTAGCTTTATTTTTAGCTTCGCAACAACCAGATGGTGGTCTGATCCAATGTCTGCTCCTCTTTTTGTTCGTACATTCTGTATTGTGCTCCTCCAGGTGCAGCATGCATTGATGTGGTCTATTTGATTATCTATTTTGTTGTCTGGTGAGATCCATGTTAATTTGTTGCAATTTTTGTGTGGAAAGATGGTGCTTCCAATCACCAGCTCATTGAATGTGCAGAAGTTTTCAAACATCTCTCCATTTTCATTCGTGTTGCCCAGTCCATGTATGCCCATTACCTTCTCTCTCTCTATGTTGTCATTGTCAACTTTAGCATTCATATCGCCCATGACGACCAGTGTGTATCTTTTCGGTACTTTACTCATTATACTTCAAAGTTGTTCGTATAATGCAACTTTATCTTCATCAGGTGCAAGGTTGTTTGGAGCATAGCACATAATGATATGGACATTTTAAACCTGGACAGGAATTTGGCTATTATTATTCTGTCGGAAATTGGCTCCCTTTCAATTAGGCTCGTAAATGCGTCTTTGCTCAATAGGAGTGCTACTCCATTTTCATGAGTGTCTTCCTCATTTTCTTTTCCAGCGAAGAGAAGGATTTCACCTGCTTGAAGTCTAGTATCTCCAAATGTTTTCCATCGTACTTCACTTAGTCCCAGAATTTGTATTTTGAAGTTGCCATCTCTTTGACGACTTGGGCGAATCTGCCTGGTTCTTGTAGTGTTCAGACATTCCATGTTCCCAAGTTGGGAGGTGCCTTGAGGATGAGATAATGTTTCTTTTTCATTGGTTTGAGTAGGGTGGTTGGCCTTGTGGGATTCTGTTGAATTTCTCCACAAGGCTTCATTAATCTTTTTTGCGGAGATCTACTCTCGCATCTGACTGTGTTATGTGTCTTTGCTTTGCTTTCGGTTTCAGTAACAAATTTCTATTTACATGGCTGGGTTGTTGGCCCTGCGCAGAACCATTTGGGAGGGCTCCCTTTCAGCTCTCTGGATAACTGCCTAATTTTTCGGGTAAAGTTCCCTAGCTTTTGTGGATCCCTCCACCTCCTGCAAGGCATCCGTTGTTTTCTCTCCTAGATTATTGATATCCCTAGATAACGGCCTCATCTGTCCGGGTTTAAAGTTTAGAGGCTCTATGTTCGCTTTTGCAGTCACTTCATTGGATTTATGAAGCATTTTAAATAGTATCTTTACCAAGAGATACCCCACCTCATCCTCAACGACAACACACCAGTTGGTCCGCGGCCGCTTATTCAATATTCACGGCTAACTTTTATATCTAAAGGTCGTTCCTCTATCCAACGCCTGCGAACGCGATTGGTAGGAGACGGTAGCTCCCCAAAGCATTTGCATAAAAGCCGTATAATAAATAATCACAAAATGTAGAGACAAAGAGAAAAAATAAATCTCATTTCCATGATGAACAATTTTATGCAGACGTTCGAAAAGAGTTTTTTGATGCATTTATTTTTGCCAAGGCTTTTTAAAATTTCTTTTAAGCGTTGCGCTTTCTAAAATATTTTATTGACTGATTAATTAGCTTTACATACTGACTAACATACATAGTAAATTTTATAGGTTTAATAGATGAAATGTCAAAAGGCTTAGACAATAATGATCAAATAGATACAATATTACTAGACTTCTCAAAAGCATTTGACAAAGTTCACCACCTTAGTTTACTTAAAATCTCAACTATTTTGGAATCTCAGGTCCCTTACATCACTGGATCCAAGACATTATTTTGGATAGGATGCAAACTGTAATAATAAATGAATCTAAATCTGCAACCATTATGGTTACTTCAGGAGTTCAACAAGGAACTGTGCTAGGTTCGTTACTCTTTTTAATATATATAAATGAATTACCCAACAATATATCAACAGAAATGTGTCAACTGTTAAGAGTAACAAAGAAAAATAAACAAAAAATTCAACATTTTTCATTCATGGAATGAACTAACCCAAAGTAAAGATGCAAAATACTTATGAGTCAAGATGAATGAGAAACTATCATGGAATCCCCATGTCAATGAAATTATTAAAAAACCAAACAAAATCTTAGGCTTTATAAAAAGAAACTTATAAAAATGTAATAAAGATAAAAAAAACTAACATGTTATCTCACATTGGAGAGACATGTACAAAAATATTCAACTTCTGTTTGGGAACCATCCACCAAAGAAAACATTGATAAACTAGAACAACTTCAAAAACAAGCTGCCAGATTCATTACTGGAGAATACTCAAAACTGACCAGAATAACACCATTAGTTAATTCATTAAACCTTGAGACACTAGAGGATAGAAGAACCAAGAGTAAAGTAGTAATTATACAATAAAGCAATTAATTCTAATTTAGAAATACAACACAAAGATAATAGACATAATGATAAAACAACACTTTCTTATACCGTATGCAAGAACAAACTCATACACATTTTCGTTCCTCCTGTCAGGAATTCGGGAGTGGATTGTGTTGCCTAAAGAAACGACGAAAACCAACACTTTATCAACTATTACAACTCTAATAAGAATGCAGGACTAAACACAAACCAAATATAAGCGTAAGACGCAATAATATTCTGTATAGAAGGAGCGACTGAAACAGATAAGATAAGATAAGATATATATATATATAATATATATATATATATATATATATATATATATATATATATATATATATATATATTATATATATATATATATATATATATATATTGCTGGATTTTTGTAGACTACTAAAAGGCAGAGCCCTCACTGACTGACACACTGATTATGAAATCACTAATTCTCGAACTTCCCGTGTAAGTAGAAACATGAACAGAGGCAAAGATGTTGAGTACACTTTAATGACAATAATTGGCGCAAATGAATTATCAATTTCCTTTTAATGACAGGGCAGTGGTCTCAATTGTTTTTTTCCTTCTAATATGAGCAATCTAAAAACTGACTCATCACTAATTCTCCAACTTCCCATGTAGGTAGAAACATGAAACATTGGAAATCTGTTTATTACACTCTCATGACGATCAATGGCATTTTTAAAAATTCCCGCTCATAGGGGGCCGCAGGGCCCCAGCCAGCGTAGGGGTCCCGATGGTGGAATCTTTTCATCAGCTTAAAAGCCTTGCTTACTTTAATATTAATATAAATATTTATACTACATTTTGTGTACACTCCCATTAGTCAAATGCGAGAGCGTTTGCTTGTGTTGGTTTGTCATTGTAGAAAACCCGTAACAGCTACAAAGGCGTCAGTACGCAGATAAAACCTGGTATGTATCGCTGTCACTTTTTAGCCGAACAATAAGCAATGGTGAAACACGACCTCGACCTTGGCTCATATTTTCGAATAGCAATTGTGCTGTGTTTTGGGCTCCTCGTAAAATGGTTGGGAAATAGGGGTCACTAGCTAATTACGGGTTCCACGACTGGCAAAACGCAGTTCAAAGAATGAAGGGAATGAGAATTCGGACTTTCGACACTATTAGCTAGAAAGAATGATGGTGGTAGAGTTGACAATAGTCTTGTTCTTCAAACGGAGGAAGAAATAACATACTGGCAAGACGTTTTTAGGCACATTGTGGCTGTTGTGAGGTCACTTTCTGCAAGCGGATAGCCATTTAGAGATTTCCATGAGACATTTCGATAAAAAAAAACAGCGGAAGCTATGTTATGACCAAATAACTTTTGGCTGAGTTCTATCCTTTTCTGGACTTACACATAAAACGCAACGGTAACAAAGGAACTGGCACAAAATTACATATTTCGTAAAAAATATGTGATAAAATGATCAATATTATGGCAGAAAAGGTAATAAATACAATCGTTACGAAAATGAGACATGCCAAATATATCTCTATTTCTGTGGACTCTACTCCAGACATTTCTCATGCAGATCAACTATCTTTCATAGTGAGATTTGTGTTTGAAAACGGATGTTCTGGCGTACGATTTTTGACATTCATTCTATATTGTGGCGATATAGCGGAATATTTTGCAGTCATTGTATTTAAGTTTTGTTCGGCATCATCACACAGGTGGGAAATTTTGCTGTCGAAACTGAACACAAATTCAACAGTCGTGAAGAGTCTTTATCAGACAAGGTGGTCTCCTCGAGATGACGCCTGCCAAAGTCTATGTCTTGTACAGGTATGAGATCATGGCAGCTCTTCAGATATTTGCCAATTGTACAAATTAAAAACCATGGAGTTATCGTTACTGAATCTATACAAATACTTATCTGAAAAAGGCTTTTTGGACATTTATTTAAACGTATGAATTGCGCTCAGAATGCTGTTGTGCATATGAGAGTCAAACTACTCAGCAGAACGGTCTTTTTCAGCGCTAAAGAGTGTAAAGGATTAATTAAGATCTAACATAGGAGTGAACAGGCTCAATTTACTCTCTGTAATGTAAAAAGAGTCGAAAATAATGCAGACATTTGACATTGATTACGTCAGTCATTCTTTTGTACAGAAGCATTTCTTCGTAAGATTCTATACATTTTATAAAATACCGTAACTATAGTAATATAGACTGCATTAATCTAATGTTTATTAAAGTCATTAAAGTAAATTAAAATTTATATGTTCTGTACTAGTGCATTTAATTTGCTAATTTTCCTAAATAGCCTCGAGATGTGGGGGCCCAAAATTCAAAAGCGCCTAGGGGCCCTGGGTCTCTTAAGTCCAGTGGGCCTGTGGGGCCGGGGACCAATTTGTTTTTTCATAATATGAGCTATATAAAAACTGACTTATCAATAATTATCCAACTTTCTTTGTAGTTAGAAAAAATTTGGGAAGTTTTTGTGTACCCTCTCTCGATGGTAACAGGAAAAAAAAATAAATTAATTTGTTACTCACTGAAAGCCTGGGGTCATAATGTAGATTTTTCTTATATGAGCTATAAAAATACTAACTCATCTCTAATTCTCCAACTTGCCGTGTAGGTAAAAGCATGAAGTTGTTGAGTGCACTCCCACAATGGCAACAGGCAAAAAAATATAAAACTTATTTTTAAATGAGGGCAGAGGGACTAAAAGTCTTTTTTTTTCAGATATGAGCTAAACAAAAAACTGACTCATCAATAATTTTCCCATTTCCCGTGTAGGTAGGTATAAGCATGAAACTTATGGAAGACATTAAGTGGACTTTCACTACGATAATTGTCACAAAAATGTTAAAATTTCACTTCAAGGGGGTCAAGTGTACACATGTATTTATTACCTAATATGAGCTTGATAAAAAAACTGACCCATCAAGTATTATTCTAAAATTTCCCATGTATGTAGAAGAATGAAACATTGTAAAGTTGTTGAGGTGACTCCCGTGATGGTAACAGGTGAAAAAACTATTTACATTATCACTAACTGGGGGCCAGGGTCCAAAATTATTTGTTATGAGCTATATAAAAATTGGAAACTGTTTAATAGATGGATCTTGACCAAACGTTGTATATAAAAATCTTGATTGCCCATAATGAAATACTATAAATCATTTAACTCATCTATTTTTTTGGAGCCACTGGCCCCTAATCTCTTTTTGGTAAATGTTTAAGACTCTTTTCCCAATTCGATGTCACACAATCTTTACAAATATTGACAAACGAATATTTAAATCAAAATACATATTGAAATCAACTTTTGTTTTAAACTTTAAATCTTAATAATTGAGCCCCCGGGCCTTTATTGTTGTTTATTTAAAGCCATATAAATATTTTTTATTTATATATCTAATGCCCATAAAACTTTGGTGAGTTTTTGATTATACTTAACGAAATGTTTCTGGCGCAAAAAGTGTTATTTTTAAAAATAAATTCCTTTTATTAGGAGCCGGGGGCCCAGTTTGTCATTTTTAATATGAGTTCTTTTTATATTTTCTAAACAGTGACTTCTGGTAAAATTGATGGATTATTGACTAAAGTTGATATAAACAATTTGATGATCATTATTAAAGTTTAAAATGTTATTTAACTCCTAACGAATATTCCTTCTGGGCCGGGTCCCAAATAGCTTTTTTCGTAAACTTTTATATCTTTATTTCCCATTAGATTTGAAACAATTTAGACTTATATAGGCTCATTTATCTATCATGATTGAAATATTCAGGCCTTTAGAGATGTGAACATTTTCCATTGTTTTTCCCAATGCCCTTAATGTCAATTTATTCCCCATTTGATTTTACACGACTTCGACAAATACTGACAAACAAGAATATTCATCATGATCCAGATTGAAATGAATAAATGTTTTGAAATTACCATGTTGCACTGATTTGGCCCAGGGGACCCATAATGTTATTGTGTTCCTTATTTAAGCTGTATAAATATCATTTTCGTCACCGATCGCCATAAAAATGTAGAAAGTGTTTGCATACACTCAAGCTAAGATGTGTGGCTATAATGGATGTTTCTTGATCAAACTGGGTAAATGTGTGGAATTTTTTTGGATTCTCAAATCTCACCTAGCATGGTAAACACGACACCATAAACGCAAGAGAGACAAATCTACCGTCTTAAAATCATTACACGTGTCGAGAGGACGGTGATTAATTTCAAAACTTGGGATCAAACAAAGAGGCCAATAATGTATTTGTTCAATTTAATTAATCAACCAATCAGACGCTAATTAAGTCTGCACCACCATTGATTATTTAAACCCCAAACGGATTAACAATCATTATTTTCTTCCAAGTTTGATGGTGTGAGCATTGCATATTGATCATTTTCTTTAGCGAGCAGTATTGAATAGGTCATACTTGGTCTAGGAAAGCCGGCGATTCGGACCAGGACAGTAAGAGTGAGCTCTAGCTGTACTTGACTTATTGTACATTTTATAATTATACCTTTGTATTTAAATAATTATTGGTTAAGATGTTAGATTTTCCAGTTTATCAAGATGATAGAATTATTAGATATATAAAAAGTGTTGTTTTTTTAAAAGGTATGCTATGTTCAGTGACGTAGGAAGATATGTTTGGCTAAATATATTATTTATTTTTTCAACATCACCCAGTACTATTATAACAACTTAACTGGCATAAAAAATAATTATTATCAAATTAGCTTTAAATAGGCAAAACTTGATTTATGAATGGTTATACACCTCATATCCAAATATATTTTAATTTACCAAAATACAATTAAAATCTTACAAGTTCTGCTTGAAACGAAAGTAAGTGCTCCATTGAAAATATTGCTGTTATTCCACATAGCTCGAGATGGTAAATCACTCGAGCTGTTGTCGTAGCAGGTACAGTTAGTTATCTCGTTCTCTTTGATGTACCCCTGAGCATGACAATTAGCATCTAGTACAGCTGTAGGTTTATCTGTAGATATTTGCTTCATTCGTTTAAAGAAATTTTCAGTTGTCAAATGTTTTTCAAACCTACTTTTAAAAAAGTATTAATTAAGGTTGTTTTGATGTAAATGCATGATTAAATAAAAAAAAATGAAATTTTAATCAATAATGTATATTGAAGAAACATTTAAAAAAATAATTATTAATTAAAATTATTAAGTCGACGTTCCATTACTTTTCTTTCTTGATTTTAAATAATCGTGAAATATAACGATTTAAAACAACTGAAGAGGGATTAACAATTTTTTATGCACGTCATATTCATTTGCAATTTCTTTAGGAACCGCGATCAACATTTTAAAACTTATATCGCCATCAAATTGAACAAACGAATTTCAGATACTGACAGAGGTGACAGAGGTTGATAAGCTCAGGGACATTATTAAACGGATCCCTGTCTTGACAGTCTCCAACACGTGACTCTTGACAATATTGATCTTCTAATACTTTTTTCGAAATACGTTTATTGGGAAATAATATGTGTCATTCATAACTCATTGCTTTCAAAATGGCATCCTACTTTGAAAGTCTAGATACGGCTATCAAATATGTCATTATAGTGATCAACCAGCAAAATATACATGATTTATAAATGTCAAAAAGTTAATAGAAAATGTATACCTATAATTCACCAGAACAAGCACAAGACTAGTGCTTAAAATCATGACAAATAACCCTAGCACGGGTCGGCCAATCACAGTTTTTGGTTGAAAAACTAGGGTGGGGGCAGGTATCTAAATGCAGTACGCATGTCTCGAGACCAACAATGCGTCGGCGATCCCCCTCCCCCCCGACTTTCACTCGTTTTGTTTTAATTTCGGCATTCTGCTGTTTATATCCATTCTACCCCATTATTTGTTTCACTATATATGGGCAAGTTTGCGATGTATGTTACGCTACGGGTCGTATCCAATTAATAATAATCATATATATATATATATATATATATATATATATATATAAAAATCAAACTGTGTTTGTTTGTTTGTCACAGGTAACTTTTTCATTGTGACGCATACGTTTTTACATGGATTGATGGATTTCGACCAAACTTGACACATATATGCATCGTTATCCAGGTCAAAATATAGAGGGGTTTTTAACTTTACATAACTCACCGTTTAGAAAAGGAATTTGTTTAAATCTTTTTTATTAAATTGCGAATAAATTTAATGCTAATTTTCATAATTATTATTAATTTTAATGAACCAGGAGTTATCATTCTTATTGTATTCGATACTTCTAGAAATAGAAACAAAATATTAAGCGTTTGATTTAATTTTTTTTTAAAACTGAATTGTAACCACTTAAAATCGTTTAAATATGTATAAATAAGGCCTAAAATAATGTTGTTAGGACCCAAAGTTCATTTTAATTTATTTCTGTGTCTTATTTAATTTTCTATTTATTTCGAATATCGAATACAACTTAAATTTGGATATGATTCTAAAATAACTACGATTATGTTGTTTTTTTCTGTACTTTTCTATAAATGAATTTTGAAAAAATATAAATAGGCCCATAAATCATGTTTGTACAACGGAAAGTCCATTTTATTTTTTTTATGATTATATTTATTACTAGCAGACCCATAGTGCTTTGCAATGATCTCAGTAAAAATAAATAAATTTAAAAAAAAACAAAGAGTGGTATATTTTAATAAAAATTATGCCAGAAACCTTCGCGGAAGTGTGCACAAAAAAAAAGTCCAAGTTTCATAGCAAATGGATACATTTCTAATTAGCGGTATTATCCACTGTTGATATACTTTCTTGGCGCCATTTTATCTACTGAGAGATATGATTCAGTATGGTAGTATTTATTATAGCTATTATGACTAGGGATAAATAGTAAAATATCAAAAATATTTGTAAACTGAAAATACAAGCAAGCATTGTGGGTCTCGAGACATGCGCACTTCCGTTGAGGTACTGGCCCCCACCCTACACCACACTCGATTGCCAGCCATAACCTGTGATTGGTCGACCCTTGCAAGTGTCATTTGTCATGCTTGTTTGCTCGCGTCTTGTGATTGTTCTAATTACTAGCGTTTTATATGTAAAGATATACGTATACAAAATAGTTTTTTTTTAAAAATATTTGTTTTAAATTACGTCACAATCAATTTGTACAACGTGACGAATAAATCAGATTAATATTTTAATCATATAAAACTGTATCTAAATATACTTATAAAGATATCATGCATATTAAACATGCCAAAAATATTTTAAAAACATTTACTTATTTGAAATGAGGCTGTTTTTTGGCTTTTTGCTTTCATATTCTCTGTTATAGTTGATGTTATGTTTGGGTAAATGACTACATAGAAAGCATATGATCCTAGTTGACTGATGTCATCAAGCACATTGCATGTACAATGAGTGAAGTAAAATCCTGAAGTGATGTTTCGACCAGATGTGTACATGATGCTTGCAATATTTAACTTTTTTTCATCGGCAGCCTGTTCAGCATTTCATTGAAAAATAAAAAATATCTCAAATAAGTATACTAAAAAACATAAACATCTCTAATATCTATCTTTATATTATATTTTATACATTGCAATATCTTGCAACATAGTGAGGACAATTATTAAATATTAAAACTTGAAAATGTGTTTCTTAAAAAATATATAAATATAAAAAAATATTTTTGCATTATTTAAAGCTGTTAGGTCTGTACTATTCTGAATATTGAATCATAGAACCGCATTGTAAAATTAAACATAATTGCGCAAAGGACAAATCCATTCAACTAAACCGACAAATGGCATTTAATTTTACTTCTTGTATTTTAGAGTCTATAACTAAAATATTATTTAGATGTAATGTTAAAATGCAATTTCTTTAACATTTTTAAGTAACATAACAATTGCAGTAATCTATTGCGTTTACTATATTTTCAATAAAGATTTGCTTATTACAAGTATTTGAAAATTTCGTAAAAAATGAATTAAATGTGTATTTAAATAGTGCAGCTTAAAATCTAAATCAATTTTTTTTAAAAAGGGTAATAATTTTTATTATTTTTTTCTTTGTTTTTTTTTAAATAATTTTTTTTTAAATTTTCTTTTTATTTTTTATTTTTTTAATTTTTTTTTATTATTATTATTATTTTTGTTTTGTTTTTTGTTTTGTTATACAAATACTATTCTAGAAGTTATGTTATTTACTTACCAAAATATACATGCTAAATATCATTGAATTGTAGAAGACTAACCAGGTTTTAGACATTTTTCACAAAAATTAAAATAGAGCCAGATTTCCTCCAAGGTAATATTTTAAAGCAAATAAATTATTCATTTTTAAAAGATATTTTTCAAGAATGTACATGCTTTTTACAACAAATAAGAGTCAATCACTTTAGACCCCCAAAGGTTCGACCCCGTTCTATTCTACAACAAACGGTTCGACCACAGGACATTTCGACCCAAAGACGTTTCGATCCATTTGTTTCTATCCCGTCTTGCTCCTATGGAGCCGGACCTATGGATGGTCTGCCGTAAAGGTTTGGCCTGTACGTGGCCCAGGAGACGAGTAAGGAGTAGAACTGGCTACACCTGAAACAAACAAACAGGACAACTGGCAATGTCAAAAAATCACCAGAACCCACCAGGACTTTAGGGGGGGGGAAGGGCTCAACCTTAGCGAGAGGTCTGGTGTAGGGCAGACGGGAGATCTGTGCTCCCAGATCCTAACAGTTCCCGGCTCGGCAAGCCAAGGGCCGAAATTTCCATCTGGACAAGGGGTGTAGCACTAACGCTATGCCCTCAATGGAATGAACACATCTGTTCAATGGTGTAAAATAGATATAAATCCGCAGGACGTGTCGTTGTCATAAACCGCCCCCCAAAAGACGCTTCTAAGTGGGGTGTCTCGAGGGTCGACCACTGCTCCTCTCTGGTGCCGGTGACGAACGGCAGGCCGGCGCGAGTTGTAACGCACACTGACCGTGAACGCATAGCTGCTAAGAGCCAGCTTCCACGTAATATTAATGTCTTACAATTGAATCTGTGTGGCATCTGACCGAAAACACTGGAAGTGCTCAAGCTACTCCACGAAAAAAAGTGGACGTAGCACTCTTCCAGGAAACGCTTCTGAAAGGGAAGCCGTTTCACCTTACAGGTTATTCTCTCTATCACTGTAAGTGTGGCAACAAGTGTTTAGGGATCGCCACAGCTGTGCGAGAAGACCTGGCAATTGAGGTACTTGAAATAAAGTGCCTCTGCAATTCCGATACCATCACGATAAAAGTCCACCAACGTGACAAGGCCTACGTTGTCACCAATGTGTATAACCAGCCCAGGAACCCGATCTCTTTGCCAATTGGCAATGACATCCAATTTAGCAAAATAATCATAGCAGAAGATTGCAATGCCTAATCTCCTGACTGGGGCTACGCTGACTGGAACTTGTCGGGTCGCTATATTGAAGAATTTGCACTAATAACCAACCTCATCAGGCTCCAAAGCACAGAGAGCCCCCTACTTTACTGCATACGGGACAAAGCACAGAGTCCTGACCATATGTTTCTCTTATATCAGCGGACCTAGTGTCCCAACACAGTCTGGAGGTCTTAGCAGAAATAGGAATTGGCTATCTACCAAACTTGATGAGATTTGAGCACAATACTATAAAGACACGGTGTGAGCAGCTGCAATGGGTGTTCCGGAAGGCACCCTGGGACCGATATGTGAGCGAGACGCATTGTTTGTTACTACCACTAAACGTCTAGATGGATGACGTTAATGTAGTGTATGTCAAACTATGCAACTCGATCCTCGGAGCCTGACGGAAAACAATACCGAGGACAGATAAGAAACATAAATTCAGGCCTAACTGGAATAAGACACCGAAAGAGCTAGTGGAGTTAAGAGCGAAAAAGGCTAAGAAATTGAAGACACCCGAAGCTCGTAGGGCGTACAATAAATTAACAGCCGAAGTACGAGACGTGGTCCAGAAAGCGAAAAAGGCCAAATGGGTTGGTACATGTGAAAACCTTGATCTCGACGGCAGAAAGGTCTGGCAGTTAGTTAACGCACTCTTTTGTATTTGAAAAGCAACAAAAAAACCTGACCCCACTGGTGACAGACGGGGAAAGAAGGCAAATAAAGAAAAACGCGCACGTGCGTTTAATATACACTTCGCCCAGGTGAATCGGAAGACTAGAGAAACTGAAGATGGCCGGACCATAAACCGGATGAGAAAGGAAGGAGTCAGGAGGCTAAGTATCGGCACCCACCTTGAGGTCTTCACTGAAAATTTCACTCTGAATGAGTTGCAAACAGCCCTCGATAAGTTCGAGACAGGGAAAGCACCAGGTACAGGCAAGGTCCATAATGAAATGCTCAAGCAGTTGAGCATTGAAGGGAATAATTAACTACTGAAGTTTATTAACAGGACCTGGACTACAGGCTTCTTTCCGAAACAGTGGGAAAAGGCCACAATTAGACCAATTGAAAAGGAAGGAAAACCATGCCAATGCCCCGACAGCTATCGTCCGATATCCTTGCCATCGTGCCTGGGAAAGATAGCTGAATGGATGGTCAACTCCAGGGCCTATTGGTTTCTTGAAAAGAACAAGTGCATTCCTGAGACTCAGGGCGGTCTCCGTAAGGGACGCCAGCCGATGGACACGGGATTACGACTTGTGAAAATTATCACAAATGAGTTGCAATTGCGAAACCACACGTTTTCCGTGTTTTTCGATCTAAAATAGGCTTACGACAAAGTCTGGAGTACTTTACTTATTTGTAAGCTCCAGCAATTGGGAATAACAGCGAAAATGCAAGCCTGAATAAAATCGTTGTTAGAGAATAGAACGATCAGAACCCGCATGGGGGAATCTCTCTCTAGTGAAGCTCGTCTCGTAGACGGACTCCTGCATGGGTCTGACTTGAGCTTTACGCTGTTCCTAGCCATTGACTACAACCTCCCCGTCCAGGCCTTTGCGAGCAGAACGGCGATCGAGGACCTGGACAGAGTCCAAAACCAAGCTCTAAGACCGGTTTGTGGGGCGCTACGAACCACACACAACGCCGAGGTAGAAATCTAGTCAAACGTGGACCAGTTCAAAGTACAGCGAGAGTGGAAAGGAGTTTGTTGTCTTTGTATAGTGCGTAATACTAACTACAGTTGAATGATACCGTAGAATGGATCGTAACAAACACTGTTTTCATATGCAAGACAGGTGGGCAAAACGTTCGCGACTGAAACGACCCTCTTTCATCGATGTAGTCAACAAGCTTGAGGTTTCAGTCAATTTACCCAAAAACAGGGACAAAATATGCATGGTCCCGGTGAGGGGACCCCACGAGTGCTTCTTTCTGCCCGATCTACGTTAGTCACTGGCAAATATCGTGGTGGGAAAAATAGTCCAGTAGATTATCATCACGAAAAAGCGCTGAGAACTATCGATACCCATAAAGCCGGCGCAGTGAGAGTATACGCTGACGGCTCATGCTTCACAGACTGACAAAGCAGGTAATGTATACTGATGCATACCCCGTGGGGGAACAGCAGTAATTGAACTGTCTGGACCATGTTGACGACTAGAATCGAGTGAGGATGCAAAGCTAGAAGCTATCCATAGGGGGTTAAGGAGGTGTGCCTACGTCTCTGTAAAAGGAAGAGTTTTCCAACAGTCGTAGTCTTTACCGACTCAATATCATCCCTGGAATCTCTGGGTCGGAGCTCATGGGAGACGAAAACTGACATCGTTTTACTGGAGATCGTTAACAACCTTAGATCTCGCGTGGGCATGGTCATCCTACAGTACATTTCAAGGCAAGCAAAAATACCACATCAGGAAAGGGAAAACCTGCTGGCACAGCAAGGTGCTTCCCAGCCCCAAATCGATCACCCATAGACTCAACTGGGTGTCAAATTGACGCTAAAAGCCTGCTTTTCGTAAAGATGGCTTGCGTGATGGGAAAATGGTAACCTGGCAAGGGTGCTTTACGACAAAATGCTGCGTCCGCACAATTGAGATACCTTGTGGAAACTTCCTCTTAGCTGCCAGTCCCTCATTACGCAAATGCGGACTTGACACTGTCGAACAAACAGCAACCTGCACAGGTTAGACAAAAACAGGGAACCCGGCTGCCGTGTATGTTGTATGGCCGAGGAGACAGTGGCACATCTGCTGACCGAATGCTATGCGGCGATTGAGGACGTCAGACAGCACACGCACTGTGGAGGCGTATCTCCATGACGTTCCCATTATGTTGAAGCTCACTGTTGGTATTGTAAGAGTCTAAATGACTCAGCCCTCCAATGAGAATGTCACATATTTAGTTTCTACACTGTACTTTTAAAAAAAGTATAGTGCCACCATCACATCTGATCGGGTAAGGTGAAAGCCACAACAGATTGACTGGTTGACTGTCGTGCAAGGGCTTCATTATTTAGTTCTTCCATTTCTCCTACAGCTTTGCGAGCTTATGACA
Organism: Ampullaceana balthica; assembly: GCA_944989445.1. Lineage (NCBI taxonomy): Eukaryota > Metazoa > Mollusca > Gastropoda > Lymnaeidae > Ampullaceana > Ampullaceana balthica. Next base: position 56,417 of record CALYLW010001082.1, read on the forward strand.
TGGATGGACTTCCGTCATGAGTGAGGTCGTCAAATTTTGTGTAAAGTCCTGTCATCCAGCGTCTCTACTCGAGTATGGAACTTCAATGATGTAAGCTTGTAACACCTCCATAGCATTTCAGTTTTCTGGTTTTTCTTATGAAATCAGAATTATTATCTTTTTTAAATCACGCTCCTTTTTAAATCCTTTATATCAGGCGTCGGCTAACATTTTTGCCCGTTCCTCTAAAATATGAAATGTTATGTTGACTTTACCCCGAAGGATTGAAGTCCTGCCCACTCGACTAATGTGTTAGGAGGGAGCGTCGTAAGGCCAGCAGTAGGTCTGGGGAAATGCCCCAGCCGAAAACGTATATTTTGAGTTTAAGAAGCCTAACAAGTGTCTAAAAATGACCTGAAAATAATTATATGTAGATAATTTAAGTAAAAATGACACGGTAAGTCCATATTTCAGGGGAAATGCATTCGATACAATTATAAAATTTTACAGGTTTCATCAAATTTATTGAATTCGAGATGAGCACAAAACAATAACATTTTCTTTTCAAGTTTTTGACAGCTTTAGTATTTTAAGAAAAAAAGGACCACATAATGTGCACATTTTTAGTATACATTACTCTAAAATTTGCTTGATATTATCAGGGTTAAGCACGTTAGCTCAGTTTTAAGGCATTACTATTAAAGGTCTCAGAAAGTATACTTGATTCAGTCAAGTAATCTGGATTAATATTATTGCCATTCATGTCAATATAAATGAAAGTGGAAAGGAGTTTGTTGTCTTTGTATAGTACGTAAATAAGAAATGTGCATAGATATCAAATTTAAAAATGCATTTACTTGAAGGAAGCAGTTAAATAGTGGTTTTATGTTCAACGCGTACACGTTGACGCGATGGATTTTGAATATATCTAGTTGATTATATATGTCCGAAATAGGGCTGCGGAAATTAACGATACATTTCTCGATTAATCGTTAAAAATTATATCCATTAAGTATCTATTGAAATAATTTTAATGGTTAAAAATTCGATTAAAATTTTTTAAAAAATATTTATAATATTTGATTTTTCAATTTATTAAAAAATAATTGATTATTATTAATTAATAATAATTTTTATATTTTTTAACGCAAAAACTTATCCGGCGTATTATTATAATTTATTAATTTATGAAGACGTGCAGATGTAATAAAAAATGGTGACTAATGACAGCTTCAGCATAGTTAAATTTAAGAATATAAACGGAAAGTTGAGCTAAAAATTTTTTTGAGGTAACTGCGGACGGCAAAGTAGAAGATGGTGAAACTGTTTACTGTATTAACTGCCGTAAACAATTTGCTGCAAGGGGTACAAATAAATCGCTGAGGTACCACCTTCTGCGCAAACATATTTGACAGGGGAAATAATAATAATAATAATAAATGTATTATTTATATAGCGCTGTATCCCAGTAAGGAACTGGGCTCACAGCGCTTTACATGAAAGAAATAACATACCTATAAGTATTAAATTAACTTTCATATCACAACAAACACAAAAAATTACAGTACATTATACATAAGCTACGTTAATCATTTACAAGAAATGTTGTTTCATTAATTTTGAAAATAAATTTTGAAAAGATGTGTCTTAAGTGCAGTCTTGAAGGACTTGGTTGTTTGAATACTACGTATGTGTAATGGTAGAGAATTCCATTATTTGGCTGGAAAAAAAGAGAACGACCTTTCACCAAATGTTTTGGTGCGTGTCGTAGGAACAGAGAGAACGCGTGTGTCTGCAGAAGATCGTAGCTGGCGAGAGGGTGAGTAGACCGACAAAAGTTCAGTAAGATACGATGGGCATGAGTCCGAAAAGAAGTTGTGACAGAGAACGGCCAGTTTGTAATCAATACGGGCTTGTATAGGCAGCCAATGAAGTGAGCGAAGAAGTGGAGTAACATGGTCATGTTTTTTTTTCCTTGAGCACCAGTCTGGCAGCTGAATTTTGAACTTTCTGTATTCTTTCAATGCATTGTTTTGGCGCACCTGACAGAAGAGAATTGCAGTAATCCATACGAGCTAGTACAAGAGCACAGACTAGAGTTTTTGTGGCACTAACTGTTAAGTATTGACGGATTGAGCTGATCTGACGAATAGCTCAATAAAAAAAAATGCCAATTATTTGTTATTGTTAATTCCCTTGAGATGTTCAGTTTCATGACGTCATACATTTTAATTTTTGTCTTTAATAAAAATGAACTAATTATTCATGAATTTAATCGTTAATTTTTCAAAAGTTAACGATTAAATTTAAATTAATCTTTTACAGCCCTAGACCGAAATCGATCTGCATTATCCCCAAAGAATTCTCTTTTTACCCCAAAAGGGTTAATTTACCCCTGTTCGCAGACCCTTACTTTATATTAACTTGTGGCGTATGCTTGATGCCTTGTTTGATTGTCTGCCGAAGTTGGATCGATTTTTACCCCACTTCCTCGTATGCTAGTGAGCTGAAATTTTGCAGGCTGACTTATGCATAAGATAAAAATGATCTATCAAAATTTCAGACCATGAAATGTACTGTAATTAAATTGTTGAATTTTTATTTTATCTCTATTGATCTCTATGTAGCATGTTAACTGTTGTGCTTGACTGTCGCGGTGCGTATTATATTGAACAAACTTTTTATTACTTTCTTGTCACGAGGTGCGGTGCGTATTATATTAACGCTCCTTTTTAAAAATAAAAAAAATATACTTCCTATCTGTAAATGTTGATCTTAGTCTCCATTGTTGTGCGCATTATATTAAACAAGTTTTTATAATCATTTTCCCGTGATCAAATCGAGCTGAATTTTAGCAGGCTGACTGTAGTAATTTTTATTACTATAAATGCTTTATATATGAGACCTAACTAAAATTATGGATTGTCGTGCCATGCGTATTATATAGATCATACTTTTAGTTATGTCTCGTAAATAAAGGGTTTATAGTAAAAAACAAAGTTTTTTTACTTTTTTTTTCCTCATTTCGTCACTTCATATTTAAAATAGTTTCGATTTTTACCTTGTAACATACTTAATTTCTGAACAACAAACGTTTAGGAACTAAAGTTAGCAACTAGTGTTCCTCTTTTATAAGCCCTCTAAAAATCGGTAAACAGTCCTTCCAAGCCAATTCAACTAAACCCACACACCGATCTGATGTAATCGGACAATGAAAAAATCAAGGTTGTCAGATAGTTATTTATAAAGGTACTCACGTTCACTCTCTGTCTCAAGTCCCATTATTAACCTTTCTCATGATTTTCACAAGCACACTGTGTCCTGTGGTCGTCACTTAGTCTAGCCTTCATAATATATCATTAGGTAACAGTGCCAGCCAAATAACAGTCCCTGGTCTCGCTACACTTCTCTTGAACTCTCTACCCCATTCAAAGTCGCGATGTAATCGGACATTAAAATGGCATGGTGTCAGATAGTCCTTTATAAAGGTACCTACAATCTCTCTGCTCCAACTCCCATTATTTAGCTTTTTTATGAGTCTCGTCAGTAACCGAAGTATACATTAAATTAAAGCTTACAGGTAATGTTTTATTTTGTTGTTTTTTTCAATTGTTATACTACATTTTTTTTTCATTTCTTCAGCTGTCGAAACAATCATGGTTCGCTACTTCCTGAGTCAAAACGTCATGTGGTCGAAACGTCATGTGGTCGAAATGTCGTAGGGTAAGAATATCCTGTGATCAAAACGTCTTGTGGTCGAACAGCCCGTGATCAAAATGTCCAACCCCCAACAAGTTTAACACAAGCAGTAACATGACGACACTTACGTTTATTTTCGTATAAAATTCGCAAATAGCACCAGGAAACACATTATTGCTCGAACATTGTAACTTGACATAACTTTCATTAACTGCTATCGCATTATTACATGATGGACTTTCAGCAGTAGCTTGAAGGAAATAGATGTATATGATCATTTAGTAATTTTAAACAAAAATTCAATACAAACTAGAACACATCTGATTTTATTTATAACTTCCCTTTCAAAGATTAAATGAGTTTTTACATATATATATATATATATATAGTTATATATGATATGAATGCCATTTAATATATCTATAAAACAAAACTGTTTTAAATAGCAAAATACTTACAATACACTTTGGGTTGATACATTATTTCATCTTTGAAATTTAGTATATTTGATACAACACACTGAAAAGTATACGTAGCTGAAAAGAGGAATTTTGAAATTGTAATAGAGAAAAAAATTTCAATTCATTTATCACGCGCTTGTCAGTTATTTCACTTAATAATCTTGAATGACTTCCTTTAAATTCATTTTGGTCAATGTCTTTTAAATAAATTTTTTTTAAAAATCAATAAACTAATGTGAAATAGTTAAAAGTTGATAAGGAAATGTTAAAGGTGTTTAAATCGTATATACAGTAAGCAATTAATTCACTTTATGTATAACAATAAATGTAGAAAAAAATATTCTTTTTTTTTAAAAATAAGTATGTACGTAATAGTTATGAATATACTGAAATATATTTAAACACTTACATGTCCTGCTTGGAATAAAAGTAAGTGTTCCATTGTAACTGTTACTATAATTCCACAGAGCTCGAGATGGTAAATCACTCGAGCTGTTGTCGTAGCAGGTACATATAGTTGTCTCGTTCTCTTTGATGTACTCCTGAGCATGACAATTAGCATCTAGTACAGCTGTAGGTTTATCTGTAGATATATACTTCATTTAAGAAAAATATTTTAAAAAATAGATATACAACATATTTTTTATTTAGTTTTAAAGTTAATTTTAATTAAATTTCCACATATGCATTTGTAGATTTAATAAATAGAGGTAAAAATGATTTTTAAAAATCACGTTTTTATAAGTGGACTAAAAAGGAGAAAATAATTTAAAATTTATAAGTTCAAGTACTTTCATTTAATATGACTAAAAAATAGAAAATTAAAAAAAACATGCATATGAATCAGCATAACTTTTATTGTTATTATATATATATATAATATATTATATATATATATATAATATATATATATATATATATATACATATATATATATATATATATATATATATATGTATATATATATTTAAGTTATTGAAATTACATTTAGCTTAATTGTATTTCGTGACCTCAACTAATTTATAAAAAAGGAAATTTTTATATCAGGATCTAAAACAGATGTCAATTGAGATAGTAACAATGTTTGCGGCAAGCAATCTTCGTCTACAGTTTTTGAAAAGCAAAAGTTAATTACTCTGATAATATGTGCAATGTGCACCCATATTTTGGTCCTACTTATGTCGGATACCCGTTAGATCTTGGTAGATTCATTAACAAATTATACCTTTAAAACTGATCAATGCCTACACTCGAGTCCGTAAATATAGCATATCGGTTCAAGATTGCCATCTCTCAAAAGGCCTGAAGAAATATTTATTCTAGGTCATGATAAAGATAAGTGTCTATATTAGTCTAAATTGTTTAAAATCTAATCGGAATAAAGCTTTAAGATTTTACGACACAATTATTTGGGGCCATGGCCCAGAAGGAATAGAATTTAATAGTTTAATATCTTATGCAATTTCAATACGGGACAATCAATTGTGTGTATATCGAATTTGGCCAATAATTTCATACATTTACGACAAAAACACTGTTTAAAGTAACTTCAAAACTCATGTTAAGTAATATTGTAACAACTTTTATGCAAGGAATATTTACTTGACTGTAATCAACAACTTCCCAAATTTATGGACATTTGATGGATAAAATAATATTTAAATGGCTTTAATAAACTATAATAAGGTTCCTGGGGCCCAATTGGTGTAAGATGTAAAGTTCAAAACAACTATATCATGATTGAAATATTGTTTTGTAAATATTTGTATAGATCGTGTGAAATCGAATGGGCAAAAGAGTCTTAAACAATGACGAAATAGAGATTAAGAGCCCGCGGCTCCAACTGAGATCAATGTCCTTTTTTTAAAGGACCATCAATATTTTATATACAAACCTTGGTCAAAGTCCATCATTTACACAGTGTTCAAAATTAAAATAAATTTCTATACAGCGTATATAAGGAAAAAGCTACATTCAGGCCCCCGGCTCCCAATGAGTGATAGCTTAAATATTTTTTTTCGCCTGATACATTCGCAGTCGTTAACTCCCCTAAGTTTCATGCTTTAACGTACATGCGTTACAAAATGGAGTTGAAAGTTCCTGAATCCATTAAACCCTCTACAATGGTTGAAACTTAATGAACACCGATATCCGATAATGTCATTCCTTGCCAAGACCGTTTTGTGCATACTAGTTACCTTAGTTCCAAGTGAAAGCTTGTTCAGCTCGGCTTGTTATATTGTCAATTAGACCCGCTCATCACTTGGACCAAATCATGTCAACACACGTATTTTTTCGTAGTTGGTTAAAAGAAGACATATAAAGGAGACATTCCGGTGCTATTTATATTTTCAAAAAGTACGTTTAATAAGTGTTACTTAGACATCATAAATGTTAATTTTATGCTTTAATCGAAATGAACGATTGAAAAATTGTTATTTTTTCTCAAAAGTTAGCGATTAAATTTGATTAATAGTTAACAACTTTAATATATATATATATATATATATATATATATATATATATATATATATATATATATATTAGTGTATATATATATATATTAAAGCTGTTAACTATTAATATACTGTATATATATATAGGACTACTTGGTTAATGTATCGATTATTAAACACAAATTGATCTAAATAAATGTTGGCCCTTATTAAATTTTAAAATGGTTTATAGTATAGTCCTAACGAATTTTCCATCGAAGTTCAAAATTATTTTTTTTAAACTTTGAAAGCTTTATTGCCTATCAGATTTAAACAATTCTGACAAATATGGACCTTATCTCCCTCATACTTTAAATGAAATATTCACGCCTTTTGAAAAATGCACATCTTGATACATTTTTTTGCCAGTTGTACCATAATGTTATTTTATTCCACATTAGATTTTACAAGACCTGGTAAAAATAATTGATATTGCTCCGATTGGGACCGTGGACCTTAAAGTCATTTTGTTTTCTATGTAAGCTTATTTTAGCCACTGGTCATAATGAAAGTTAAGAAAGTGTTGGAGTACAATCGCGGGAAGATTTCTGGCAATAATGGTTGCTTTTTATTTTTATCTTTGAACACACAATTGAGATTCCTTAATTTTGCATACAAAATGACATAAAAACCTTCATGTTCAAAACGTAAGCAGTTTTCATTTCAAAATTCTATGCGCAATGGTCTGAATGGTCGACAACGTTTACCATTTTAATCTATTTTTACCCTATCCTCACAAAATTTAGTACACAGATTTACCCGCTCTAGCCAACACAAATGTATGACGCCAATGTCAGTAACCAAATTGAGTTTTTTCCAATGGTATTTGTTACTTTTTGTTACGAAATGTGTTACGCTATGCGGATTTTCAGAGCTAATTGAAATTTGAATTTCCTGCTACTGAGTTTGAGTAAATTTATATATATATATATTAGGGCTGCGGAAATTAACGATTAATAACTCGATTAATAGTTAATAAAAATTAACAATTAAATTATTTTTAACGATTAATCGAACCATCACTTACATATATTTTGGAGGTCAAACATTAAAAGAAAAATATACAAAAAATAGCGCTCGATAAATAATAACAAGTTTCCTGACGATTACACGAACATTTTGGTTTTAAACTGTTGACTGACGGGAATGTTCAAAATGTTGATAAACTTTGCTTACCATGGTTCTGACACTTCGCCTACTTATCAAACCAAATGAAAAGCCAACTAAGCTAAAGCTAAGTAATGGAGTCTGACCCAGTGACACAAAATGACATCAGCTCTTCTGATGAATTACTGCGTTACAAAATGGAGATGAAAGTTACTGAATCCATTAACCCTCTATAATAGTGGAAACTTGATGAACACCGATATCCGATAATGTCATCACTTGCCAAGATCGTTTTGTGTATACCAGTTACCTCAGTTCCATGTGAATGATTGTTCAGCTAGACTGGTTATATTGTCAATTAGACACGTTCATCACTTGAACCAAATAATGTCAACACACTTGGCTTTTTTTCGTAGTTAGTTAAAATATGACATATAAAGGAGACATTCCAGTGTTATTTAGATTTTCAACAAGAACGTTTAATAAGGTTTTTACTTATCACATCATACATTTTAATTTGTGGATTTAATGGAAATTAACGATTAATTAATCGTTAATTTTTCAAAAGTTAACGATTAAATTTAAATTAATCATTAAGAGCCCTAATATATATATATAATATATATATATATATATATATTATATATATATATATATATATATATATATATATATATATATACATTATATTATACCTAATGATTGCGAAAATAATAATTGAAAAAAAAATAATATGAAAAATAAAACAAACAACAAAAACAGAAAATACAGTCAATTGATATTTTTTATTAATATTTATTTTACCTAAATGTATTTATAATAATTATATTAAGTTGTTTTAAAAAAAATAAAGTACACACTTTACCTATTTGAATTTCAATTGTGTTAAAGCTGTAAGATTTCATATAATCTGTTATAGTTGCACTTGTGTTTGGATACATGACCACATAAAAAGCATATAACCCCAGTTCACTAATGTCATCAAGCACATTGCATATACATTGGGTTCTGTTATATCCTGTAGTGCTGTTTTGAGCCGAAATATAACTGATATGTGAAATATTTAATTTTCTCTCAGAGGTTCCCTGAAAAGAGTTTAATTGAAAAATATATGTTAGATAAAAAATATATGATTAATAGAAATACAATTTTAAACGTGTATCTATTTGTATTTTCTTATTGAAACTTCAGTTTTCAATCATAGTTTTATATAGTTTATACATTTTAATTAAAAATTATTTAGGTGTAAACTTTGTTGAACATGTGAAAAATAACTTACTATAGAAAGAGAGCCATAAGACAGTATTTTTTAAATTCAAAATCAGTTCGCACATGACAGATCCCTTTATATTACTCAGAGAAAGGATATAAATTTGTGTATGTGTGTGTTTGTGTATATTATTTTAGGATATTATATTTTGTTTTAAATTTATTTATTTTTTTGTTTTCTTAAGTTTGAAAATAATTTCACATAAATCACATTCCCGGTGTCTGTTTGATATATTTCAGTGTTTAAAAACAATTAATAAGGACAAGTATTTAAACGTTTCGTTCAAACATTGACTATATACATTGAAATATATATACATGCAATTAAAGAGATATGGAATGTAATTAGTGAAGATTTACTCTGTTTTTCTCTGTCAATATGTACCAAATTTAAATCGTACTAAACATATGTCTGGGACAGAATAAACTCTATTGCGGTTCATCAAGAAACCATCATAACAACAATTAAGAGACGTAAGATGGCATGGTTCAGTCATGTACTGCGACATGATACCCTGACAAAAATTATCCTTCAAGGCACTGTAGAAGGGGGCTGGCGAAGAGGTCCACAATGGAAAAGCAGGCTGGACAACATAAAGTAATGGACAGGGATAAAATTGCATGAGTTATTGGCTGCCGCTAAAAAAAGGCATATGTGGAGATCGTTATCGTGTTGATGTGTCCTTGCGCTCTCCCCAACGACCGCAACGGTCACGGGGACTGATGATGATGATGATGAAACATATGGTGGCTTTATTGAAATAACTTTTAGAATGTATACGGACTATCTTCGGGTCTTTTATTGTAGCTTTAATTTATTCAAATACTCATTTAATAACTCGTGGGAGATGCTGATCTTCTATCGAGCGCCTCCCCAGCCGGCGGATAGGGGAAAGCAGACCAGATATGGAGGGTACCGGGGAAATAAAATACCCGGGTGGACCAAAATCAGCCCTACTGCCTTGTAGGAAGTGGAGGGATCCACAAAGGCTAGGGACCTAACCCGAACAAAGGCAGCTACCCATTGAGCTGTGAGGGGCAACCCCCAAGTGGTTGTGCGCAAGGCCAACAACCTGCCGTGTAAAAAATCATAGTTACAAAAACACCGAAAAGAGTAACAAAAGACATTTCATTCCTGGAGAGGATGGATTCCTTGAGGAGGAAAATATGACGCCTAATAGTGAAGCCAAAACCTGGAAGCTATTAGGCCGACAACCATCATCTCTACCAGGACTACCACCGTCATTGGAGCTTGGAATGTCCGCACCATGTACGAGGCTGGTAAAGCTGCACAAATAGCCGCTGAGATGAGGAACTATAAGCTCACCATTCTTGGAATTAGTGAAGCAAGATGGACTGGATGGGGACAGAAGAGATTAATCTCAGGAGAGATGGTGTTATTTTCGGGACACGAAGAAGACGATGCCCCACATACCCTGGGTGTTGCTATGATGCTATCAAGGGTCAGCACAAGGAGCACTCATTGGATGGGAGGCCCATGGACCTAGAATTCTTTTAGCAACCTTTCGAACAAAGAAACGTAGCATCAACCTAGATGTTATACAATGCTACGCACCAACTATGAAAGTGATGAAGGAGACAAAGAAGAATTCTACAATAGAGTAATGACCATAGTCCAGGGTCGCCCACGGAGGAACATCGTCATCCTCATGGGAGACTTTAATGCCAAGATCGGCAATAGCAACACAGGGTACGAAGAGGTTATGGGACAGCAAGGGATAGGCGAGATGAACGACAATGGTGAGAGGTTTGCGGACCTATGTGCCACAGCAGACCTGGTCATAGGGGGGAGTATTTTCCAGCACAAGAGGATTCACAAAGCTACATGGGTCTCACCGGACATGAGAACGATGAACCAAATAGACCATGTATGTATTTGTAAAAAATTCAGGCGATCTCTCCAAGACGTACGTGTTAAGAGGGGAGCTGATGTTGCCTCAGATCACCATCTTCTTGTGGCCAGGATGAAATTAAACTAAAGAGACATTATACCGAGCAAACAGCATACAGGACTCGGTATAATACCTCCCTCCTGAAGGACCAAGCCAAAAAGGAAGAATTCAAAATCTCACTATTCAATAAGTTCCAAGTCCTACAGAAATACTTGAAGATGAAACCACCGAAGGAAAGTGGCAAAGCATGAAAGAAACAGTCCAGTCAACATGCCAAGAAGTGCTAGGAAACAGGAAACAGGCACACAAAGAATGGATGACAGCAGGTACGCTGAGTAAAATAGAAGAAAGGAAAAGAAAGAAATCAGAAGTGAATAACAGCCGCACCCGAGCACAGAAAAACAAGGCCCAGAAGGAGTATGCAGATGCAAATAAGGAAGTTAAGAAAAGCATCAAGAGGGACAAAAAGGAATTTGTTGATAAACTTGCTAAAGAACCAGAGGATGCAGCTCACCAGGGGAACATGAGGGAACTGTTTGATACCATTGAGACGCTGTCAGGGAAATTTAGCAATGTAGAGAGACCAGTAAAGGACAAATTAGGGAAACACCATACCAAGTGAGGAGCAACAGAGAGGGAGATGGAAGGAGCACTTTGAAGAGCTCCTAAACAGGCCTGAACCAAGGATCCACCAGATATCCAACCAGCTGATAATGACCTGCTAATTGACTGTAATAGTCCCACCAAAGAAGAGATTAGCAGGGCCATTAAAACCACTCAGAAATGGAAAGGCTGCGGGACCCGATGGCATCCCAGCAGAGGCACTGAAGGCGGACTTGGAAACCAGTGTGGAAATGCTACACCCTCTGTTTATGAAGATATGGGAAGAGGAGCAAGTTCCTTCCGATTGGAAAGAGAGATACCTTATCAAGATCCCAAAGAAGGGAGACTTAAGCTCCTGCTCGAACTACAGAGGGATCACCCTGCTGTCCATCCCAGGAAAGGTTTTCAACCGTGTACTACTTAACAGGATGAAAAACGCTGTAGACCCTCTGTTGCGGGACACGAACAAGCTGGCTTTCGCACCAACAGATCCTGCCCTGACCAGATAGCGACACTGCGCATCATTCTAGAGCAGTCACTAGAGTGGAACTCACGCTCTATGTCAACTTTGTTGACTATGAAAAAGCCTTCGACAGTGTTGACAGGCAAACCCTGTGGAGATTGCTAAGGCATTACGGGGTGCCACAGAAGATTACGGATATAATTAGAAACATGTACGAAGGGATAAACTGCCGAGTTATCCATGGCCAGCAGGTAACAGATGCGTTCCAGGTGAAGACTGGTGTGAGACAAGGTTGCTTGCTGTCACCATTCCTCTTCCTGTTAGCCATTGACTGGGTGATGAAAACATCTACACAACAGAAAAGGAATGGCATCCAATGGACCTTGTGGAATCAACTGCATGATCCTGACTTTGCTGATGATATTGCCCTTCTTGCACATACCCAAAAACAGATGCAGGAGAAAAACAGACATTGTCGCAGCCACTTCTGCTAGCATGAGTCCTCAACATTCACAAAGGGAATAGTAAAATCCTCAAGGTTAATGCGACCAGTACATCCCCCATTATGCTTGAAGGAGAAGCCCTTGAGAGAGGTGGACAGATTTTGTTTACCTTGGCAGCGTGGTAGATAAACAAGGTGGTACAGATGCAGACGTCAAAATAAGGATCGGAAAAGCATGATCAGCCTTCCAGCACCTCAAGAATGTTTGGGTCTCTAACAACTTAGGCAGCAAGTTAAAAGTAAGGATTTTTAACGCTATGGTAAAACCTGTGCTGCTATATGGAGCCGAGACATGGAGAACAACGGCCGTAAACTTGACCAGAATCCAGTTTTCTTCATCAACAACTGTTTAAGAAGGATCCTCAGAATTCACTGGCCAGACAAAATCAGCAACCAGGAACTGTGGCAGCGGACAAAACAGAAGCCCATTGAGGAAGAGATTCTCCAGAAGTGGTGGAGGTGTATTGGTCATACACTAAGAAAACCTGCTCCTCACACAACAAAGCAAGCCCTGTAATGAAACCCACAGGGTAAGCGGAAAAGAGGCCGTCCAAGAAACACTTGGCGCCGAAAATCGGAGGCAGACATCAAGAGAATTTTCCATGAATGAAGAATCCTGGAGAAGCTGGCCCAGGATAGAGATGCCTGGAGGTCTCTCGTAGGTGGCCTATGCCCTTGGAGGAATCTTAGACGCTGACGATGATCGGTGGATGCCCTTCATGGACGAGAAGGCTCAACAACAACAACATTTAATAAATTTAAAAACAATAAATCTTGTCGAAATGTATTTATATCCGTAATAAGTTTCGATGTTAACTTTGAATTATTTTCATTTTTTATTTTCTATATATCTTAATTGTATGTTTTATCGTCCAAAATATTTAATTCCTTAATCCTTCAAAAATTATTATTTTTAATTTTCAAGTTAAGAAAATAAAATAATTTAAGAATATAATGATCTATTAGTATAATTTTAAAACGAATAAATGATTTTTTTTTACAAATAAATTTTCAAGAAAATATAACATTAAATATTAAGTTTATATATTTAAATCTATGATGACACTTACGTTGATTATGGTATAAAATTCGCAAATAGCAGGGGAATAGACAATATTTATCCAACATTGAAGTATCATATAACTTTCATTAACGCCTTTTACATTATAACAAGTTGGCCTGTTAGTAGCCGCTGGAAAATACAATATAGAAAATACAAATCAAATCGAAACAATATTTTCTTTTTTGTTTAAAAAAATATACTTGATAAGAAAAGTGTTAATACACTAAATCTGGATTTAAAGAAGTTTAGCATTTAATTATATATATAATTATACATTATATATATAATCATACAATTATAAATAAATAAAATATATATACATATTTAAATATATTTATATGTATATATCTATATATATATATATGTGTGTGTGTGTGTGTGTTAACGGCTAAAGCCCGAAATCGGCCACTTCGCGTATTGGCCGGAAAATTCACAAAGTGGTTCGTGAAATGGCATGGAGCGATAGGCCAAAGCCCGAATAAAGTAGTCATGAGCAGATTTAAGGTTGATTATGAATATTTAATACTTAAGGTTGATTGTTAATTACAAACGATAAAAACATTTTAAAAACATGAAACTTAAAAATGATAGTAAAAATATATATTTATATTATCACTTATCATAACAGGGTGCACGGTGGTCGAGTGGCATGCGTGCTCGGCTTGCGTACCGATGGTCACGGGTTCGAATCCATGTGAAGGCAAGGATTTGTTCCCGGGGCCTAGGCGTCCCTGAGTCTACCCAGCTCCGAACACTTGTAAGGAAATAAATGCGGCTGGTTACAGCGTGTAACCCTCATAGCCGTGGCCTTGAACGCTTCTTCATACATATAAGGAAAAGTATTTAAACGTTCAAACGTTCGGACGGAAGAGTAGGGTTGCGGACATGACCGCGTACCTGAAACGGGGTGGTGGGTCGTTGTAGGGAATTCCAACCCTCCTTGTGAGTATTAACTTAGTGGGAGACATTTGCGACTTATGTCCTGGATGCCCAGGTGGCCGCTTCAGAAGCGATCGCTCCGGGGGTGGTTCCCCAGCTGTTACGTCCTTTTCTGGGGAGGGGGCCAGATAGCTGGGGGGTCTTCCAGGAAGACCTACGAAGAGCAATAGGCTCAGGGCTTCTGATATTCTTCCAGATGTAGGATCATACACTTAATTTTGACCACCGATTGGAAAGACTCAACGGATTCTAGTGCGATACAGATTCTCAGTACAGATTATCATGTGTTTGAGAAAACCGTGCTTGGTTCCTAGCTTGTAGAAATCATCCTCAACTTTCACTGGTGGGACTTTGCAACTTAATTTCTAAGCATCTTTGCAGTTTGACCTTGCAACTTGTTTTGAGCTACTTACCTCTTCTTTCTTAATTTGTATGATGACATAGAATGCAAGTTATTTTACCTCCGCATTATTCGTCTACTTAACTGCTGATTCCACAAATTGCATGCAAATCTTTGAAGCAAGATTCACAAACATTGGCCGAACTATACTCTTTTTTAAATACTCTACACATTTGTTTCTCAATTTTTTATTCAAGCAACCGGTCTGATCTTTCCGATGGTTCCACCACGAGCACGACATCATTTAAATTTCTGGAGACATTCCCTGCATTTATAGCATCCTCCATTTCGTGTTCGACGTTTTCAAGGTCTTTAGCTAAATTATCGGTATTGAAGTACTCAGCCCAACTTTTGCTTTGTAGCCAAACATGGCCTCATATGGTGACTACTTGAATGCCTTGGTGAGAAGAACGGTGTTTCATTAATTGAAAAAATGGGAGATTATTTGCCCAATGTTTTCATACAATTGTGTTCATCCATGTCATCATCATATTCTGAACATCTTGGTATGAACGTTTGACGAAACCTTGGCTTTGAATATGCCTCGGTTTTTCGCGTTCACGTTTTAGTGCGGGCCACATGTCCTTAAGTTCATTTAAAATTTGGTTCGCAAAATCGTTTCCCATTATCTTATTGAAGCACGCTTGGAGCCCCTATTGTGGTGAAGATATCAAGTAGCTGGTAAGCAACTTCTTTTGGTGTTTTGCTTTTAAGAGGTCACAATATTACAAACTTGGTCAAATAAAAACTATACATCAATTAGGATTATACTATTTGATCTGGCATGGCTTGCATAAGCAAAGATATAATGAATTGACTTCTTTGGTAACATTTGTGTTCTTAGTTTGTAGCTCATTTTCAATCCATGTTCGACCTACATGACTAATTTTCAAGCGAGTATTGTGCAGTATGTCGAACAGCTCTTCTGAATGCAGATAAAACAAAGTAACTCTATTATCTCCTGTTACTGGCAAAATAAGTCGTTCTTTACCACAAACGTCAAGAACATTATATACTATTTCTTTTTTGACGACGATAGTCAACACTTTCTTTTTCTTCTCTGCTAGATATTCTATACGTGCCCTATCATTTATCATTTCAGTTGAAAACATTGATTAAGACGTTATACATACGAGTAATACAATATTTACAATGAAACCATTGCGGTAGAATAATTAGAGCTAGTAACAACTTCTAGACGTTCTCCGAAAGGGATAGACTAGTATCGTCACAGAGTGGCACCATTTAACCTACAATTTACACGTAAAAACAACGAAAGCGACATATGTGATGCTAACCGGGAAGTGTTCCACTACCATATCTGGCTTTTGCAAAGGATAAACAGCCACTTAGCGATTTGGAAGGCCAAAGCCCGATATATAATTGTTGTTTTAAGTAATTCAGGCTTTGGACAGACTTGTTGGCCAAAGCGTGAATGGCCGAACTTCGGTCATTAGCCGTAAAATATACAATTTTAACATCCTTTAACGTTAAAATATACATTATTTTGATTGGACACAATCTAAAACCTTGGCATATCCGTTGAGTCACTGACGTCACGATTGGTTTCAAATCATCGTAAGTGTTGATATTGAAAATATTTTGAGAATCACTTGCAATAATCTGAAGCTCAGAGTTTAAGTTTTCACCGATGCCCACAGCAGTTATGGTCACACCTTTAGCCTTAAGTCTTGCAGCTGCTTGCTCGGCTGTAAATACAGTATATATACATTAGACATTAATTGAATTGTATTGAAATAAAAAGATGGTCAACTCTGAGTAGAAAATTCAAATCTATAAATAAAAACGTTTTTAAAAAAAATAAATTATTCAACGCACTTCTAAAGTGAACTTGTTCGGCCCTATGTTTAATGCGATTCCCATACATAATAAATATTTTAAATAGTTTAATTTATTTCAAAATCATCAATCGAAAAAAATAATTGGGTTATCTTCTTATGTGCAAGTACTTTAGAGTCGTCTTAGTATCAAGCTACCAAAAAGCTGCATAGCCTGTTACAGAGTTATGCTTATAAATTGTCCTTCCTTTAAATTAATAAGTTAAAAATTTTCTGACATTTTTGTGTCCAGCCTATCTTCTCAGCTCCAAGGCCTATGTATTATGTGTAGGGCTGGTAACGATTTATTTATATTTAATCGTTAACTTTTTAAAAAATTAACGATTAGTTTCATGAATTAATCGTTAATTTCGATTAAAGCTAAATGTCTCAAGGGAAGTAACAAAAAACAGGAAATTGGACATTTAAAAAAATTATTGAGTTATTGCCCCTGTCTTAAAGACATAGAAAAATAATGTTTTGAACTTTTTTAACTGCTTGGACTGTTGTACTATGTTCCCCAGCGATACAGATCATTCGATCTTGGTTATTTTATTGTTTATTTTAACATTAACATTATTTTAAATGAATTGATATACATGTTCAGCGTCCGATTAATTAGAGTGAGCTGTGTAACCATTGAAACCATAGTTGTGTTACTGCGTTCATTTCTATAAATACTCACCACGTCTAAAAATACGATGACGGATATAATATTACTAGACTTCTCAGAAGCTTTTGACAAAGTTCACCACCTAAGTTTATTTAAAAAACATAAATACTTTGGAATATCAGGTTCTTTACATCACTGGATACAAGAGTTCCCTTTGAGCAGGGAGCAAATTGTAATAATTAATGGATTTAAATCAGCAACAATAAAGATCAATTCAGGAGTTCCACAACGAACTGTGCTAGGTCCCTTACTCTTTTTAATATATATACATGATGTACCCAACAACATCTGAACAGGACCAACAGTTATGTAATTTGCTGATGATTGTATAATCTATAGAACAATTAAATCAGAACAAGAAAGCAAAATTTTACAAAAAGACCTAGATGAATTGATAAAATGGGAAACTAAATGGAGTATGAGTTTCCACCCAGAAAGGTGTCAACTGTTAAGAGTAACAAACAAAAATAAAAACATAAATTATAAATATTTCATTCATGGAAAGGTACTAACCCAAACTAAAGATGCAAAATACTTAGGATTCATAATAAATGATAAATTATCATGGAATCCCCATTTCAATGAAATTTTTTTAAAAATCAAACAAAACCTTAGGCTTTATAAAAAGAAATCTTTAAAAATGTAATAAAGATTTAAAACTAAAATGATATCTCACTTTCGTGAGACCTGTACTAGAAAATGCATCTTCTGTATGGGACCCATCCACCAAAGAAAACATTGATAAACTAGAACAAATCCAAAAAAGAGCTGACAGATTCATTACTTGAGAATATTCAAACTGACTAGAATAACACCATTAGTTAAATCATTAAACCTTGAAAAACTAGAGGAGAGAAGAACCTAGAGTAAAGTAGTAATTATACATAAAGCAATTAATTCTAATTTAGAAATACAACACAAAGATAACTTAATACAACCCTGAGAAAGGCATAATGATAAAAAACACCTTTCTTATTCCGTATGCAAGAACAAACACATACACATTTTCGTTCTTCCCATCCGGAATTTGGGCGTGGAATGGGTTGCCGGAAGAAACCAGGGAAGCCAACACTTTAGAAACATGTAAAACTCTATAAGCATTGCAGGACTAAACACAAACCATAGATAATCGTAGAACGCAATAATCTTCTGTATAGAAGGAGCGTCTGTAACAGATAAGATAAGACGAGGGTAATACCGGATTTTAAATCTTGCTCTGGTAGGATTAACTTCATAAATTCGGATGGCTGGTAGAGCCCTAATTTCTATATATATATATATTCATAATGATTCCGCAAATCCGCAATCCGGCAATTTTTACAAATCTTGCTTCGGCATCGGACGGATTTCACATTATAAATCCGAAATTAAATAATTTGAATAAAGTACATCCCTAAAAGTACCTACTTAATATCGGTTCGTTTGAAAGACCGTCAGTGATGACGATGACGTTCTTGAACGCAATCCTTCGTGCGCCGGCCATTGCAGTAAACATCCCTGTGCTGGTGATGAGATCAAGAGCTTTGTCGGTACTAGTCGAGGAGCCTATGTAAGGCGTAAAAATCAGAGCCTGCAATATTAATGTGTTCTTTACATTTGATACGAACATTTAGCTAATGATGTCTACCATTTAAGTACAAATCATGTGTTCCTAAACTGTTACTTTCTTAATATATATTTGTTTTTTAAATGTTATTAAAAAGATAATTATATGGTTCTAATGTCTTTTTTATAATACGTTAGCAATTAAATCCTTTATATTAACTCGTGGTGTCTGGTTGCTTGTTTGCTTCCTTGCTTGTTGCAAAAACTTTGGATCAATTTTAACCCTCTTCCTTGTAAGCTAGCGAGATGTTATTTCGCAGGCAGTTTTGTACCGATGATAAAAACTATGTATCAAAAGTTCAGATCGATTACATGTACCGTAATTGAATTATTGATTTTTTAGATTATTATATTTATTCCTATGTATCATGTTATTTTTTTTAGATAGAGTGTCGCGGTGCGTATTATATTGAACAACCTTTCTGTCGCGAAATAATGTGCGTATTTTATTGACAACACTTTTTATAAACATATTCCTGATCGGTGTGCTTTATATTAAACATGTTTTACGACACAAATACAATTATTTTTTATGGTCTTGCGCTGCGTATTATAATGAACATTCTTTTAGTTACTTCTC
This sequence comes from Ampullaceana balthica, assembly GCA_944989445.1. Lineage (NCBI taxonomy): Eukaryota > Metazoa > Mollusca > Gastropoda > Lymnaeidae > Ampullaceana > Ampullaceana balthica. The sequence continues at coordinate 76,006 of CALYLW010001082.1, forward strand.
GTACATAAAGGATTTATAGTCAAAAACTTGTTTTTTACGTTTTTTTAAAAATTTATTATAAAATCATAAATTGCGTTTTAAGTTGATGTATATCTATCTAAAACAATTTTTACGCTTTTGCTTTCAAAGGCAATTGCAAAATTAAGTTCGTGTCAAACCCGTATCAGTATGTTATATCACCCTAAAGTTCCATATTTACTTAGGTATAAGAATAAAATTTAGTGAACTTTATTGTTGTACATTTGAACTTAATTGGAAGAAGTTAATAATATGCACGGTAAGGGGGGAAGCTTTGTCCAAAAGCAAAGTAAATTGTATGATACGGTTAAGGATGTGGGTTTGAATTATGGTGTAAGGATATTAATTTAGTAATGAAAATTTATAACAATGGCTAATCATATCCATTGGGATTCATTACAAATATTTGTTAATGCCAGTACTGCGACGTTTAACAGTGCTTATAAACGTTAGCTGGTGTTAAAAAGGTATTGTTAGAAAATAGTAAGAAAACATACTCTGCGAAGATCTGCTAATCTTGGATTGTCTTTTAAGTCAAACATTTTCTGTGCACTTTCACTGAAAACTACTGCTCCCACCAGGACGTTGTCTGGTCCAATGTTTAGGTTTGAAGCCAGGTCGATTGTGAAATCGATCTGTTTATCGTAGTTGTCTTTTCCGATACTTCCGGAGGAATCCAAGACGTAGATGAGGTCAATGATCGCAGTGCAAGCTGGGATTAGATGTGACCAATGTCAGTGGGAGTTTGAAATTAAAAAAAAGAACAAAACAAAAAAGCTGTTATTGAAATATATAGAAAAAAATCTAACTAATAGAACACTATTTATAAATACAATCATACAATTTAGAAAAAAATCATATTCTTACATACCAATTTTGGTTAGGAAACAAATCCAGCTTATCTCTACAGCTGTTTATAAAATTAGATTTTTATTTATACTCCTTGTACACGATTGTTCTGCTTTAAGGGATATAACCGTAATGATATATTTGTAACATTGATTTCAATAAGAATAAAAATGAAATGTATCCTTTAAAAAACCAAATTGACAAATGTTTCTTACTTGGTGCTTTTTCAGCAAATAAAAAACAAAATAGTATTGATAAAAACACATTTTTTAATTTCTGAAATAAATATTAATATAACTAGATTATAAAAATCAATGTGCATGTAATTTTACATTTAACTGTACTAAACAATATTACATACGCTCCTTTTTCAAGAAGGCTACTGCGTATTCTTTTTTTTTAAAAATCCTTTATATTAACTCGTGGTGTCTGCGGCGGACCGACCTTGTCGCCAAAATTTTGATCGATTTTTAACCCACTTTCTCGCAAGATAGCGAGCTGAAATTTTGCAGGCAGTTTCGTACCGATGATAAAAACAATGTTTCAAAATTTCAGATCGATCGCAAGGATCGTAATTAAATTATTGATTTTTTAGATTATTTTATTTATTCCTATGTATCATGCTATTTTTTGAGATAGAGCGTTGCGGTGCGTAATATATTAAACAACCTTTCTGTCGCGCAACAAGGTGCGTATTTTATTGACAGCTCTTTTTATAAACATATTTCTGATCGGTGCGCATTATATTAAACATGTTTTACGACTCAACTGCAATTTTGTATTTCTGGATGGTCTGGCGCTGCGTATTATAATGAACATTCTTTTAGTTACTTCTCGTACATAAAGGATTTATAGTCAAAAACTTGGTTTTTTACGGGTTTTTCTTATTCAATAATTTAAATTTTAGTTAATTATATTGCAATATTAAAAATACTTTTATAAACATAAAAAGTGGCTGATTTCAAGCTTTGGCCGTAACGTACACACACACACACACATATATATATATATATATATATATATATATATATATATATATATAACAATTTTGGTGAGTTCATTTTGTAAAAAAATATACAACTTTCTAAACACAAATTTAAATTCAAGGCCAATTTACAGTAATGTTTTAAAGAAATGAAAATGTATTTCCCTAACAAGATAAAATCTGTTACAACAAAGTTATACATTTACAAAATTGTCCCGTTTTTAGAAAAATACATTTTTCCGATACAACAATTGTTCCATAAAATCTTCTTGTCCCAGAGGGATAACAGTCTTTAATTTTTAAAAAAAACTATATATCTAGTTCGAACAATGAATTTATTAAACAAATATGTCTTCGTTTCATCATCACAGAAAATCCTTTTTTTCTTAATTTAAACCTTTTTTTAATGCCGTTAATTTGCTATCTTATCTTATCTTATCTTATCTTATCTTATCTTATCTTATCTATTTCTAACGCTCCTTCAATACAGAAGATTATAGCGTCCTACGCTTATCTATGGTTTGTGTTTAGTCATGCATTATTATTAGAGTTTGTTTTTAAATGTTGATAAAGTGTAGGCTTTCCTGGTTTCTTCAGGCAACAAATTTCACGCTTGAATTCCGGATGGGAAGAACGAAAATGTGTATGTGTTTGTTCTTGCATACGGAATAAGAAAGGTGTTTGTATCCTTATGTCTATCTGAGGGTTGTATTAAGTTATCTTTGTGTTGTATTTCTAAATTAGAATTAATTGCTTTATGTATAATTACTACTTTACTTTTGGTTCTTCTATCCTCTAATTTTTCAAGGTTTAATGATTTAACTAATGGTTTTATTCTAGTCAGTTTTGAATATTCTCCAGTTATGAATCTGGCAGCTCTTTTTTGGATGGGTTCTAGTTTATCAATGTTTTCTTTTGTGGATGGGTCCCATACAGAAGATGCATATTCTAGTACAGGTCTCACAAAAGTGAAATAACATTTTAGTTTTATATCTTTATTAAATTTTTAAAGGTTTCTTTTTATAAAGCCTAAGGTTTTGTTTTATTTTTAATAACTTCATTGACATGGGGATTCCATGATAATTTATCATTTGTTATGACTTCTAAGTATTTTGCATCTTTAGTTTGGGTTTGTTCCTTTCCATGAATGAAATATTTTGAATTGTTTTTTTCTTTTTCTTTGTTAATCTTAACAGTTGACACTTTTCTGGGTGGAAACTTATACTCCAGTTAGTTTCCCGTTTTATTAATTCATCTAGGTATTTTTTAAAAATTTTGCTATCTTGTTCTGATTTAATTGTTTTATAGATTATATAATCATCAGCAAATAACCTAACTTTGGTTCCTGTTCAGATGTTGTTGGGTACATCATTTATATATATATATATAAGAGTAAGGGACCTAGCACAGTTCCTTGTGGAACTCCTGAATTGACCTTTATTGGTGCAGATTTAAATCCATTAATTATTACAATTTTATCCCTGCTCAAAGGGAAGCCTTAAATCCAGTGATGTAAGGAACCTGAGATTCCAAAGTAGTAAACATTTTTAAGTAAACTAAGCCTTTTGATAGTTCATCTATTAAACCTATTAATTGTGTTTCACATGATCTGTTTTTTCTAAAGTCGTGTTGATGTGGGCATAGGGCATTATATTTGTCAAAGTGGTCAACTATTCTACTATATAGTATGTGTTCTAGTAATTTACAGGTGATACTAGTAAGTGATACAGGTCTGTAATTACCAGGGTCGGATTTATCCCCTTTCTTAAAGAGTGGAGTTACGTTAGCTAATTTCCAATACTGGGGCACTTTACCCTGGTTTCGAGAGGCTTGAAAGAGACCTGCAAGGAATGGGGACAGTTCATTGCTTAGTTCTTTTAATAACCTTGCAGGCAATTCATCTGGGCCAGTAGCTTTGTTTATTTTAAATTTTTTTAGGAGTGAATGTATACCTATCTCGGCTAAAGTTATGTTACCTATTTCCTCCATTTTATTTACATTTATTAAAACTTTCTTGTCGCCTGAGGCAGAAAAAGATGATGCAAAATATATGTTAAGGATATTAGCTTTAGTCTCATTATCAATATAGGTTTTATTATTTGAGCCTTTTAGTGTGGCTATTCCTGTAGGTTCTTTTTTTTTAGATTTGATAAAGGAACATACGTTTTTATCGGTATCTTTGGTAATTACATTGTTTATATATTCATTTTGGAGGTTTCGACTAAGTCTTTGTGTCAAGTGTTTAATCTTTAAGTATGTTTTGTGTATCCTATATGAATAGGTAACCTTAAATTTCTTAAATAAGTTCTCTTTTTGTTGGCATAGCTTTTTTAATTTAGAATTGAACCAGCATTGTTAATTTTATTAGATGTTAGTTTTGTAGGAACATTCTCATCATTTATACTTTATAGATTTGTTTTTATATCTTTCAAAATTTTTTCTACTGGGCTATTTGTGTTAAATTTACATAAGAAGTTTTGTTGGAAGTTAACCGCTGAATGGCGTAGTTTTATTGAATTACATTTATTCCAAAGATTGATTATTCTTCTAGGTATCTTATTAATTTTAGTTTTTATTGTATTGGTGACCCTAACAATATCATGGTCGGACAGTTCTGGAATTATTTTGCAGTCTATCACTAGTCCGGGTCTTTTTGTTAAGAATAAATCTAGTGTTTTATTTTTCCTTGTTGCTTTTTTTACTATCTGTTCTAGGTTTATGTTGTTTATAGTATCTAAAAAGTGTTAATTAATTTATTTGTTAGTTAGATTGTTATCAATTGTATAATTTTTCCAATTGCTATCGGGAAGATTAAAGTCCCCCATAATGAAGCAGTGGTCTTAAACGTAATCATTCAGAGAGCAAAAATCAACCATTTTTAACGCTGTAGACCGAATAAGGAACCATTAAAAATAATAGCATTTAAAATAAATTATATATATTGCAATATATACAAATATTTTGCATACCATTAACGCTCAAAAGCCACGCTCAAAAGCCACAGTTTATAAATTTTAATGTTTGACACATTCTAAGACGTAAAGTCTGTTTATGATGCGGGTAAGGTTATAATTGCACTGATTTTATATTATTTTTTTATTTAGTTTTTTTTTACTTAATAAAAATATAACTTGGATAAACTTTATTTTAATCTTTAAAATGAGTAAACAATTGCGAACACACTTCCACTTTTTGTCCATATACGGCGTGGGCTATAATCCGATTTTAAATTTACAATCCGAAAATGACTCTTATAATCAATTTAAAAAAGACACATAAAATCAAAGATTTTCATTGGTATTGCTCAGTTTAAAACAATCAACTAGATGGTACTTGATTACTAGAAGAAAGAATATACACAACCTTCTTTATAATTTTTCTAAAAAGCATCTAGTAGCCGTTTGAGAGCCGTTTCGTTTCATAAGTTGAGACGTAGTGTCTAATCCGCACTCTAACTTATCATTCACGTTGATCATTACATCACACTTTCAATATCAATTTTCAAAAAAAACAAATTTTAAAAAAAAATCTTTTTTTTTCAGAAATGGGACTAAGGCCTTAGTGGATAAGAATAAAAATACAAGATCAGCGTAGTTTGACTCCTCACAAAAAAGGTTTAACCCTCAGTTACTTACAATTTGTATAACCTATAACCTCAGTTGCCAAGCCGTCTGAAAAAAAAAGTTACATGTTACTTAAACACCAATAACAATAATACAATTTTTAATAATACACTTTAAAAAGAAGAATTAAATTGACGCTGAAGAATTAAAATGAAAGGTTCATTAACCATACTTCACGAATTTTCACAATTAAGTATAGCAAAATTTTGCAAATAATAGCAAGAGTAATCAATTAAATATGTATAAATTGAATAAAAAGAAAATGTTCATACTTGTTTGAGTGGTGTACAAAGTGCAGCCTGCATCAAAATACGAAATATGAAATAATTAATTAAAATGCATATTTCTTTTCTGTCATGAAAACAAATAAGTCTATACAAACATCGAAAATACGAGCTTTTTAAGTTAAAAAAAGTAGATTACACAAATGGATGACGATTATTAAGATTGATATAATTACAAAAGCTCGTAATAGTTGTGATCTATAATTTAGTCACTTTAGACGACGAGCGTTGACAAAAATCGGTGTCGTTATAATTGTAGCTTTTGCAACTCGGTAAAGGACATGATTGCTGCATCTTTATACTTAGTATATTTTATTCTTTTTAAATTGTATGCTGTTTAAAAAAAAGACTCCTTTTTTTCGCTCACTTAGCAATTATTCATCCAAATGTATTACTTTTTAATGGTCAACGAAGATATTTATCTGATTTTGATAATCGCGATTCAATTGTACATATGCAAAATAAATTTAAAACATTGCACAAAAAAACAATTTAAAAATAAACAAATAAAAAAAAACAACAAAAAAAATTATTTTAACTTATGTCCTTTTTTGTGTATTACTTTAATCAATCTGGCACATATTTTTTTACCTGCATCTGTCCTTATTTTTATAAAAATGATTGATACCTTGATTCTAGATGGTGTGTAATTGATGTTGAGCTTAGAGACACTTACCAGTAATTACTAAAGTGACAACCACACAAAAAACGTTTTGACCAATCATCTAAAAAAGAGGAATGGAGGGAATGTTATAAATGCATTTTAATTGGTAATGAGAAAATAAAGAAAATAAATAAATAGTCCTCTTATTCATGGGCGTAGAGAAGGGGGGGGGCAAAGGGGGGCATTTTCCCCCCTACATTTGAGAAAAAAAGTTTTTAATTTAGTAAATGCATTAATAAATGTTGTATTTTAGCTATTACAGCACTAATTTGTAAGTCTTATTAATTTCTAAGGCTTTTTTCAACCCTTATTTTATACTGAACTTGAATTTAATTGAAAATTGTACTTGTATGGCATTGTCAGTTAACATTTTAAAAAAGTGGGATTTTTTTTGACCCCCCCCCCTGGAAAAATTCCTAGTGACGCCCATGCTCTTAGTTAAATTCTGGCTGGAAACTTAGTTTCTGCTTTTCTTTTTTTAAATAGTAAAACTCTAGAGTTTTCTTTTTGTTTGGTCATTTACAATCTTTTCAATACTCTGTATTTTGTTATTAAAAACATGATACACTTGCAAAACCTACTAAGTTATTCGAGAAAAAAAACAAGAATAAAACAAACCCGTAAAAACAAAGTTTTTGACTATAAATCCCTTATATATGAGACATAACTAACAGTATTGATTATTTTCAAACATTTACAGACTGAATCTGTCTTAACTCAAGTTTGTTTCATAACCCTGGAGGGGGGGAGGGGGGGAAAGGTGGGTGGGAGGGGTGGGTGGGAGGGGGAGAGGGGAAAAGTCTGGTCACCGATTCGCTTGACCGAGCTCAGAGTGACACGTAAAATGTAAACAAAAGCGCCCGTCGCTTCGTTGGGTCGCCTCAATGCGTCAGCTCAAAATTTCACGTGGGAAAAAAACAATAACAAACAGTGAATTTAAATTACATATCTCATATAAGGACAAACTAAAAATGCATTAATTTAATTACGGTACGTTCGATCGATCTGAAATTTTGATACGATGCATTGTTAGGTTAGTCGGGTCCGTGTGCCAAATTTCAGTTCGATCGGATCATGGGAAGTGGGTCATTTTTGACTTATGTTTTTCCGCCCGCCCAAGACAGACAGAGAGAGAGAGAGAGAGACGCCGGTGAAGTTAATATAAGGGATTTAATAAAACAAACCCGTAAAAACAAAGTTTTTGACTATAAATCCCTTATATATAACACATAACTAACAGTATTTTTTTATTTTTAAACTCTTAACTCAACTTTGCTTCATAACCCTGGGGGGGGGGCGCCGAGATCAGCATGACACGTAAAATGTAAACAAAATCACGCCGGTAATTCGATGGGTCGCGTCAACGCGCGAACTGAGCTTTCACGTGAAAAAAGTACAATAACAAACCGTGAATTTGAATTACATACCTCATATAAGGATAAACTAAAAATGCATTAATTTAATTACGGTACAATCGATCGATCTGAAATTTTGATACAATCCATTGTTAGGTGAAACGGGCCCGTGTGCCAAATTTCAGCTCGATCGGATCACGGTAAGTGGGTCATTTTTTACTTTTGTTTTTCCGCACGCCCAAGACAGAGAGACAGACAGAGAGAGACGGCGGTGAAGTTAATATAAGGGATTTAAAAAGTAAAGAAGGGAAAGAAACAAAAATTTATAAAACAATAAAATTTGAGAAGGAAGCAATCGTAATTTAGTTTTTACTTGCACTTGACCTTGCTTCCTTGCAAATCAAGTTAGCTGAACACGAAGCTAGTTTTAGTGAAATTGACAGCAACGCCTCCATCAAATAGGAAACAGCATCATAAACGAAATAAATTGTAATTAAATTACAATTTCTTAATTTTATAATGTTTTTTTTCTAATTTTAAGTTGGGTAAGGTGTTATTAACTAAGATTTAATATCCAAAATATAATGAATAGTTTTCAGCATATGATTTGGGCATTCAAAACTGATAGTAAATTGAACACTTTCAAACTTGTTAATTAGAAATTGTATCTTTCAATACAACTAATATATAAATTTAACTTTGTAAAATAATATTCTTTTTTCCCATTTGTAAAATGTTAAAATCTTGTTCTTATGATACTCAATTACTAAAAACACAAACGAATTGTCTTTATTAAAAAAAAACAACTGTATTTTAATAACTAATACCTAAGTTAACGTCTGGGTTAATTCCTTCGTATGTACACATAGCTTAAAGTACTTACACAAGTATTAAAAATATATTTAAATTTTTAGGATATTATTTAAAAAATTGGTATAATTAAGAAATAATACTTCTTTAGAAAATGCCTTCTTTTTCAAAGACTGTCTCAGTAGTTTTTGCAAGTAGACTCCCTGAAATAAAGCTAAATTTTCTATCCTTTATATCATGCTAGCTGACCCATCGCGCGTTGCGACGGTCTCAGCAAAAAGGAATACATTTAGTAGTGCCATTTTAAATAATATTGTAAAAGCTTACACACAAAAAAACAATGTTATAGGCTCAGCCAAACCGTGCAAGATGTCAATTTCGAAATCCCTTTATATTTCAATCTGTATCACGATCTGCATGTTAATTTATGTCAAGAGACTGTAAATTCAAATGGGTAAAACCCTATTAAGCTCTCGGTCAAAATACGGAGTTCAATATCAAACATTTTTAATATGAGGCATCAAGTATTTATGTAGAAAGTTTAGGAAAGATCCTTCTTTTAACTCAGTAACGTTTTACATTTAGGTGAAAAATGACATTTTAGCAATCCACTCCCCAAACTTTTTTATTCTTAATATTCTTTATACCAAGAAGTTATCAAAATTAACTCAACAAATTCCCACACTTTCCAAAAAGTATGATAAATAAACTTATTGATATTGGTAATATAAGCATGAAACAACTTTCAGGGCCCCCGGGCCCAATTGGTGTAAGATTTAAAGTTCGAAACATCTGTTCATTACAATCTGGATGATAATGTAAATAGTATCAATATTTGGCAAGACCGTGTAAAATAGATTGGATAAAATCTTCAACGGGTTACGAAAAAATGTGGGCCTCATCTGGGCAAAATAAAGCAAAAATAGCATAAAGGGCATTGGGGACTCATCTGTGCAAGATGTACATTTTGAGACTCCTGTGTATTTCAATCTGGATAATAATGCATATTTTGGTCATTATTTGTCAAGATCGTGTAAAATTGAATGGGGAAAAAATATCAAACATTTTTTAGAAAAAATTGGGGGGCCTTCTGCCCCGAAGAAATGGGCATTAGGTGTTCAGTGGCCAATAGTATTTTGATATACGCTTTCAAGTATTTATATATAAAGTTTGTTCAAGATCAATCAGTTTTACACAGGAGTTACGCTGGACTTATTTTTTTTATAACTCATATAAGCAACAAAAAAAATACATTAAGGGCCCCGGCCGATTCGGTGAAGTGCTGCAAGTTCGAAACAACTGTTCATTTTAACAAATTTCAAATTTTAAAAAATTGTCTGTACTGCTAAATCGTGTATATTTGGGTGTGTAGTTAAATGTAAAACGTTTATAATAAAATACATTTTTGCGCCCCCCAAAAATGGACAATAGGAGTTCAGTGCCCCACAATATTTTAAATAGTTTTTATATACTAAATTTTGTCAAGATCCACTCATTACTCATTTCACTAATAGCTAACGTTTAGACTATTATTTTATACAGCTCATATAAGCAAAAAAACAACATGGGTCCAAAGGTCCCTCGGTGCAAGATTTAATGTTAGAAAAAACGATGTAATTCAATCCATTTCATAATGGATCTATTTTATCTTAATTTCTTAAAATTGCGTAAAATTGAATGTGGAATAAAAGATTAAACATTTACAAAAAGATAATTGGGGCCCAGGCCACGTAGAAATGGATATTATGAGTTCAGTGCCCTAGAGTATTTTAATATAGGATCTGAGTGTTTTTATATACCAAGTCTGGTCAAGATCCATTCATTTTCCTAGTAGCTGACGCCTATACTAACTGTTATATAGCCTATATAGCAAAAAACAACAATAAGGGCCCCCAGGCCTATTAGTGCAATATGTTCTATTAGAAACATTTATTTAATTCAATCAATTTCATAATGGATCTATTTATCTATATTTCTCAAGATTGTATACACTTGAATGGCGGAAAACAGCTCAATCATTTACTTAAAAAATACATTTTGGGCATAGGGCCCGTAGACATGGATAGTATGAGTTCTTTGCACTGCAGCATTTTAGTATAAGCTCTCAAGTATTTATATACCAAGTTTGGTCAAGATTCATTAATTTACACAGTAGCTAACGCTCAAACTAATATTATATCGCCCATAAAAACAAAGAAAAAACAAAAAAAAAGCATAATGGGTCCCCGGAGCCCCACAAGTGTCACATTTATAAAACAAATTAGCCAGTTACAATCCCAGGAGCATACAAAACAATTTCCCAAAGTTTCATGGCCATCGGATGAATGGTTTAGTAGGCTATAACGGTCATGAAGACATACAGTCAATACACTCATTGTTATATATAGAGATATAAATGAAAACGACATTAAAGGCCGCGGGCCCAATCAGTGACATAAATAAATGTTAAAATACCTGTTCATTTGATCTGAATCAAAATATATATTTGTTGTCAATATTTTTCAAGGTCATGTAAAATCATAATAGGAAATAGTCAAAAATGCTTATGAAACAAAAAGATGTTGGTGATCCGGCCCCGAAAGAATAGACATTATGATCTCGATTCCCTTATAGGAGATATCAAAATGGTATGTACCATGTTTAGTCAAGATCCATCAATTTTCCCAGTCGTAAACACTTAAAACTAAATTTTAAATTGCTTATATAAGAAAAAAAGACATATTGGGCCACCGGCCCCACATGAGTGTCAACGTTTAAACTAAACATCCGAGACGCATACTCAACAAATTCCTAAAGTTTCATGGTGATATGATTAATGGTTTAGTCATCTATAAAGGACAAACATACATGCATATCATACAAACAAGCTTTAATTTATATAAAGACTAGCAAAATACCCGCGCTATGAAGTGGGCAATTAGGAATTCAAGTAGCGTTGAAAATCCACGTAACCCCAATTCGAAATACCAAATTCAATCTGGATCATGATGGATAAACTTGTTTGTCAATATTTGTCAAGGTCGTGTAAAATCAAATGGAGAAAAAAATTACATTAAGGGTCATGTTGATAATGGTTGTAGGATGTGCATATCTCATAAGGCCTGAAGATTTCAATCTAGGTCATTATGGATATACGTGTCTATATTTATTTTAAAATACATTTAAAACCTAATGGGAAATAAAGCTTTAAAAGTTTACCAAAACAAATATTTAGGCCCCGGCCCCATAGGAACAGACGTTAGGAGTTCATTATCCTAGATAATTAATTTTTTTATAGCAAATTTGGTCAATAATTTATCCATTTAGCCACTGTTTAAAATACCTTTTATATAACTCGTGTTTAAAAATGGCATTACGGGCAACCAGCTACTACAAAGTGGTGTTTAAAAAAAATAATGCTAGAAACCTTCCCGGGAGCGTGTGGAATGAATAAAATACTATTTATACGGCTTAAAAAATAATAATAAGGGCCGGGGCCCTATCGGTGTACTATGTAAGGTTCAAAACAAAAGTTTATTTCAATCTGGATCATGATTGATATATTTGTTTGTCAATATTTGTATACAAAATCGAGTGAAATCGAATGTATTCAATTTCGTTCAAATTTACGAATAAGACGTTAGAGACCCTATGTTACAAAAGAATAAAAAATATAACTGTAATTCCCTATAGTATTTAATATTGCCCATCAAGTTTTTTATATTCCAAGTTTTGTCAGAATCCATTTACATATTATCCAAAGTTTAATAACATTTTATTTAGTTTATATAAGGTAAAAAACTACATTTGGGCCCCGGCCCCAGCGATTTATAATTTAAATATTGTTCTTCACATGTTAACATTGCATAAGGGTACTCAACAACTTTGTAAAGTTTCATGCTCCTACCTACACGTGAAGTTGCATATTTAATGATGAGTCTTTTTTAATAGTTCATGTAATGAAAATCTGCATTTAGCCCCTGGCCTCTCGGGAAGGGATAATTTTAAAATTTGTTCGCCTGGTACCATCGCGAGAGTGTACTCAACAACTTGTCAACATTTCATGCTTTTAAATACACGGGAAATCGGATAAATAGTGATGAGTGAGTTTTGTATAAGAATAAAGAACAACAGTTTTGGCCCCGGCCCCGCATGAGGGGAATTTTTAAAATTATATTTTGCCTGTTACCATTGTGGAAGGGTACTCAACATCTTCGCAAAATGTCATGCTTCTACATACACGGGAGGTTTGAGATTTAATGATGAATTAGTTTTTATAGCACATTTTAGGGGAAAAAACTTACATTTGGGACCCCGGCCCCCCATATAGTGCTGATTTTATATTTTTTGCCTGTACCGTTGCGGTAGTGCAGTAATGAACAAGACAAAGACAATATCTATGTAATGAAAGATCATTGGAGGTGTATAAGTCTTACTGGACTAATTAAGAGTTAGTGTAGGAGACATCCAAACAGATGAAAATTAAATGCTGGGTTATAAATAGAAGTATTACCATCCATTTTATCTTATAAATGATCAATATAAAATTTAGTTTACGTATTAGCTACTTTGAAAATTGATGGCTTTTGACCAAACTTGATAAATAAAATATCAATACCCCTTATTAAATACGATAGGCATCAAACTACGATTGACCTTTCTTTTGGGACCGGGCCCCAAATCCTTTTATTTCACAAACGTTTAAGTCTTTATTTCAATTATACATGGCCTTGACAAGTGATCACAATCGTATTTATTATTAAACAGATTGATTGATATTAACAGGTGCTTTAAGCTTTAAATATTGAACCGATTGTGACGAAATTTGTGGAGATAAAGTCATCTGCGCACGGTAACTGGGTATAACAAAGGGGAACTCAATATTGTCTGGCCCGAAACCATCAACAATGCAAAGATCTGAACTGATTAGATATGCACCGGGATCACGTGACAGGTCACGGTTGCATGAACGCGCTGCGAAAATTAAAAGTCATTCAGAAAAGGGGTGAATATATTACACATCAGGTATAAAGGCTGACGCAACCCAGCACCCAGTCTCTTTCCGCCCAGATGTCAGCAGAGTATAGTGACCAGTATGAACATAAGCATACAACTATATCTGCATCCATCCTTGTAGTGGAAGGGCCGACATTATTCTTGCTGACCAGAATCCATTCTGGCTTCTGGGCACCCGCCAGTACCTTGAGACAAAGCGAACTCCTGACGCAACCCTGCCCAGACAGAAGTGTCGTTAATACTTAGGACCAAGATCCGGACCAACCGCTGTCCCAAGCGACTTTGATCCGACACCCTACCTCATCCCTGCATCTATTGACAGGACCCTGAGGAGGACAACTCAGCATTTACCAGTTATTACGTCTAACGTAAAAATGACGCCAACAAACGCACACCGCGTATGTCTAAGCCTGTACTTGTACACACACTACACGTACAGAAGCCGGTTATTCACACTTCCGTGATCACCGATGCCACCTGGGCCATAGGTGAAGCAGCCTACTGAGCCCCAAAGAACCGAACGATCCAGCTATAGGGAACCTGCAGAACCAACTACACACTCCAGCACTGACGGAGCCTTGTGTAGGGCTGAACGCTTCATCGCACACAGCTCAGAGAACAGCACGCACCGACCAGGGGAGCGTGCAGAACAAACCGCCACATGGAGCGGGGCGCGACGACCCCATTGCATTTAAGTACCAACACCATAAACATAAGGTTACGAGGCATAGCCCTAATGATGATAAAGCTAGGTCAAATAAGGGACAGTTAATTTGTTGTATCACTACTATCATTTGGAACCAGTTTCCGCTGTTGTATAAATTGTATAAATAAATTTATTGTTACAATTTACACCCCTTTGGTCTGTTGAATATCGATTGCAAGAGATCATTAAAGTTTATGCGTTGTGAGCGGGAAGGTGATAAGTTAAATATTACACGCCTAGACAACTTGCCAAACATAGATACACATCTTTCCCGCCACAAATACCCCTTATTCAATACCATAGGAATCAAACTACGATTGGCCTTTATTTTGGGACCAGGGCCCCTAATCCTTTTATTTCACAAACGTTTATGTCTTTATTCCTCTTTCAATTATACATGACCTTGACAAGTGATCACAATTGTATTCATTATTAAACAGATTGATTGATATTAACAGGTGCTTTAAGCTTTAAATATTGAACCGATTGGGTCTCGGAGCCCTTATATGTTTTCTTTTGTAATTTTTTAAGCAAAATTACATATTATTTTCTTCATCCGATCACTATGAAACTTGTGTAAGATGTCAATTACATTACCGCAAAGTTTTCTGGTGTAAAATGTTTTTAAAAAAACAACTTATTGAAGGTTGGGGCCAAAAACATTTAAGATTCTGTTTCCTATTTCAATAAATATGACCTTGAAAAATATTTTAATATATACATTTGATCAAGATTATAAGATAAACTGGTATTTTGAACTTTTCATCTTGCACACATCGGCCCTGGGGCCCATAGTTTTTTTTTCTTCTATAGACTTTATACAAATTGTTTTATATATTCTATCGCTATAAATCTTTGGAAAGTAGTTGTGTTTGCGCCAGATTTTATTTTTTAAGCATGACACATTTAAAAAAAAATAAAACTATCAGGAGACCAAGGGCCCAAAATGTCATTTCTTTCTTATTTATGCTTAGTAAAAACTTTTGACTACTTTAGATACTTATGGATTTTGACCAAAATTTTTACATACAAACTTTATAGCCTATAATAAAATATTATAGTGAATTTAACTTCTTATCTCAACTATTTCAGGGCCAGAGCGACCGAAATGGGGTTCATTTTTCGTTTGTTGTTGTTTTATTTAGCTTTAAAGAATCTTGAAAAAAGTAAAACGTTTAATATTGTGGGAATTTTTATGCGGTTAATTTGATTAACATTAAACGAGAAAGCAGATCCTTTGAGGTTGGGGGTTGGACTGACCGCCGGGAGCGAAGCACGTGCAGGTGTTCAGCGAGACAGAGGTGAGAAATGTTGACTCGGTTGAATTAGGAGAAGAAATGGGTAGCCATAACTGGTAGACTGGCCGAGTTGTGAAACCATTTTTCTGTTTTATTAGTCAATTAAAAGTAGCATACGATTTGGGTGGGGGTTTCACGACAGACTATTATGTCAAACCGCCATACCTCCCTATACAAGTCTTAACCTTGGGGCGGAACTAGATGATTGACGGATCGCAGTGAGGTGACCAATACATTGTTTTACGGACAAGGCATTTTATGGGAACTAGGGAGTGGGTTATAGGACCTGTTTATTTCATTGTGGATATATGTATCTATATTTCTCAAGATCTTTACTAATTGAATCGAGAATAAAATCTTAAATGTTTTTGAAAAAAGATTTTTTGCCCCCCCAGCCATGAAGAAATGGACATTAGGAAAATAGTGCCCATAGTATTTCAATATTGGCTACCAAGTTGTTATATACAAAGTTTGGTTAAGATTCATCAATTTACCAATAGCTAAGGCTTAAAGTAATTTTTATATAGCTCATATAAAGAAACAATCATATTATAGGCCCCCGGCGTCCCCATGAGTGTTAAATTTTGCAAAAAAAAATTGTTGCCAGTGATCATCCCAGGAGCGTACTCAAAAGTCTCCAAGATTTTCATACTGATGGGATGAATGGTTTAGTCAGTTATAAAGAACATGCATACATACACAAATGCATACATACTTATATATATAAGTTTATTTAAATTCAGTTTCATCATGGATATATTTCTCAAGATCGTTAAAAATAGAATGGCAAATAATATCTCAAACATATTCGAAAAAAGACATTTTGGGCCCCCAAACATGAACGATTGGACATTAGACGCGCAGTGCCATTTTTTAATGTAATATGGGCTACCAAGTTTTTATATACAAATTTTGGTTAAGATTCATTCATTTACTCAGTAGCCATCACATAAACTATTTTTTATAAAGTTTATATAAGCAAAAAAACGACATTAAGGGCCCCAGGGCCCAATTAGTGCAATATGTCAAGTTAAAAACACCTGTTTATTTCAATCAATTTTATAGCGGAAATATTTCTCTATATTTATCTAGATCTTTAATAATTTGATGGAGAATACAATCTTAAACGTTTATGAAAAAAAAACATTTTGGCCTCCCACTCCAGAAGAAATGGACATTATGAAATTAGTGCCATATAATATTTCAATATTGGCTACCAAGTTGTTATGTACACAGTTTGGTTAAGATCCATCAATTAACCTAATAGCTAACGCTTAAAGTAACTTTTATATAGCTCAAATTGGAAAAAAATCATATTATGGGCCCCCGGCGGCCCATGGGTGTTAAATTTTGCAAAAAAAGTTGCCAGTTACCATCCCAGTAGCGCAATCAAAAGTCTCCAAAAAGTTTAATGGCCGTCGGATGAATAGTTTAGTCAGTTATAAAGGACATACATACATACATACATACTTTTATACATACTTTGATTTATATATATATATATATATATATAAAGATATAATACGCAGTGCGACAAAATTTATAGACTGAAACTGACTGAACTCTCCTTGCTGTAAACACGGGATATGGTCATTGATGGCTAGAGTGAACTAAATGGCTTGTGGATGTCAACAAAGCAGACGGTTACATAGAGTTACATAGAGATAAACCAAAAATGCAACTAATTTAATTACGGTATAGTCGATCGATCTGAAATTTTGATACAATGCATTGTTATTATTAGGTTCCACAAGTCTGTGTGCAAAATTTCAGCTCGTAAGCGTGACGGTAAGTGGGTCTTTATTAACTTTTGTTTTTCCGCCCAACCGAGAACCCATGACAGACAGACACGGAGAGAGAGAGAGAGAGAGAGAGAGATATTGAGAGAGAGATAAAGATAGCGATAAAATGGTGAAGATAATATAAGGCATTTAACAATAAGTTAGATTAAAGTGTATGTTGGAGTCAAAGCAGTGAACAAATAAAGTTAAGTAACTATTGTACTAGCAGTCGTATAGTTTTATGTTTGAGTACGAGAGCAAGGTTTGGCTAGATTATACGAAATGAGTGAAAGCAGATTATAGTTCCACGAGTACCAAGGCTTCCTACAACTGGTACCAGCGAATTTCTCTACAACATTATGATCCAGATTTGAATGTACGCAATTTTTTTACCTTACATCTTGCACGTTTAGGCTATGGTGGTCCTTCAATATCTTTTTCCGTATATGAGCTATAAACGTATTTTAAACATTTCCTACATTCACCATTCAACAGATAGACATGAAACTTTGGAAAGTTGTTGAGTACACTTCTGCATATGGGTATGGCCAATTTGTGTTGTCTTTAAAATAATACCACTCAAAGGGGTTGTGGACGGCCTAAAATGTTGCCATTTTCCTTAAATGAGCTGCATTAATTGTACTGGGTTAAAGAGTGTATCTTGAACAGACTTGGTACATAAATACGCGACGATCCATAATAAAAATACTATGAGACATATAACTTCTTATATACTTTCCTTTTTTCCCAGAGCCAAATATCTTTCTTTTTTTAGACGTTTTATTCCGATTCAATTTTAAAGGATGTACACAAATTTTAACACATTTATCCATCATGATTCAAAAATTAATATACGAGAATTGAGATTTTAAAAATCATATTTTGCACCATTTAGGACGCCAGGGCCATTTATGTTAGTTAGTAATATACGCCTTAGAGTTATTATTCTATTCAATCGATCGCGTTGATAATGTGATATGTTGTTGAGTACAATGGTAATTTAAAAAAAAATCAAATTATCATTCAATTTGGACTGGGGGGTGCTTGGTATAAAAATTAAAGATTTCTAATTTAGAAGGCAAAAGAGAGAGATATAAGTGAGAGAATGAGTGAACCGCATATGTTAAACCTCATAAGCGCCCGCCCCACGTTTTTAGTCATATTAAATCGAAGTACTTGAACTAATAAGTTTTAAATTATTTTCTTCTTTTTAGTACGCTTCTAAAAACGTGTTTTTTAAAAATCTTTTTTTACTTCTATTTATTTCTTATGTGTTTAAGAGAGTATTTTTCATTCCTTTTTAAATGATCTAGAGAAATATATCCGTGATGAAACTGTATTAACATGAACACGTTTTTAAAATTAACATCTTATTCCGAATGAGCATGGGGGCCCCTAAATGTCGTTTTTTTCCTAATATTATCTATATAAAATAGTTTAAGCGTAAGATACTGAGACAGTTAATGGATCTTGACCAATCTTAGTAAATAACAACTTAAAAGTTTATATTAAATTAGTATAGCACACTTAACTCGTAATGTCTCTTGTCTCACACATGTTTTTTAGTAACATACTAGCGGACCCTTGCGTGTTGCAACGTTCTCAGTATAAAGAAATACATTCAAAGAAAGCAATGATTGGTACTTTTTAAAAGAATGCAAGAAACCTTCGTGGAAATATGCAAACATAAAAAAGTCTAAGTGTGATAGCACATGGATAAACAAAATATAATTTTTTAAAATTTTCAAAAGGAAACAAAAACGATATATCAAAACCCCCCATAGATACTGTTGCAAATATTGTATTAATTACAATTGTGTTACGATGCAGTTTCGTATATATATAAGAGCTTTTTTAGAGACGACATTGGCAGAGATCTTTTGGAAAAATTTCAAAAAATCAGTGGCCTTTTTTTAATGTATACAAAAAAACAAACATAAAATTATCAACTTAGCTTTATATATTACATATGCGTTTAAATTATTTTATTTCAATTATTTTCATGATGCATTGTATTAATATTTTACATGCAATGAATGAAATTGAGATTTTTAAAAATTTAATTCATAACTCGACATTTAATTAAAAACCATAGATGTAGCGGGTTTATTTATGTCAAATATACTTACACTTTAAAACAGTTTACTTAAGCTTTATTTACACTATACATTATACACTTTCAATACAAAATTTATTTTAAAAAAACTTGACTAAATGTAATGAAGTGATCCTGAAAACGCTTAATTAATATGAATTGCGAATTGAATATGTTTTTATGTTCATTCCTTTGTATTCAGAATAGCATAAGCAATTTCTAAAATTGTCTTTTAATCATTTTTAAGATGCACTTATGAACAGACGGTTGAATCTTTTTTTTTCATTTTTATTTTATTTTACAGATATAAAATCTGATGTGTGTGTGTGCATTGAATATAATTTACAAAATATGATGCCTTATCCGAAATAGGAAACAAAAAAAAAGAATCCTTTTTGAAATTATACACATTGCTTATAAACCGTAAATATAAATCGTAAAATATAGAGACATAAAAAATGTTAAATATTATTTCCTTGTGAAAACGATCATGAATACGTCAAAAGGAGGAGTTATTTTAGTCCAGTACATTTACTTTATAACAAGACTTTACTTGATATGGCCAGATTTCTATATTGTCTAAATATGGTGGGCATATTTTTTTTATATCATTTTAATACGACCGGTTTTTTTAAAAAGAATTTTAGAAAGTACATTTATAATTTTGTTTATTTGCGCTATGAGTCACTTAGCTTTTGTCGTTTAAAGGGATAGTGCCACATGTTCTTTATCTCATAGACGTGGTTACAAATATTATATAATTTACAATTGTGATACGATGCAGTTTCGTAATTATATATTAATTTTTTTAGTGACGAAGGTGGTAGAGCTCTTTCGTAAAACCTATAAGTTATGTTAATTTTGTACAAGTGGGAATGAAATTTTAAATTTACTTATTATGGTCAGCAAGAATCATTATTTAATAAATCATATCTTTTAAATAGTAAGGTTTTGTTGAAAGGCACTGCATTAAGTGAAAACAACTCACGCGGTAAAATGGCATAACTCTGTTTCTCATAAGATTTTAACTAAATAGATGAATCTGAAATTTAAATTGGCAAATAAAAATTGTAATAACCAGCAACTATTACTTGGATAAAGGGTCAGCACACTCCCGCTACAAAGTGCGGGTATTTTTCTAGTACATATATATATATAATATATATATCTTCTATACTAATAAAAGGCAAAGCCCCCACTCACTGACTCACTCACTGACTGACTGATTCATCACTAATTCTCCAACTTCCCGTGTAGGTAGAAGCATGAAACTTTGGGAAGTTGTCGAGTAGCCTCTCGCGACGAAAATTGGAGTAAAATAATTTTAAAAATAACACTCATGGGGGCCGGGGGCCCCAAAAACGTTTTTTTTTCCCTATATGGCCTATATAAAATTTGAAAATCACCAATTCTCCTATTTCCCGAGTAGGCAGGAGCATGAAACTTCGGGAAGTTGTTGAGTACAACCCCGCGATGGTAACGGGAGAAAAAATATTTAAATTATCACTTTCTGGGGGCCGGGGGCCGGGGGCCCAAATTAAGTTTTTTCCTAATATGAGCTATATAAAAACTAAAAATCACTAATTCTCCTATTTCCCGTGTAGGTAGAAGCATGAAACACTAGGTAGTTGATAAGCACACTTCCGCGATGGTAACAAGCGAAAAAAATATTTAAAATAACACTTAATGGGGTCCGGGGGCCCAAATGTAGTTTTTTCTTATATAAAAAAACTGACTCATCACTAATTCTCCAACTTCCCGTGTAGGTAGAAGCATGAAACTTTGGGAAGTTGTTGAGTAGCCTCTTGCGAGGAAAATTGGCGTAAAAGAATTTTAAAATTAACACTCATGGGGACGGGGGCCCAAAAACGTTTTTTTTCCGAATATGGCCTATATAAAATTTGAAAATCACCAATTCTCCTATTTCCCGAGTAGGCAGAAGCATGAAACTTTGGGAAGTTGTTGAGTACAATCCTGCGATGGTAACGGGAGAAAAAAATATTTAAATTATCACTTCCTGGGGGCCGGGGGCCCAAATGAAGTTTTTTCCTTATATGAGTTTTATAAAGACTAAACATCACTAATTCTCCTATTTCCCGTGTAGGTAGAAGCATGAAACACTGGGTAGTTGATAAGCACACTTCCGCGATGGTAACAAGCGAAAAAAATATTTAAAATAACACTTAATGGGGTCCGGGGGCCCAAATGTAGTTTTTTTTCTTATATAAAAAACTGACTCATCACTAATCCTCCAACTTCCCGTGTAGTTATTAGCATGAAACTTTGGGAACTTACTGAGTACACTCTCTTGACGATAATTGGCGAATAAGAATTTTAAAATTCACACTGTTGGGGGCCCGGGGCCCAAAAACGCTTTTTTCCCGAAATAAAATATGAAATAACTAATTTTCTCATTTCTCGAGTAGGCAAAAGCACGAAACTTTGGGAAGTTGTTGAGTACAAACCAGCGATAGCAGCGGGAGAAAAAAAAATAAATTATCACTTCCTGGGGGCCGGGGGCCCAAATGAAGTTTTTTTCCTAATATGAGCTATATAAAAACTAAAAATCACAATGTCTCCTATTTCCCGTGTAGGTAGAAGCATGAAACTTGGGGTAGTTGTTAAGTACACTTCCACGAAGGTAACAGGTTAAAACAATATTTAAATTATCACTTAATGGGGGCTGGGGGCCCAAGTGTAGTTTCTTCTTATATTGGGAAATTGTCAAGTAGCCTCTTTGGACGACAAATGGCGAAAAAGAATTTTAAAATTCACCTTCATGGGGGTCAGGGACCCAAAAATCGTTTTTTTTTCCTTTTATGTGCTATATAAACATTTGAAAATCACTAATTCTACTGTTTCCCGAGTAGGTAGAACCATGAAACTTTGGGAAGTTGTTGAGTACACTTCCGCAATGGTAACAGGTAAAAACAATATTTAAATTATCACTTAATAAGGGCCGGGGCCCCAAATGTAGTTTCTTCTTATATTAAAACAGACTCATCACTAATTCTCGGATTACCCGCGTAGGTAAAATCATGAAACCTTGGGAAATTGTCAAGTAGCCTCTTTGGACCACAAATGGCGAAAACGAATTTTAAAATTCATCTTCATGGGGGCCGGGGGCCCAAAATCGTTTTTTCCCCTTCTATGGGCTATATAAACATCTGAAAATCCCTAATTCTCCTATTTCCCGAGTAGGTAGAAGCATGAAACTTTGGGAAGTTGTTGAGTACACTTCCGCGATGTTAACAGGTGAAAACATATTTAAATTTTCACTTACTGGGGCCCAGGGGCCCAAATGTAGTTTTTTCCTAATATGAGCTATATAAAAACTGAAAATCACTAATTCTCCTAATTCCTGTGTATGAAGAAGCATTAAAGTTTGAGTATTTGTTAAGTAACATTCTGCGATGGTAACAGGTTAAAATTTTTTATAAATTCTCACTTACTGGGGGCCGGGGGCCCAAATGTAGTTTTTTTCTTATATAAAAAAACTGACTCATCACTACTTCTCCAATGTCTCGTGTTGGTAGCAGCATGAAACTTTGGAAAATTGTTAAGTACACTTCCGCAATGGTAACAATCAAAACAAATGTAAAATTATCATTCACTAGGGGGCCGGGGGCCAAAATGTAGTTTTTTTTTCCTGATATGAGCTATATAAAACAGACTCATCATTAAATATATAACTTCCCGTGTAGGTAGGAGCATGAAACTTTGGGAAGTTGTTGAGTACCCTCCCGCAATGGTAGCAGACGAAAAATAAATTAAATTATCAGCTCGATGGGATCACGGGAAGTGTGTCATTTTTTACTTTTCGTTTTTGTTTTTCTGCGGGACTACGACAGACAGACAGACAAGACGGTGAAGTTAATATATGTATTATATTCATCATGATCCAGATTGAAATCAATTGGTGTTTTGAATTTGTGTTACGCGGGTTCTCAACGGTAACTGAAATCCTATTTTCCGCTGCATAGCGCGGGTATTTTGCTAGTATACTAATAAAAGGCAAAGCCCTCACTCACTCACTGACTGATTCATCACTAATTCTCCAACTTCCCGTGTAGGTAGAAGCATGAAACTTGGGGAAGTTGTCGAGTAGCGACTCGCGACGAAAATTGGAGTAAAAGAATTTTAAAAATAACACTCATGGGGGCCGAGGGCCCAAACACGTTTTTTTTCCGGATATTGCCTATATAAAATTTGAAAATCACCAATTCTCCTATTTCCCGAGTAGGCAGAAGCATGAAACTTTGGGAAATTGTTGAGTACAATCCCGCGATGGTAACGTCCACGATGGTAACAGATAATTTTTTAAAAAAATTATTACTTACTGGGGGCCGGGGGCCCAAATGTAGTTTTTTCTTATATTAAAACTGACTCATCACTAATTCACGGATTTGCCGTATAGGTAGAAGCATGAAACCTTGGGAAGTTGTCAAGTAGCCTCTCTCAACGACAAATGGCGTAAAAGAATTTAAAAAATCACATTCATGGGGGCCGGAGGCCCAAAAACGTTTTTTTTCTTATATGGCCTATATAAAATTTGAAAATCAACAATTCTCCTATTTCCCGAGTAGGCAGAAGCATGAAACTTTGGGAAGTTGTTAAGTACAAATCCGCAATGGTAACGGGCGAAAAAAAAATAAATTATCACTTTTTGGGGTCCGGGGGCCCAAATGAAGATTTTTCCTTATATGAGCTATATAAAAACTAAAAATCACTAATTCTCTATTTCCCGTGTATGTAGAAGCATGAAACTTGGGGTAGTTGTTAAGTACACTTCCACGATGGTAACAGGTAAAAACAATATTTAAATTATTACTTACTGGGGGCCGGGGGCCCAAATGTAGTTTTTTCTTATATTAAAACTGACTGATCACTAATTCACGGATTTCCCGTGTAGGTAGAAGCATGAAACCTTGGGAAGTTGTCAAGTAGCCTCTCTCGGCTAAATAAACATTTGAAAATCACTAATTCTCCTATTTCCCGAGTATGCAGAAGCATGAAACTTTGTGAAGTTATTTAGTAAACTTCCGCGATGTTAACAGGCAAAAAAATATTTAAATTATCAAAGACTGGGGGCTGGGGGCCCAAATGAAGTTTTTCCTTAAATGAGCTATATAAAAAATGAAAATCACAAATTCTCATATTTCCCGTGTAGGTAGAAGCATGAAACTCTGCGAAGTTTATAATAACACTTCCGCTATGGTACCAGGTGAAAAAAACTATTTAAATTAACACTTACTGGTGGCCGGAGGCCCAAAAGAAGTTTCTTCTAATATTAAAAACTGACTCATCACGAATTCTCCAACTCCCCGTGTAGGTAAAATTATGAAACTTTGGGAAGTTGTTAAGTACCCTCTCTCAATGCAAATTGGCGTAAAAGAATTTTAAATTTCACTCTCATGGGGGCCGCGGGCCCACCAGTGTTTATTTTTCCTTATACTGAAAATCGCCTTATTCTCCACTTTCCCGTATAGGTAGAAACATGAAACTTTGGGAATTTGTTGAGTCCACTCTCTCGATGGTAACATGCAAACAAAATATTTAAATTATCCCTCACTGGGGGCCGGGGGCCCAAATGTACATTTTCTTATATAAAAACTGACTCAAATCTAATTCTATGATTTCCCGTGTAGGGAAAGGCATGAAACTTTTGAAAATTATTGAGTACACTCCCGCGATGGTAACATGCCAACAAATATTTAAATTTTCACTCTCTGGGGGCCGGGGGCCCAATTTTTGTTCTTATATAAAAAGTTAATCAGCACAGATTCTCTATTTTCCCGTGTAGTTAGAAGCATGCAATTTTGGGAAGTTGTTGAGTACATTCCCGGAATGGTAACAGGTTAATTTTTTTTGTTTAATTATCACTCACTGGGGCTCGGGACACAAAAGTAATATTTTTAACTTATATGAGTTAAATTACAAAAACAAAAACAAAAAAACAACTTTGGATACTGTGTAAATGTATTTTTAAAAAACTTGGAAGATAAAAACTTGATGGCCTATATTAAAATTTGTTAGGGCATTAAAATTATATTTTTTCAAAATTTTGTAGCCGATGGCCCCTAATATCTTTTTTGTAAACGTTTAAGACATTTTAACCATTCGATTTCACTCAATTTTTTTTAAAAAAAATGTTTACTAACAAATACATTCATCATAATCCAAATTGAAATAAGCTGTTGTTTTGAAATAAGGGCCGATAGGGCCACAGGCCATTATTTTATTTTTTTGTAAAGACTTATTAATTGTAAATGTATTTTATTCATCCCACGGCAATTAAACTTTAGGCAGTTTTTGGATACGCTCCATCGAAGGTTTCTGGCATTAAAAAGTAAAAGTTTTAAAAACACTACTTATTCCGGGCTGGGGGCCTGTATGCCATATTTAACATTAGTTATATAAAAGGTAATTTAAAATGTGGCTACTAGGTAAATGGATGAACTATGGCCAAATTTGAATTAAAAAATAAAATAAAATTATATATGGTAATGAAATACTAACGTCTGTTCCTTTGGGGCCGGGACCCAAAATATTTTTTTTTCGTAAACATTTAAAGCTTTGTTACCTTAAAAATAATTTAAATAAATATAGTCACATTTCTCTATCATGACCTAGATTGAAATCCTCAGACCTTATGAGATATCCACATCCTGCACCCATTTTGCACGGGGGCCCATAATGTCATTTAAGTACCCATTTTATTTTACACGACCTTGACAAATATTTACAAACAAGTATATCAATCATCATTCAGACTGAAATCTATTGGTACTTTTAATTGATGTGAAATGGGTTTTCAACGCTTATTAAAATTCTAACTTCCGCAGCGGAGCGCGGGGATTTTGCTTGTCTATACTAATAAAAGGCAAAGCCCTCACTCACTAACTCACTGACTGATTCATAACAAATTCTCCAACTTCCCGTGCGGGTAGAAGCATGAAACTTTGGGAAGTTGTCGAGTAGCCTCTCGCGACGAAAATTAGAGTAAAAGAATTTTAAAAATAACACTCATGGGGGCCGGGGGCCCAAACACGTTTTTTTTTATATGGCCTATATAAAATTTGAAAATCACCAATTCTCATATTTCCCGAGTAGGCAGAAGCCTGAAACTTTGGGAAGTTGTTGAGTACAATCTCGCGATGGTAACGGGAGAAAAAATATTTAAATTATCACTTCCTGGGGACCGGGGGCCCAAATGAAGTTTTTTCCATATGAGCTTTATAAAAACTAAAAATCACTAATTCTCCTATTTCCCGTGTAGGTAGAAGCATGAAACACTAGGTAGTTGATAAGCACACTTCCGCGATGGTAACAAGCGAAAAAAAAATTAAAACAACACTTAATGGGGTCCGGGGGCCCAAATGTAGTTTTTTTCTTATATAAAAAACTGACTCATCACTAATTCTCAAACGTCCCGTGTAGGTATTAGCATGAAACTTTGGGAACTCGCTAAGTACACTCTCTCACTGATAAATGGCTAATAAGAATTTTAAAATTCACACTGTTTGGGGCTCGGGCCCCAAAAACGCTTTTTTTCCTTATATGGACTATATAGAATATGAAATCACTAATTTTCTAATTTCTCGAGTAGGCAAAAGCATGAAACTTTGGGAAGTTGTTGAGTAAAAAACAGCGATAGCGACGGGAGGAAAAAAAAATTAAATTATCACTTCCTGGGGGCCGTGGGCCCAAATGAAGTTTTTTCCTTATATGAGCTATACAAAAACTAAAAATCACAAATTCTCCTATTTCCCGTGTAGGTAGAAGCATGAAACTTGGGGTAGTTGTTAAGTACACTTCCACGATGGTAACAGGTAAAAACAATATTTAAATTATCACTTAATGGGGGCCGGGGGCCCAAATGTAGTTTCTTCTTATATTAAAACAGACTCATCACTAATCTCGGATTTACCGCGTAGGTAGAAGCATGAAACTTTGGGAAGTTGTTGAGTAGCCTCTCGCGACGAAAATTGGAGTAAATGAATATTTAAATTAACACTCATGGGGGCCGGGGGCCCAAAAAAGTTTTTTTTTCCTAATATGACTTATATAAAATTTGAAAATCACCAATTCTCCTATTTCCCGAGTAGGCAGAAGCATCAAACTTTGGGAAGTTGTTCAGTACAATCCCGCAATGGTAACGGACGAAAAAAATAATAAATTATCACTTCCTGGGGGCCAGGGGCCCAAATGAAGTTTTTTCCTAATATGAGCTATATAAAAACTGAAAATCACAAATTCTCATAATTCCCGTGTATGTAGAAGCATGAAACACTGGGTAGTTGACAAGTACATTTCCGCGATGGTAACAAGCGAAAAAAATATTTAAATTATATTTAATGGGGGACGGGGGCCCAAATGTAGTTTTTATATAAAAAACGTACTCATCACTAGGGCTGTCAATTTTGTTGAAAAAAGCTTCCCGGGTACCCGTGAAAATTTCCAACGGGTACCCGGGTGTTACCCGTTCTAAACGTCGCATAATTTTCCCCTTCATGACCGCTATACAATACAACCTAGCCACCATCCATGCACCTCATTTCACACAGTAGTAGTAGCCAACGGCTTGCTTCCAGTAACATACTATTACTAATGCACTACAATTACCGGTTTAACTATAACTATAATGCACTAAAAACTGTTATTCAATTCCTGCTGTAAATGCATTCGTCATACTCATAATCATAAACAAAAACTTCAGTAAACTGAACATGCAAAAAAATGTTAACGGCAATGACGTAACGTCCATTGTCATACCTTGAATGTTAATATCCACTTGGCGTCGGTAGTTAATGCTAAGGGCGACGAAGGACGCAAAGCTGCGGTAAATCTCAAGTAATCGTGCTTTTGTCAGTGGTACTGCTTTTGTTGACACCAAAAATTTTCTGATATTGGGTGGATCGGCGGTTTGTTTATCAAAACTAATTTTATGAATAACGTTCAGATGGCGTTTTATTGCGTTAGGTTGCAACCCTTCGCAGACACAATTTCATTACAACGGTTGCATTTTGCCGTGTGGCTGTGAACTCGATTGGCCTGATTCCACACGACGTCTTATCCATCTTATTAACTTTGGGTGTATTAATATCAATTTTTAGGCTAGGCAAACACGTGTCAATGAACACAAGAAACACAGGCGAATGCAAGGCGTGTGTGTTTGAGCAGTGACTCTCAAAGTGGGGGTCCGCGGAAGCTATCAAGAAAGGAGAGAAAAATATAATTATAATCCTACAATTGCTACCAATAATACTAACCCTATAGAATTTGTCCTTTTTGACAATAAGAGAATAAATGAAAGAATTAAAAGGAAATAAAATACATTTCGCGACCATGTAAGTACAGGGAAAATAGTGCACCGATTCCTAGGGCAATGGAAAAATTCCTGCCGGTCCACCATACTAAAATGTTTGAGAAGCACTGGGTTATAGGAGTGAAGAAAGGAATGGGGGGGGGGTAGAAAAACCAACATTAGATAGTATCAATCGGTGACCCACTGTCGGCTATTTCAAAGCAAAGTTAGTTTCAAAGCAAGGGTGTTTTAATGAACAAAAAACAAACACGGCATCTTTCATCTCTATGCAGTCCATCCTCACAGCCAACGTCTTTCCCATCTTACACTGTTAATAACTATTTAAATTTATTAAATTTAAATACTGACGACCTTGTAGCATTATTAACATCTGTTTTTCTAGGTCACCACGTGTTAATGAACACAAGAAGTAGAAGCTAATGAAAGGGTGTGGGTTATTGAAGTGAAGGGGGGAGAGGGGGGGGTGGATAAACAACATTAGCTAGTATCAATCGGCGTATTTCAAAGCAAAGTTAGTCAAAGCAAGGGTGTTTTTTTTTAAATTAACAAATACAGCGTCTTTCATCTCTAAGCAGTCCATCCTTTTTTTGGCAGAGGACTTTTGTTTTCTTTTTATGATTCTTTTAAAGAACCATAACGTTTTTGTGTTGTGCGATTTCTATTTCACGTTGACAGATATTTCTACTTAGATGTACTTCTAAGCATATTTTGGAAACTAAAATTTTCATTAAATAAATTGTTTCGCGAGCCACAATGTAAACACAAAAAATCCGCATGGGAGCCGAAGTTTGGCCTACGGTTAATATAGACCTTCAAGCCACATTTTCACGGGTACCCGAGCGGAATTTTATTACCCGGGTAACCACACGGCAACGGGTACCCGGGTCCCGGGTACCCGTTGACAGGCCTACTCATCACTAATTCTCAAACTTCACATGAAGGTAGAAGCCTGAAACGTTGGGAAGTTGTTGAGTAACCTCTCGCAACGAGAAAATTGGCATAAAAGAATTTTAAAATTAACACTCATGGGGGCCAGGGGCCAAAAAACAAACCCGCAATGGTAATGGGCGAAAAAAATTAAATTATCCCTTCCTGGGGGCCGGCGGCCCAAATGAATTTATTTCCTAATATGGCCTATATAAAATTTGAATATCACTAATTCTCCTATTTCCCGCGTAGGTAGAAAGATGAAACTTGTGGTAGTTGTTAAGTACACTTTCACAATGGTAACAGGTGAAAACAATACTTAAATTATCACTACTGGGGGCCGGGGGCCCAAATGTATTTTTTTCTTATATTTAAATCTGAATCATCACTAATTTTCCAACTTCCCGTGTAGGTAAAAGCATGAAACTTTGGGAAGTTGTTGAGTACAATCCCGCGATGGTAACGGGAAAAAAAATATTTAAATTATCACTCCCTGGGGGCCGGGGGCCCAAATAAAGTTTATTCCTAATATGAACTTTTTAAAAATTAAAAATCACTAATTCTCTTATTTCCCGTGTAGGTAGAAACGTGAAACTTGGGGTAGTTGTTAAGTACAATCCTGCGATGGTAACCGGAGAAATTTTTTTTAATTATCACTTCCTGGGGGCCGGGGACCCAATAGCGTTTTTTTCCTTATACTGAATCTCGCCTTATTCTCCACTTTCACGTATAGGTAGAAACATGAAACTTTGGGAATTTGTTCAGTCCAATCTTTCGATGGTAGCATGCAAACAAAAAAAATATTTAAATTATCACTCACTGGGGGCCGGGGGCCCAAATGTATTTTTTTCTTATATTTAAATCTGAATCATCACTAATTTTCCAACTTCCCGTGTAGGTAGAAGCATGAAACTTTGGGAAGTTGTTGAGTACAATCCCGCGATGGTAACGGAAGAAAAAATATTTAAATTATCACTCCCTGGGGGCCGGGGGCCCAAATAAAGTTTATTCCTTATATGAGCTTTTTAAAAACTAAAAATCACTAATTCTCTTATTTCCCGTGTAGGTAGAAACGTGAAACTTGGGGTAGTTGTTAAGTACAATCCTGCGATGGTAACCGGAGAAAAATTTTTTTAATTATCACTTCCTGGGGGCCCGGGGCCCAATAGCGTTTTTTTCCTTATACTGAAAATCGCCTTATTCTCCACTTTCACGTATAGGTAGAAACATGAAACTTTGGGAATTTGTTGAGTCCACTCTTTCGATGGTAGCATGCAAAAAAAAATATGTAAATTATCACTTACTGGGGGCCGGGGCCCAAATGTACTTTTTCTTATATAAAATCTGACTAAAATCTAA
Organism: Ampullaceana balthica; assembly: GCA_944989445.1. Taxonomy (NCBI): domain Eukaryota; kingdom Metazoa; phylum Mollusca; class Gastropoda; family Lymnaeidae; genus Ampullaceana; species Ampullaceana balthica. The sequence goes on from CALYLW010001082.1 coordinate 107,083, forward strand.
TTCTCTGATTTTCCGTGTAGGTAAAAGCATGAAACTTTTGGAAATTATTGAGTACACTCCCGCGATGGTAACATGCCAAACAATATTTAAATTTTCACTCATTGGGGGCCGGGTGCAGATTCTCCATTTTCCCGTGTAGTTAGAAGCATGAAATTTTGGGAAGTTGTTGAGTACACTACGGGAATGGTAACAGGCGAATTTTTTTGTTTAATTATCACTCAGTTTAGGCCCGGGACACAAAATTAATATTTTTAACTTATATGAGCTAAATTACAAAAAATATAAAAAAATATAAAAAAAATTAAAAAAACTTTGGATACTGTGTAAATGTATTATTACAAAACTTGGAAGATAAAAACTTGATGGTCTATATTAAAATTCGTTAGGGCATTAAAATTATATTTTTTCAATATTTTGTAGCCGAGGGCCCCAAATCTCTTTTTTGTAAACGTTTAAGACATTTTAACCATTCGATTTCACTCAATTTAAAAAAAAATGTTTACTAACAAATATATTCATCATAATCCAAATTGAAATAAGCTGTTGTTTTGAACTATACATATTACCCCGATAGGGCCCCCGGCCCTTATTTTAGTTTTTTTTAAAGACGTATTAATTGTAAATGTATTTTATTCATCCCACGGCCATTAAACTTTAGGAAGTTTTTGGGTACGCTCCATCGAAGGTTTCTGGCATTAAAAGTAAAAGTTTTAAAAACACCACTTATTCCGGGCTGGGGGCCCGTATATGACCATATATTTTAACATTAGTTATATAAAAGGTAATTTAAAATGTGGCTACTAGGTAAATGGATGAACTATGGCCAAATTTGATTTAAAAAATAAAATAAAATTATATAGGGTAATGAACTTCTAACGTCTGTTCCTTTGGGGCCGGGACCCAAAATATTTTTTTTCGTAAACATTTAAAGCTTTGTTACCTTAAAAATAATTTAAATAAATATAGTCACATTTCTCTATCATGACCTAGATTGAAATCCTCAGACCTTATGAGATATGCACATCCTGCATCCATTTTGCACGGGGGCCCGTAATGTCATTTTAGTACCCATTTTATTTTACACGACCTTGACAAATATTGACAAACAAGTATATCAATCATGATTCAGACTGAAATCTATTGGTCTTTAAATTGGTGTGAAACGGGGTTTTCAAACGCTTACTAAAATTCTAACTTCCGCAGCGGATCGCGGGGATTTTACTAGTAATATATAAAGCTCAGTTGTTTGTATCTTTGTTTGTATGTTTCACTTTTCAACTTTCTGTTACACACCCACGGAAAAACCAAATGACGCATGGGGACCACATTTGGCAGGACGGTTCCTTTTACCCTGAAGATGATTTTAAGATATTTTTTGTAATAGTCCCCTTTGCCCGAATGCCGTAAATTAAATAATCAGAACATGCAGAGACAAAGAATGAACAATTTAACCTCATTTCTATATTGAACAACTTTACGCGGACTTCAACTTCCGTTCAAAGCGAGTTATTTTTGGTGACGTATTTTTTCCCCAATACTTTATTTTCAGCGATGCGCATTCAAAAAATATTATATTGTCTAATTACGGTGCTAACATTTTCGTGTACGCTTCTTAATTTGAGCTGTGCAGTACAAATAATTGTAATTATCTTTAGTGTTACTTTCTATATATTATAGACACGTAAACATATTTAATTACAACTGCCACGCGATGCATTAGGTTTAATTGTTTACATGTTTAAATTTAATTGTGAATTTATGTAATAATTGTGTCAGTATTTTTTTTCAAGGCTTCATTTTTAGCGGTGCGTGTTCTAAAAGCTTTTAACGCCGATTACTGTGCGCACATTTACGTGTACGCATCTTAAATTTAGCTGTGTCCTATTAATTTAACATTTAAATGTTGTTTGTCTTTTATATAAGATATTGTATTTTACATAACCTATACACTTATACAATTTAAACTTAGGCTACTGACCTATTTACATAGTAGATTAAACTAAATAAAGTGATCATGAAAACGCTTAATATATTTTTTTTGCGAATTGAATGTGTTATGTTCATTCCTTTGTAGATGGATTAAAATAGGTCATTTTTAAAAACCATTATTGTCATTGTTTCACATTCGTTTTTTTAACAGACATTTGATTTGTTTTTGTTTTTGTTTTTTTAAATGTGGAAGATAATTTCTTTATTTTTTAGAAACACTATCTGTTGTTGGGCAATGAAAGAGACTCAAAAAAGAATTTCATTCCTTTATGATATTTTACCAATTGCATACAGCGTAAATTGTAATCCTAAATGTAGACACAAATATATAACAATTCAAATATTATTTCCATGCTAGAACAACTATAAATAGATTACAAAAGTAGAGTTATTTTGGTACAGTTGTTATGAGCAGACTTTTTATTAAGCCATAATATTTCTATAACCATTTATTATTATTGTCTAAATACGGCGTGAACATTTTCTTGAATTCCTTTTAATACGTCTGCTTCAGTTTCTTTCAAGTATTTTAGTAAGTACATTTCATAAATAACATTTATAATTTAATTTATTGGCGCTATATGACAATAAACTTACACTTTAAAAAAGTTTACATAAGCTACATATATATACACACACTATACATTATAAACTTTCGCTACCGAACGTATAAACAGAAGTTGACTAAATTTAATAAAGTGATCCTAAAAACGCTTAATTAATATGAATTGCAAATTGAACATGTTATGTTCATTTCTTTGTAGTCGGAATAACATAGGCCATTTCCAAAGTTGCTTTTTAATCATTTTTCAGATGTGCTTATTAACAGACGGTTGCATCTTTTTTTAATGTGGTTATATATATATATATTATATACAGAAACAAAAACTGGTGTGTGTATATTGAACATAATTTACAAAATATGATGA
>CALYLW010001082.1:115000-190000 GCA_944989445.1 Ampullaceana balthica
ATTAATGCGACTTATATTATTCCTACATTTTATAATATTCTTTCCGTAATGTTTTTAATTTAATCGATTCATTAGTGGGTTTAGGAGTCGATCTCGAATAAATTGAAGAAAACCAGCGCCAAAGATGAACATTGATAAAAAAATATTTTAAAAAATAAAAACAAATAAATACAAAGACTGGAAAAGAAAAAAATGGATGTATAATAATTATTCAGAAAACTGCATTTTATGATACGAAGTAGTTAAATACTGAAGGATCAAGTGCTTAAAAACATAATACGATTTTATATAAGTCAAAATTGTAATACCATTTTCATATATAGACGTGAAACATGTTTATGTCCTAATAAGTGATAACAAAACATCAACTAAAATTTAGCTTAGCGGATGGTATTTATGCTTCCTGGTCTATTTAATGTGATTATTGAAAATGATGTAAATTTGTTGGATGAGCGTTTTTTCGCAATAATATTCTCTTAAGAGGAGCGCCTGCAACAGATTTGGTAAGATAACCTAAAAATTATTGGCTCATTTATAACATTGTTTGCAACTACAACCTGTAGTTACTGATAAAAATTTAATTCCGGAAATTTTGTCAATAATAAAAAAAGCGTAGAACGCATTTAGAATACCCTATAAAATTATTTTATATTTTCCTTATGTCGAAATTTGTTGCATGATCTCTTGTCTTCCTGATTCCTAGCTTTCCTTTCATACGCAATACATGTTGAGGATAACGCTTTAAGTTATGAGAATAATTCACTGGAATAAACCACTTTGACGAGTGATCAAATGAGCTAGAAACGTTTAAGTAAGTATTTCGATGCTTTTTATTTAATTAGAAAATTAGCATTGAGATGTCTATTCGTTATTTTGTTTGTTGTTGTTTTTTTTAAAACAACGTTTATGTTTGAATATAGTTTAAATGCAATGGTTGCAAAAAATATTTATCTACATTGATAATTTTACACTAGGGGTATACACATGCAATTTTTAAATAAAAATACAGCATTAACTATCCCTTATTATAAACCACATATATTTTTAATTTCATCATCAGATAAAAGGTAATACATAATAATTACTAAAGCTTCAATTATGTACATTTATTCCTAAAGCGCATGTGTCTGTTATATATTTAACTAACATGCACTTTAAGCGGGACATTTTCTCAATGATTGTGTAACAACAACAGTCTGAATTATGAAAGCGGCAACCGTCATGGATGACTATTAGAGTCTGAATACCATGGCGATGCACTCACACACGTACAATTTTGCCATTTAACGCCTAATACCTACTTTTTCTTTGAGATAACGCGAGTACTTCCCATGTTAGTAAAAAATATAGAGACATTAATATGTTTAAATTGCCAAATAGAAGATTGTTTGAAGCAATAAAGAATACAAATTAATGCCCTTAAGATACTACTGGTAAATGACTTTATTTTTTTTAATATACAAAACGTAGTTTTAATCAATTTAATTTAAGCAATCAACTCAAATTTAGAAATACAATACAAAGATAACTTAATACAACCCTCAGATCGACATACGGATAAAACAACTTTCTTATTCCATATGCAAGAACAAACTCATACAAATTTTCGTTCTTCCCGTCCGGAATTCGGGTGTGGAATGGGTTGCCTGAAGAAACCAGGAAAGCCAACACTTTATCAACATTTAAAACTCTAATAAGAAAGCAGGACTAAACACAAACCATAGATAAGCGTAGGACGCAATAATCTTCTGTATAGAAGGAGCGTCTGAAACAGATAAGATAAGATAATTGTAAGTTGTAAGTTATTTAAATTATTAATTGATTTTTATTGATGTTTAGGAAAAGTATAGATTTTTGAGAAAAAATCTATATATATAAAAATCAATGTATGTATGTATGGATGTATACATGTCTGTTATAGCTGACTAAACAATTCATCCGATCGCAATGAAACTTTTGGAGACTTTTCAGTACGCCCCCGGGATGGAAATAGGCTACTTTAAAAAAAAATTAACACTCATCCATAATGAGAATTTTGTCTTATTTGAGCTATATAAAAATTAGTTTAAGGCTTAGCTGCTTGCAAAATGAATCGATCTTGACCAAACTTGGTACATAACAACTTCATAGCCTATATTAAAGTACCATATGGCATTGAACTCCTAATGTCCGTTCCTACGGGGCCGGGGGCCCAGAATCTTTTTTTTTGTAAGCGTCAAATACTTTATTCCCGTTATGATTTACACGATCTTGAAAAGCATTGAATAATATATATATCATGATCCAGATTGAAATGAACAGGTTTTTTAAAGTTGATTTCTTGCACCGATTGGGCCCGGGGGCCCTTAATGTTGTTTTTTGCTAATCTATCTAATATATAAAGCTCAGTTGTTTGTATGTTTCACTTTTCGACTTTCTGTTAGACAATCACGGAAAAACCAAATGACGGACGGGGACCAAATTTGGCAGGACGGTTCCTTTTACCCTGAAGGTGGTTTTAAGTTAGTTTTTGTAATTGTCCCTTTTGCCCGAATGCCGTAAATTAAATAATCAGAAAATGCAGAGACGAAGAATAAAAAATTTAACCTCATTTCTGTATTGAACAATTTTACGCTGACGTTCAAATGCTGTTCAAAGCGAGTTATTTTTGGTGACGTTTTTTTCCCCCAATACTTTATTTTCAGCGGTGCGCATTCAAAAAATATTATAATGTCTAATTACGGTGCGCACATTTTCGTGTACGCTTCATAATTTGAGCTGTGTAGTACAAATAATTGTCATTTTCTTTACTGTTACTTTCTATATATTAGATAGACACGTAAACATATTTAATTACACCTACCACACGAAACATTAGATTTAATTGTTTACACGTTTAAATTTAATGGCGAATTTGTTTTAATTATTGACTGTTCCATAACTCGACATTTAATAAAAACCTATTTATGTAATAATTGTGTCAGTATTTTTTTCAAGGCTTCATTTTTAGCGGTGCGCTTTCTAAAATCTTTTATCGCCTGATTACTGTGCGCCAATTTTCGTGTACGCATCTTAAATTTAGCTGTGTCATATTAATATAACATTTATATTTTGTTTGTCTTTTACATAAGCTGTTGTCTTTTACATAACCTATATACTTATACTATTTCAACTTAGGCTACCGGACTTATTAACATAAGTAGATTAAACTAAATAAAGTGATCCTGAAAACGCTTAATTATTTTGTATTCCGAATTGAATATGTTATGTTCATTCCTTTGATGATGGATTAACATAGGCCATTTTTAAAATAGATTATTGCGATGGTTTCACATGCTTTTTTAACATAAAATTTATTTGTTTTATTTGTTTTTTTTTAAAATTAGGAATATAACCTAATTTTTTAAATTTATCTTTATTATCTTTATCTCATAGACGCTGTTGCAGATATTGTATTAATTACAATTGTGTTACATTGCTGTGTCGTAAATATATAAGAGCTTTTTTAGTGACGACAGTGGCAGAGATCTTTTGGAAAAATGTCAAAAAGCAGTGGCCTTTTTTTAATGGATACAAACAAACAAACATAAAAATATCAACTGAGCTTTATATATTACATATGCGTTTAAATTATTTTATTTCAATTATTTTCACGATGCATTGTATTAATATTTTACATGCAGTGAATAAAATTGGGATTTTAAACAAATTTAATTCATAACTCGACATTTAATTAAAAACCATAGATGTAGCGAGTTTATTTTATGTTGAAAGTGATGGCCTATGTCAAATAAACTTACACTTTAAAACAGTTTACTTAAGCTTTATATACACTATACATTATAAACTTTCGCTACCGAACGTATTAACAAAACTTGACTAAATTTAATGAAGTGATCCTGAAAACGCTTAATTAATATGAATTGCGAATTGAATATGTTTTTATGTTCATTCCTTTGTATTCAGAATAGCATAGGCCATTTCTAAAATTGCCTTTTAATCATTTTTAAGATGCACTCATTAACAGACGGTTGAATCTTCATTTTATTTTTCAGATATAAAATCTGGTGTGTGTGTGCATTGAATATAATTTACAAAATATGATGCCTTATCCGAAATAGGGAACAAAAAAAAGATTCCTTTTTGAAATTATACACATTGCTTATAAACCGTAAATATAAATCGTAAAATATAGAGACATAAAAATGTTAAATATTATTTCCCTGTTTAGACGATTATGAATACGTCAAAATGAAGAGTTATTTTGGTCCAGTACATTTGCTTTATAACAAGACTTTATTTTATGCGGCCAGCTTTCTATATGTCTAAATATGGTGTGCACATTTTTTATATCATTTTAATACGACCGTTTTTTTTTAAAAATAGTATTTTAGAAAGTACATTTATAATTTTGTTTATTTGCGCTATGAGTCAATTAGCTTTTGCCTTTTAAAGGGATAGTGCCACATGTTCTTTATCTCATAGACGTGGTTACAAATATCATATAACTTACAATTGTGATACGATGCTGTTTCGTAATTATATATTAAATTTTTGAGTGACGAGGGTGGTAGAGCTCTTTCGGAAAACATATAAGTTATGTTAATTTTGTACAAGTGGGAATGAAATTGTAAATTTAGTTATTATGGTCGGCAAGAATCATTATTTAATAAGTCATATCTTTTGAATAGTAAGTTTATGTTAAAAGGCACTGCATTAAGTGAAAACAACTCACGCGGTAAAATGGCATATCTCTGTTTCTCATAAGATTTTAACTAAATAGTTGAATCTGAAATTTAACTTGGCAAATAAAAATTGTAATAACCATCACCTAATACTTGGATAAAGGGTCAGCACACTCCCGCTACAAAGTGCGGGTATTTTTCAAGTATATATATAGATATATAAATATTTAAATATGTTTGTGTGTGTATGAATGTCCTTTATAGCTGTCTAAACCATTCACCCGATCGTCATGAAACTTTTCAAGACTGTTGAGTATGCTCCCGGGATGGTAACTATCACTTTTTTCAGAATTTAACACTCATGGGGCGGCCGGGGGCCCATATCGTCATGTTTTGCTTATACGAGCTATATAAAAATTAGTTTAAGCTTTAGCTACTGTGTAAATTATTGGATCTTAACCAAAATGTGTATATGACAACTTGATAGCCAATATTAAAATACTATAGGGCACTAAACTGCTAATATTCATTCCTTTGGGGCTGGGGGCCCAAAAATTCACATTTTTTAAGCGTTTAAGATTTTATTCACCATTCAGTCATTAAAAATCTTGACAAATTATGACACATGTATCAATTATTATACTAATTGAAATGAACAGATGTTTTGAACTTTATATCTTGCCCAGAATGGACCCTGGGTCCCTTAATGTCGTTTTTATCTTATATGAGCTATATAAAAAATAGTTTCTACTTTAGCTACTTAGTAAATGAATAGATCTTCACCAAACTTTGCACACATAAACTTGGTAGCCTATATTAAAATACTATAGACACTGCACTTCTAATGCCAATATCTTCATGGCCGGGGCCCCACATATCTTTTTTCGTATATGTTTAAGATATTTGTCCTATTTAATTTTTAAAGAGCTTGAGAAATACAGCCACAATAAAAATGAACTAAAATGAACATGTTTTTGAAATTGACCTCTTGCACCGAATGGGCCAGGGCCCCTTAATTGTATTTTCCCCCTATTGTAGGTATATAAAAAGTAGTCTAAGAGTTAGATATTGAGAAAAGAACTGGATTTTGACAAAACTTAAAATATAAAAACTTAAGATCCTATATTACTATAGGGCACTGAACTCTTAATTTCCATTCCTTCGAAAAAGTCTTTTTACTGAACTTTAATCATTGTATTTCCTATTCAATTTTACACGATATTGAGGAAATATATTGAGTGCAATAGATAAAAACAACATTAAGGGCCCCAGGGCCCATTCTGGGCAAGATATAAAGTTCAAAGCACCTGTTACAAAATATGATGCCTTATCCGAAATAGGGAACAAAAAAAAGATACCTTTTTGAAATTATACACATTGCTTATAAACCGTAAATATAAATCGTAAAATATAGAGACATAAAAAATTTTAAATATTATTTCCCTGTTTAGACGATTATGAATACGTCAAAATGAAGAGTTATTTTGGTCCAGTACATTTGCTTTATAACAAGACTTTATTTTATGCAGCCAGCTTTCTATATGTCTAAATATGGTGTGCACATTTTTTCAATGTGTATAATAATGGATACATGTGTCATTATTTGTCAAGAATGTTAATGACTGAATAGTGAATAAAATCGTAAACGTTTAAGAAATGAGTACAATGGCAATAAAAAAAACTATCATATCACTCATTTTGGGGCCGGGGCCCTTAATATCGTTTCTTCTTTTGTACGCTATTTAATTATTAATTTATTTATCCGTTTGCTATGAAACTTGGTTTTTTTTTCAAACTTCCACGAAGATTTCTTCAGAATTTTTTTAAAACATACCACTCATTGCTTTCTTTAAATTTATTCCTTTTTACTTTGATCGTTGCAACGCACGACGGGTCTACTAGTATATATATATAAATCAAAGTATGTCTGTGTGCATGTCCTTTATAGCTGACTAAACCATTCATCCGATCATCATGAAATTTTTCGAGACTGTTGAGTACGCACCTGGAATGTTAACTGGCAACTTTTTTTCCTAAATTTATCACTCATGGGGCACCGGGGGCCCAAAATGTAATTTTTTGCATATATGAGCTATATAAAATTTAGTTTCAGCGCTAGCTACTGTGTAAATTGATGGATCTTAACCAAACTTTGTATATAAAATTTGATAGCCAATATTAAAAAAAACTAAGGGCAATTGAACTCCTAATAGTCATTCCTTCGGGGCTGGGGGCCCAAAAATTCTTTTCTTAAACGTTTAAGGTTTTATTCACCATTCAATTATTAACAATCTTACCAAATAATGACACATGTATCCATTATTATACAGATTGAAATTAACACGTGCTTTGAACTTTATAACTTGCACTGAATGGGCCCTGGGGCTCTTATGTCGTTTTTAGCTTATTTGAGCTATATACAAATTAGTTTTTGCGTTAGCTACCGAGTAAATGAATGGATCTTAAACAAAATGTGCATACAAAAACTGAGTAGCCCATATTGAAATAATTAAGTTTTCTGAACTTCTAATGTCAATTTATTCGGTGCCGGGGGCCCCAAATATATTTTCTTCGTATATGTTTAAGATATTTTTCCCCATTCAATTTGTTACGATCTTGAGGATTATAACTATGGGGAAACTGAATTAAATGAACCGGTTTTTGAAATTGACACCTTTCACTGAATGGGCCAAGGGGCCCCTAAATGTCGTTTTTTTTCCTTTTATAAGCTGTATAAAAATTAGTATTCGCGTAAAATACTGCTAAAATTAATGGATTAAAAATTAATTAACCCGTCTTCTATATATAATGACAGTTTTTCTTTATCATAACACATATAAAAATTTTCACGGCTTTTACGTCTTGATCAGTTTGGTCCCGGGGGCCCCTAATGCCATTTTTTAGATAAGCTTTGTAAAGATTTCTTTAAACATTAGCTACCGGTACCATTCACCCGGTCGAAATGAAACATTCGGAAATTGTTGAGTACGTACCAGCAATAGGATTTTTTGCATTTTAACCAAGTTAATCCTCATATAATTAATTATTTTTTTATTAAATTTTATTGATAATTTGATAAGTGCTTAAGTAAATTGGAAATATTATAATTAAAATTATCACCCTTTTCTGGGCCTTTGTCCTTAATATAGTTTTTTTATCAATAAAAGATTTTAAAATATTATTTTATTTATCCAATCGCCATGAAACTTATTTGTTGTTTTTTTTTGCACACTTCTGCGAAGATTTCTGACATAATTGTTTTTAAAACGTACCAATCATCGGTTTCTTTGTATTTATTCATTCATCCTCAGATTTTTAGAAACATTTAAAAGACAATCAAGATCCATCTATTAACCCTTTATCCAATATTTAAAATCTACACTGCTTGTGCTTATAAAGGAGAAAAAATACCTTTTGTGCCCCTCCCCCATTTTAGGTGTTGTTTTATTACATTTTTTTTTAAAGTTCACTAATTTAATTTAATTTATACCATCTTTGGGCTAGAGATTATTTGTTTAATTCTTTGCTAAAGCTTACGTTTTCTAGAATTCGCCCCACACTTTCGCACGTATTCTTTTCTATTCTCAAAAATTTCAAATGCGCCAATTTCTGGTGCGCTCTAGACTAACCGTATATAAACACTAAAATGCACCTTTGTTAAATGACCGTGTTATTTTTCATATCTGTCATCAGAATGACGTATTTCCTGCATGGTGTGAATGCTAAACAGTTATAAAATAACAATCATGCCCCTTAAAGGAACATTTATTAGTTGATCCACATCTAAAGCACGAAAGAAAAAGAGATTAAGAGCTTCAGAAACAGATGAGTAACGTGAAGCACGTCCACGGTTAGAGCTGTTCGTTTAAAACCTTCTCAAGCCAGTTATTCTCAAACAAATAAACAACGTGAATCTAGATTGGAAGGTAATAGATTACGCAATGCTAAGGCCCATTCTTCTCAAACAAATGAACAACGTGAATCAAGATTGGAAGGTAATAGAGTACGAAATTATCGAGTTAGGAGGACTGCGCACGCTGATTTGAATCGGTCTGCGTTCGATTATGACGCTGATTATGATTACAGTTTTCATCAAAGTGTCAATATTGGAAAAATGGACAAATTATGCAAATTTTGCAAAGCATTGAAATTCAAAAATGAAACTCCAGGAATGTGCTGCGCATGTGGAAAAGTGAAACTGCCAGAATTGCATTTACCACCCCAACCGTTATTAACTTTGGTTTCAGGTAACACAAACCAATCGAAACATTTCTTGGAAAACATACGCAGGTAACAATTAATGTTTCCAAATGAAATCGTTTGGTGCAACAGAAATAATACGTGACAATTACATGCACACGTTCAAAGTTCAAGGGCACATTTACCATCGTGCTGGGTCTCTTCTACCAATTCCGGATTCAGATCACAAATTTCTCCAAATTTATTTCATGGCGACAACAGAGGAGCAAGTTGATCAACGTTGTCAATACAATACCAGCACTAGACGAGACATTGTTGCTGCATTACAAGATTTTTTCGATCAACTCATTACAAATTAGTTCGACTGTTCAGAACGGCAGTTGTTGTTATTAGAGCTGACAAAACACCAGCCGGCCAACACGACAGACAATACATCGCACTAACAATTAATGAAGTTGCGATCGTCATAGTCGGTGAAGAATTTAACTCGCGTGATATAGTTCTTCATCATAGAGATGGTAATGTTCAGCAGGTCTCTAAAACGCATCACTCATACGATGCGTTACAATATCCAATTTTATTCTGGCAAGGAAAAGACGGATATTATTTCAATATCAAAATGAGAAATCCACAAAGACACGAGGAGACAAATAAGAAAGTCAGTACCATGAATTACTATTCATATCGGTTGATGATTCGTCAGAACCAAGTCAATCACATTTTACTATGTCGGCAATTGTTCAATCAGTATATAGTCGACATGTATGCAAAAATTGAGACCGAACGAATTCTCTTCATGCGATTGAATCAAAACAAACTGCGATCAGAAGAATACATTAATTTACGCAACGCTATAGCTGCTGATGGGAATCCCAATGAATTGGGGAAAATTATCATACTGCCAGCTACATTCACAATACGCATATGATGCAATGAGTTATGTCCGCACATACGGGCATCCAGATTTATTCATAACATTCACGTGCAATCCTACGTGGGATTAAATTAAAGAACTTCTGTCGCAAGGACAATTGTCTTCGGATGGCCATGATATCATCGCACGTGTGTTCAAGCAAAAATTGAAATCTATGATGGATTTCATTGTCAAATATCATGTTTTTGGTGAGACACGAAGTTGGATGTATTCCATTGAGTGGAGGAAAAGAGGATTGCCACATGCACACATTCTGATTTGGTTGATTGACAAAATTACACCAGATAAAATTGATGAAGTCATCACAGCAGAATTATCAGACATTGACACTGATCCAGGATTATTAGAAGTTGTTACCAAAAACATGATTCATGGTCCATGTGGCGCGATCAGCAACGATTCTCCATGCATGAAGGATGGACAATGCACAAAACGCTATCCAAGAGCCCTACACGCCGAAACCATCACTGGCAATGATGGATATCAACAATATCGTCGATGATCAACTGAAGATAGTGGCAAAGTCATCACTCTAAAAGTGCGCAACAATGACATTGAAGTTGATAATCGTTGGGTTGTGCCCTATTCACCATTACTCTCAAAGACGTTCAAAGCGCACATCAATGTCGAGTATTGCAATTCAGTGAAATCTATTAAATACATTTGCAAATATGTGAACAAAGGAAGCGATATGGCAGTTTTTGGAGTGGGAAGTACATCTGCACCAATCGATGAAATCGAACGCTATCAATTGGGACGCTACATTAGTAGCAATGAAGCTGTCTGGCGTATTTTCTCATTTCCCATTCATGAACTTCATACAACGGTTGTTCATTTGGCAGTGCATCTTGAAAATGGACAGCGCGCATATTTTACAACGAAAAATGTAACTGAACGAGTAATTTCACCACCGCAAACAAAGTTAACTGGGTTCTTCTCATTGTGCAAGGATGATTTGTTTGCGAGAATGCTACTTTACTCCGAAGTTCCAAAATGCTAAACATGGAATGCATCAGCTAAAAAGTTTCTACGTCGGAAACAAGGAAAACGCGTTGAAGGATATCAAAATTAATATTCGACATACTCTTTAGGCCGTCTTTATACAGTTCACCGAAATAATCAAGAGTGTTTTTACTAAAGATTACTATTAGTTAACGTACGTGGACCGAAATCCTTCCAAGACTTAAGGACAATAAATGGTGAAGTTTGTAAGTCCCTATCGAGAAGCTTGCCAAGAATTACATCTTCTTGAAAACGATGCCCATATGGACACATCGCTCGCTGATGCATCGAATGCAGCTCATCAACAACAAATACGAACGTTATTTGCAAAAATATTGACAACGTGTTTCCCATCCAATCAAAACGATCTTTGGGAAAAATACAAAGATCACATGAGTGAAGACATCCTACTTCGTTTACGAGCCACGAATCAGGACATGCAATTTACACCAAACGTATATAACGAGGCGTTATGTTCTATCGAGGATATATGTTTGGCAATAGCTAACAAAGGATTGGTGCAGTTGGGACTGTGTGCACTGGATCGATCTGCAAATGATGCTTATGATCGTGATTTGCAACGTGAAACGCATTTTGATATTGATGATATGTGTACAATTGTAAAAAATCTTCCGAAATTGGTTCCAAAACAACGCATTGTACATGACACAATCATGCGAGCAATTTAAAATCAAAATGGTGGATTGCACTTCATAGATGCACCCGGAGGTACAGGCAAAACATTTATCATTTCAATCATTTTAGCAACCATACGATCACGGAACAAAATTGCACTAGCTATTGCATCATCTGGCATTGCGGCAACACTTTTGGATGGTGGTCGAACGGCGCATTCAGCACTGAAATTACCCTTGAATTTGCAAACCACTGATACGCCAACATGCAATATCACAAAAAAACTCAGGAATGGGAAAAATTTCTCCAAACATGTGAACTTATCATATGGGACGAATGCACGATGGCTCACAAAGAAGCATTGGAAGCGCTTGATCGCACACTACAAGATTTGAGGTGCAATGGAGAGCCCTTCGGTGGAGCGCTTATTTTATTGTCAGGTGATTCTCGCCAAACTCTGCCAGTTTTACCACGTTCAACACCAGCTGATGAACGTAATGCCTGTGCCAATCATAAGTTCTATGGCGACATGTAAAGAAATTTACTTTGACAACAAATATGCTAGTTCAACTACAAAATGATTACTCCGCCGAATGTTTCTCAAAACAATTGCTAGATATCGGGAATGGGACGATAGCAATCGACAGAACGACACCGTGTATCTCATTGCCAAAAACTTTTTATAGCATGACGTTAAACAAAGACGAATGGATTCAAAACGTTTTCCCTAAAATAGATGGGAATTACAAAAATCATCAGTGGCTCAGTGAACGTGCCATATTTGCTGATACGAATAACGATGTCAATTTCATTAATCTCAAAATTCAAAACGGAATACCAGGGGAAGCAACAAATTATAAGTCAATTGATACCTTGATGAATCAAGACGAAGTTGTCAATTACCCAACGGAATTCTTGAATTCACTGAATTTGCCCAGGTATGCCACCGCACATTTTAACGTTGAAAAAAGGGTGCCTATCATTCTTCTTCGAAATATCATCCTCCCCAACTTTGCAACGGTACAAGACTTTCGGTGAAGAACATGATAAGCAATATCATTGAAGCTACAATTTTGAATGGGAAATTCAAGGAGGAAGATGTACTGTTGAACGTATTCAAGGGGGAAGATGTGCTGTTGAACGTATTCAAGTGGGAAGATGTACTGTTGTACGTATTCAAGGGGGAAGATGTACTGTTGAACGTATTCAAGGTGGAAGATGTACTGTTGAACGTATTCAAGTGGTAAGATGTACTGTTGTCACGTATTCCAATGATCCCAACATATATGCCTTTTGAATTTAAACGTTTACAGTTTCCAGTGCGACTCGCATTTGCAATGACCATCAACAAAGCACAGGGACAATCACTGCAAGTGTGTGGACTAGATTTGGAGAATCCATGCTTCTCACAAGGACAACTGTATGTTGCCAGCTCACGAGTCGGAAAGCCTTCAGATTTATTTGTGTACACACCAGGCGGAAACACAAAAAATATCGTATATCCCCAAGCACTTAAATAAATAAATAGAAACAGACATGCGACGAGAAGCAAGATTTGAAACAGCTCGAATACACACTACTCAACTCATTTCTTTTTAAACAAACAAGCAACGAGAATAAAGATTAGAAGTTATTGGAGATTTTCACTGATCAAGTCCTTTCTTCTCAAATAAACTCCAGGAATGTTCTGTAAAGGTGACAAATTTTAAAAATTGCCAGAATTGTATATACCATTTTCAACGTTGCCCCAGGTGACACAAGCCAGTCGAAACATTTCTCAGCAAACATACGCAAGTACAATTCATCTTTTCAAATGATATCGTTCAGTGAAACATAAATCTTAAGTGACAAATGCATGCCAATTTTCAAATTCCAAGGGTAAATTAATAATAGTGATGGCTTTCGAGATAATGCCAGCTGGTGACTACTATGTTGTTGTTAGTGCTGACAAAACAACAGATGAACGAAACGTAAGTGAATACAACGCACCAACATTCAGCCACAGGAAGTCATACGGCCGGCTACAGTCACAGGAAGTCATACGCGCTAAAGTAACAGGAAGTCATACTGCCGGCTACAGTCACAGGAAGTCATACTGCCGGCTACAGTCACAGGAAGTCATACTGCCGGCTACAGTTACAGGAAGTCATAGCGCCAGCTACAGTCACAGAAAGTCATACGGCCGGCTACAGTAAAGGAAGTCATATGGCCGGCTACAGTTACAGGAAGTCATATGGCCGGCTACAGTCACAGAAAGTCATACGGCCGGCTACAGTCACAGGAAGTCATACGCCGCTACAGTCACAGGAAGTCATACGCCACTAAATCAAAGAATTCATACGGCCGGCTATAGTTACAGGAAGTCATAGCGCCAGCTACAGTCACAGGAAGTCATACTGCCGGCTACTGTCACAGGATGTCATACTGTCCGCTACAGTCAAAGGAAGTCATATGGCCGGCTACAGTCACAGGAAGGCATACGGCTGGCTGCAGTCACATGAAGTCATTCTGCCAGCTGCAGTCACAGGAAGCCATACGGCACTTAACATGAATACGCAAAGGATGCAATGACTTATGTTCGCGCATAACATTCACTTGCAATCCTACGTGGGATGAAATTTAAGAACTTTTATTTCCTGGACAATTGATCTGTGTGTGTGTGGAGGGGGATCATTGAAATTAATCTATCAAAATGTTGCATATAATATTTTTACACTCATTACAATGTCAACTTTATTGCCTATATTTCACGTAATTAAAAATGATAGTTTTCTTACAATTTAATTAAATATTTTAATGAGTCCAATATTGTTTTTCTCCGTATTTTTTTTCTTTTTGTTGTATTTTTTTCAACATCGTGCACGGTGTATCATTTTTGTTTTTAGAGATAAAGAGCCGAAATTCGGCACATATGTAGCTAAACATCATTTACTAGGTTCTTAAGAGAGTTTTAAATTGTATCTCTTTTAATTGATTCTTTAAAAATATAACCATTTTGAATTCTATATATTTATGCAATTAATTTTACAAGACAAAAAAAAATAAAATAAAAAAGATGCAACACATTTTTAAAAGTATTTGTTTTAATGAAAAAGCCCTCTAAAAAAATTAATAATAGAATAAAGATCATCATTATAAACTTTCATCATTGTATCTTTAATAGATTTTGTGTTATGATGATTCTTAAATATGATTAAAAATTACGTAATCATGGATGACTCAATTAAATCCACACAAAAATATTTAAATTTAGTTTTCATCTATTGAAAGCCAAATGTACCCACACAACATTTAAATATCACTTAAATATGGTCATTAAAGAAAACAAGTTTTCAACTCGTGCTTGTGTAATACGAGGCCAGGTGTATAATCTGGTCAAGATGTAAAATATCAAGCCAATTTAAATTTCAGTATTGATCCCGACGGATAAATGTGTCATTATTACTCAAGTTTGTGTAAAATTGAAAAAAATATTAAAATCTAAAAAGTTTATGAAACAAGTTTTGAGACCCCAGCCCCGAAGGAAGGGAAAGGAGGCGTTTTAGGATTTATATTATTTTAATATGGGTTATCAATTTGTATGTACCACGTTTTGTCAAGAAGGATTTATTTACAGTAGCCAATGTTTAAAATAATGAGTATATAAACCTCATATTAGGAAGAAAAAAAAGAAAGTTTGGGTTCCATGCCACTAATGACACGTAATTGAAACAGAAAGTTTGCCCGTTTTCCTATAAGAAAGTATACCCAAACATGTCCCTTACGACTTACGATGAAAGGTGTGTTAAGCCTTAGAGGACAATCAGAGATACATTAATTTTTAACAATATATTTATACCTATGACACTGTGTAAATTAACGTTATCTGAACGAGTTTCCTTGAATTTCCTTTCTTCGGAAATCGTTGCAACGCGCGAACGGGTACGCTAGTTTATTAATAAAAAATTTTTTTTTAAATATTATAAATATTTTCTTTAATTTTAATCGAATTTTTATCGATTAAAATAATTTTAATTGATAATTTTTGTATCGATTAATCGAGAAATTAATCGTTAATTTCCGCAGCCCTAATTTAAACTGAATTGTTTGACAGTAATGTAATTAAAAAATTAACCCTGAGTATTAAGAGTTTGTGGTTTGAATGTAATCCTGCAACATTCATTTTCTGAATTGAATAGCTTTATTTCGTTAAAATTGGCTTTGGTACTCATCAAGACTATTTTTATAATTTGTTTTCCTTCTGTCTCTTTAAAAAACGGTCTATTTACCGATGGACTCCAAATCCTGCTTCACAAAAGGATTCAATTCTTTGTTGATTCCCGTTTTCCGATTAGACATCATATTTTGTAAATTATATCATTAAGTCCACTTTTTCTCTATCCGCGCCCTTTTTCCCCTCAGTTTATGTTTCTGGAAATTAGATAATATTATTTTCCAAGTATATTTAAGACTTATTTATTCGCTTAACAAATGTGTTTGAAACGAAGATATACATTTTTAGGGGGAAAATGATTTTTGTATCCTGGACAGAAAGGAGTGGACATATTAAATTCCAATTGATATAAAAATTCAAATAAGTTATTATCAGGTTCATGTTAACTTAAATTTTGTCTAGATTTATCCATCAGCCAAATAACCAATGATTATATTGTAATAATTTAGCTAATATAAGGGAAGGCCATTTTATTCAATATTAATTTTTGTTCTGAATTCAGTCGTGCTTAATTGTTTTAGTATGAGTCTGAAATTTACAGAGTTGTATTCAAATGTGAAGTTGGACCATTGGAGACACTAAATGAAGTTAATCGAGAAAAATGAAAAAAAAACTACATTAAGGAAGTATCAAATTCATTATAAACTTGAAATACACTTTGTTTAGAGAGTACATATTTTTATAATGCTATATATATATATATCAGAAATTTAAAAATAATTAAGAAATAAAAAAACATCAACTTCTAATGTTCTTTTCCAATGATTTCTTTTCACTTAGAGAAATGATGTTCTCATAAAACTCACTTACAATTTTAAGGGTACTAAATACAGTTAACTAACAGGTTTTTAAATATTTGACGACAACTGCCGTCACGTTAAAAAAAAAGTATTTTAGTTACAACCCCACATCGTTAGACTATTTAAAGTAATAAAATATTTGTAACAGCAGCTATAAGTTAAGGAACTACGCCTCAACATTCTCTGTAAAAGGCAATAGCTGCTTATATCAAAGTAATAATAAAAAAATTTATAAAAGTTGTAAATGTTATGAAGTTTCCAAAATAATTTAAAGAAACTAACCCAGTCTTATTTAAAAGCTTGCAATAAAATTTACGCACATTATTAGTCAATGAAAGTTAATTGAAAGGCGTTCGCTTAAAATAAAGTATCGTAATTAAGTGCCGCACCAATAATAACTATACATTTTCTTGGCCTTTACATGTGTTTTAATATGGAAATGATATATAATTTATATATATACTAGCAGACCCGTCGTGCGTTGAGACGATCTCAGTAAAAAGGAATACATATAGATAAAAAAGAAATTACTTTAAGGGTCACCGGGCCCATCAGTTTAACATATGACATTCGAAAATCTGTTCATTTTCATTACAAATATATAAATATATTTATCAATTTAGCTCAATATCGTGTAATATTGAATGGGGAATACAATACATGTATACTAAAAGTTTAGTAAAAACAAATTTAGGGCCCCCAGTCCCGAGGAAATGGACATTAGGAGTTCAGTGCCCTATAGTAATTTAATATAGACTCTTAAGTTTTTATATACCGAGTTTAGTCAAAATTCAGTTATTTTCTCATTTTTAATACTTACAATATTTTTTATATAGATAATATATAAGGAAAAAATACATTAAGGGGCTCCCGAGCCCATTCGGTTCAAGGTGTATATTTTGAAAACCTGTTCATTTAAATTCAATTTCATCATGGATATATTTCTCAAGATAGTTAAAAATAGAATGGCAAATAATATCTCAAACATATTCGAAAAAAAGACATTAGGGGCCCCAGTCCTGGACAATTGGATATTAGACGTGCAATGCCCTTTTTTATTTTAATATGGGCTACCAAGTTTTTATATACAAAGTTTGGTTAAGATCCATTCATTTACTCAGTAGCTATCACATAAACTAATTTTTATATAGCTCATATAAGCAAAAAACGACATTAAGTGCCCCAGGGCTAAATTAGAGCAAGATATCAAGTTCAAAAGACCTGTTTATTTCAATCTATTTCATTGCGGATATATTTCTCTATATTTATCTAGATATTTAATACTTGAATGGGGAATAAAATCTTAAAATTTTATGAAAAAAGACATTTTGGGGCCCCAGCCCCAAAGAAATGAACATTAGGAAATTAGTGCTCTATAGTAATTTAATATAGGCTCTTAAGTTTTTATATACCGAGTTTAGTCAAAATTCAGTTATTTTCTCATTTTTAATACTTACAATATTTTTTATATAGCTAATAAATAAGGAAAAATACATTAAGGGGCTCCCGAGCCCATTCGGTTCAAGGTGTAAATTTTGAAAACCTGTTCATTTAAATTCAATTTCATCATGGATATATTTCTCAAGATCGTTAAAAATAGAATGGCAAATAATATCTCAAACATATTAGAAAAAAAGACATTTGAGGCCCCCAGCCCTGAACAATTGGAAATTAGTCGTGCAATGCCCTTTTTATTTTAAAATGGGCTACACAGTTTTTAAATACAAAGTTTGGTTAAGATCCATCAATTTACCTAATTATTTTTATATAGCTTATATAAGAAAAAATTCTCATTATGGGCCCCCGGCGCACCATGAGTGTTAAATTTTGTAAAAAGTAGCCTATTTTCATCCCGGGAGCGTACTCAAAAGTCTCCAAAAGTTTCATGGCGATCGGATGAATGGTTTAGTCAGCTATAAAGGACATGCACACAGACATACATTGATTTATATATAAATAGATTAGCAAAAACAACATTAAGGGCCCCCGGGCCTAATCGGTGCAAGAAATTAACTTTAAAATACCTGTTCATTTCAATCTGGATCATGATAGATATATTAGTCAATGCTTTTCAAGATCGTGTAAATCATAACGGGAATAAAGTATTTAACGCTTACAGATTTCGGCCCCCGGCCCCGAAGGAACTGACAATAGGAGTTCAATGCCATATGGTACTTTAATATAGGCTATCAAGTTGTTATGTACCAAGTTTAGTCAAGATCCATTCATTTTCCAAGCAGCTAAGCCCTAAACTAATTTTTACATAGCTCATATATGCCCCATGAGTGTTAAATTTTGAAAAAAAAAGTAGCCTATTTCCATCCCGGGAGCGTACTCAAAAGTCTCAAAAAGTTTCATGGCGATCGGATGAATGGTTTAGTCAGCTATAACAGACATGCATACATACATACATACATACATACATACATACATACATACATACATACATACATACATACATACATACATACATACATACATACATACATGCATACATACATGCATACATACATGCATACATGCATACATGCATACATGCATACATGCATACATGCATACATGCATACATGCATACATGCATACATGCATACATGCATACATGCATACATGCATACATGCATACATGCATACATGCATACATGCATACATGCATACATGCATACATGCATACATGCATACATGCATACATGCATACATGCATACATGCATACATGCATACATGCATACATGCATACATGCATACATGCATACATGCATACATGCATACATGCATACATGCATACATGCATACATGCATACATGCATACATGCATACATGCATACATGCATACATGCATACATGCATACATGCATACATGCATACATGCATACATGCATACATGCATACATGCATACATGCATACATGCATACATGCATACATGCATACATGCATACATGCATACATGCTACATGCATACATGCATACATGCATACATGCATACATGCATACATGCATACATGCATACATGCATACATGCATACATGCATACATGCATACATGCATACATGCATACATGCATACATGCATACATGCATACATGCATACATGCATACATGCATACATGCATACATGCATACATGCATACATGCATACATGCATACATGCATACATGCATACATGCATACATGCATACATGCATACATGCATACATGCATACATGCATACATGCATACATGCATACATGCATACATGCATACATGCATACATGCATACATGCATACATGCATACATGCATACATGCATACATGCATACATGCATACATGCATACATGCATACATGCATACATGCATACATGCATACATGCATACATGCATACATGCATACATGCATACATGCATACATGCATACATGCATACATGCATACATGCATACATGCATACATGCATACATGCATACATGCATACATGCATACATGCATACATGCATACATGCATACATGCATACATGCATACATGCATACATGCATACATGCATACATGCATACATGCATACATGCATACATGCATACATGCATACATGCATACATGCATACATGCATACATGCATACATGCATACATGCATACATGCATACATGCATACATGCATACATGCATACATGCATACATGCATACATGCATACATGCATACATGCATACATGCATACATGCATACATGCATACATGCATACATGCATACATGCATACATGCATACATGCATACATGCATACATGCATACATGCATACATGCATACATGCATACATGCATACATGCATACATGCATACATGCATACATGCATACATGCACACATGCACACATGCACACATGCATACATGCACACATGCATACATGCATACATGCATACATGCATACATGCACACATGCATACATGCATACATACATACATACATACATACATACATACTTACATACATACATACATACATACATACATACATACATACATACATACATACATACATACATACATACATACATACATACATACATACATACATACATACATACATACATACATACATACATACATACATTGATTTATATATATATATCTATATATATATATATAAATATATATATCCTATATAATAAAAGGCAAGTTTCTGTCCTTTCTGTCCCGTCATCTATAGCGATTCGTCCCTCAAACACATATGACTCCTACAGCCAATCACTAGAAGAGAAAAATTTACATATTACGCGGAGGTTCAAAACGAGTTATTTTTGGTGCAGTTTTTTTTGGTCATAATTCATTATGTTGTTCCCATCTTGAAGTGATGCCTGCCGCTTATTCAAATGACAATTCTGTTAAATGCTTTTTCCTTGATGGTCCTGGTGGGTAGTGGCAAGAGTTTTAAGTGTTGTTTGTTTTTTGTTGCTGTTATTGTTGTTGTTTTGTTGTTGTTGTTTTGTTGTTGCTGCTTTGTTGTTGTTGCTGTTGTTGTTGTAGTTGGTGTTTTGTTGTTTTTGTTTTGTTGTTGTTGCTGTTGTTGTTTTGTTGTTGTTTTGTTTTTGTTGTTTTGCTGTTGTTGTTTTTGTTTTGTTGTTGTTTTGTTTTGTTGTTGTTGTTGTTGTTTTTGTTGTTATTGCTGTTTTTGGTTTGTTGTTGTCCACATCCCTTGCCCTGCGACGACAATGTCCTGCAAACGCGTCAGCATAACAACTACCAAAACATAGCGTCAATGAACTTTACAGGTCACCCTACACTTATTCCCGTCCTTGGGCGGGCTTTGTTACTAGTATAAATATATATATATAAATATATATATATATATATATATATATATATATATATATATATATATATATATATATATATATATATATATATATATATTATACTAGAAAAATACCCGCACTTAGTAGTGGGAGTGTGCTGACCCTTTATCCAAGTATTAGTTGCTGGTTATTATAATTTTTATTTGCCAAGTTAAATTTCAGATTCATCTATTTAGTTAAAATTTTATGTGAAACAGGGATATGCCATTTTACCGCGTGAGTTGTTTTCACTTAATGAAGTGCCTTTTAACATAACCTTACTTTTTAAAAGATATGATTTATTAAATAATGATTCTTGCCGACCATAATAACTAAATTTACAATATCATTCTCACTTGTACAAAATTAACATAACTTATAGGTTTTCCGAAAGAGCTCTATAACCCTCGTCACTCAAAAATGTAATATATAATTACGAAACTGCATCGTATCACAATTGTAAGTTATATAATATTTGTAACCACTTCTATGAGGTAAAGAAAATGTGGCACTATCACTTTAAAAGGCAAAAGCTAAGTGACTCATAGCGCAAAAAAACACAATTATAAATGTACTTTCTAAAATACTTTTTAAAAAAAACCGTCGTATTAAAATGATATAAAAAATGTGCACACCATATTTAGACATATAGAAAGCTGGCCGCATAAAATAAAATCTTGTTATAAAGTAAATGTACTGGAGCAAAATAACTACTCCTTTTGACGTATTCATAATTTCTGTAACAGGGAAATAATATTTAACATTTTTTATGTCTCTATATTTTACGATTTATATTTACAGTTTATCAGCAATGTGTATAATTTCAAAAAGGAATCTTTTTTTTTGTTCCCTATTTCGGATAAGGCATCATATTTTGTAAATTATATTCAATGCACACACACACACCAGATTTTATATCTGGAAAAGAAAAAAAAATGAAAAAAAAAGATTCAATAGTCTGTTAAATAAGCGCATCTTAAAAATGATTAAAAGGCAATTTTATAAATGGCCTATGCTATTCTGAATACAAAGGAATGAACATAAAAACATATTTAATTCGCAATTCATATTAATTAAGCGTTTTCAGGATCACTTCATTAAATTTAGTCAAGTTTTGTTAATACGTTCGGTAGCGAAAGTTTATAATGTATAGTGTATATAAAGCTTAAGTAAACAGTTTTAAAGTGTAAGTTTATTTGACATAGGCCATCACTTTCAACATAAAATAAACTCGCTACATCTATGGTTTTTAATTAAATGTCGAGTTATGAATTAAATTTTTTAAAATCCCAATTTTATTCATTGCATGTAAAATATTAATACAATGCATCGTGAAAATAAATGAAATAAAATAATTTAAACGCATATGTAATATAATAAAGCTCAGTTGATATTATTATGTTTGTTTGTTTGTATCCATTAAAAAAAGGCCACTGATTTGTTGACATTTTTCCAAAAGATCTCTGCCACTGTCGTCACTAAAAAAGCTCTTATATATTTACGACACTGCATCGTAACACAATTTTAATTAATACAATATTTGCAACAGCGTCTATGAGATAAAGATAATAAAGATAAATAAAGAAATTAGGCTATATTACTAATTTCAAAAAAACAAACAAAACAAATCAATTTTATGTTAAAAACGCATGTGAAACCATGACAATGATTGATTTTAAAAATGACCTATGTTAATCCATCATCAAAGGAATGAACATAACATATTAAATTCGCAATACAAAATACTTAAGCGTTTTCAGGATCACTTTATTTAGTTTAATCTACTTATGTTAATAGGTCCGGTAGCCTAAATTTAAATAGTTTGAAAAAATACTGACACACTTATTATATAAATAGGTTTTTATTAAATGTCGAGTTATGGAAAATAATTAAAACAAATTCTCAATTAAATTTAAACGTTTAAACAATTAAATCTAATGCATCGTGTGGCAGTTGTAATTAAATATGTTTACGTGTCTATCAAATATATAGAAAGTAACAGTAAAGGAAATGACAATTCTTTGTACTACACAGCTCAAATTATGAAGCGTACACGAAAATGTGCGCACCGTAATTAGACATTACATGTATAATATTTTTTGAATGCGCACCGCTGAAAATAAAGTATTGGGGAAAAAAAACGTCACCAAAAGTAACTCGCTTTGAACGGCATTTGAACGTCCGCGTTAATTTGTTCAATACAGAAATGAGGTTAAATTTTTTATTCTTTGTCTCTGCATTTTCTGATTATTTAATTTATGACATTCGGGCAAAAGGGACAATTACAAAAACTATCTCAAAACCACCTTCAGGGTAAAAGGAACCATCCTGCCAAATTTGGTCCCCGTACGTCATTTGGTTTTTCCGTGATTGTCTAACAGAAAGTCGAAAAAGTGAAACATACAAACATACAAACATACAAACATACAAACGTACAAACATACAAACACCAACTGAGCTTTATATATTAGATATATATATTTATACATCCTCTATTGTCCAAGTGATTGAAATTCAATATCAACTAGTCTGAAATGACCTTAGCATATTTTAGATTTTAGATTAATGACAACTTATGTAAGATGTTCTAAATTAATTTAGCAATAAATGTAAACTAATTAACATGGACTATAAAAACATTATGTATAAATTTGGCTGACCATCCTAATAAACGTAATATGTTTCCCTAGATACGTCCCTTCTGCTTAGCATACGCCGCCTATTTGCTCATGGATTGTGCAAAGAAAGGGGGGAACGAACGGACACAAACTACAACACGAAGAAATCAAAACTACGTGAGTGAATGTCGGTGGGGGGGGGCCTGACGCACCACCCTTCCTCACCCTAGCTTGCCAACCATAAACTGTGATTGGCTGACCCTAGCGAGGGTCAGCTAAGTTCGAAAAAAAAGGTGGAAAAGAACGGGCACAAACACACATTTTTAAAAACTAAAAAATAATGTTTTCCTTTGGGGCTTGAACCCAGGACCAGGCCTGTATTAACCTATAGGCACACAAGTCACGTGCATTGGGCACCAAGCGTTTGGGGGGCACCACAATTCCTCAAGAAAAATGTGCATATTGTCCATGTAACCGCGCGTAATCCACATGACATTCGCAAATCACAAATGTTATCTTATATGTTACAGACGCTCCTTCTATACAGAATATTATTGCACATTATTTAACCTTATTTAACCACAAAACGGGGGGGGGGTAAAATACCGCCCACCCAATTTTTTGGCGCTAATTTTTTGCTATTTTCTTCAAAGTTTTTAAAATATATATTTATTTTTTTTTACTGTGGGCCCACTAAGCTTCAGCATCTTTGTGGTCCCTTTGGTGAATCTTGCCGTATTTATGCCGGAGGAAAAAATAACAAGATTTTGTTCTCAAAAACTTTTCCATGGCACAAAATCAAATGGTGAGCAGTACAGGATAGAATGGTCACTGTATTCACCCTCCACGGTATCTGTGTACTGTTTTGTTTATAAACTTTTTCGTCTGAAGTTTCCAAAATTTTGTTTGTTAAAAATGGGTTCAGTGACTTGAAAAATAACATTCAAGTTGATAATCATGAACAAAGCGCTACTCATACAGACTGCATGTTAATATACTAAGCTCGTCGACAAGGCTTGGGTCTAATACAAAACCTAAAATAGCAAATAAATTATGAAAAGTACACTTGCTGGAAACATATGTTGAGGCAAGCAGTAGCGGTTATTTGTACTTTAGCTGAGCGTGGTCTGGCTTGTAGAGGGACAAATAAAAAAATTTGACCTTTACAAAATGGAAATTATCTAGGGTTGCTGGAGTTGGTCATTTAGTTTGATCCATTTTTAGCGTCATTGCGAAATGTGGAAATTTTGGAAAAGGAAATCCTTCTTATTTATCAAAATCTCATTGAAAGTATGTCCCAAAAAGTCCATGAAGTAATTGTAGATGAAGTAAAGGCTTCCGGAGAAAAATGAGTTTACTATATACATTCCCAGTGCTGCCCATTCACTAAATCTGGTAGGCAGAAGTGCCATTGACTCTTGTTTAGAGGCAGTAAACTTCTTCCATACAATGCAAATGATCAATACTTTTTTCTTATCTTCAACCAACAGATGGAAGATTATGAAAGGATGCCTTGTGAAGGAAACACTGGTGAAGTCTCTTTCCGATACCAGATTGGAAGCACCTACTGTTGCAACTGAAGCTATAATTCTGAATTCTCATCCTTAGATTATAGAAGCGTTATAATGGTTACAAGAAGACCAGTCACACAAGAGAAGCAGAAAACATTGCAGAGAAGAGGCAAGAATTGAAATTGGTTCCCACGCTTGTCTTTTGGGAAGAAGTGTGACAACATTTTCACAGGGTCAGTGAGTCCTCAACAAAATGAACAAGTTAACTTGAAAACGTGTTCTTCACTAGCAGATCACATGCATGAATCTAGAAATGAATTTGAAAGATTTAAAGAAGCTTCAAAAGGAATGATACCAGGTGTGGATTATAGTCAACTTTGACTCGTAATCGTAAACGAAAGACAGTGGTCATTGATGGTGATGCCCCTGAGATATATCTCTGAATGCCAGACACAAATTTCGTTTATCTGCATTCTACGCCATTGTTGACAAACTTGAGACAGAGATGAGTAGACGAAGACAGGTGTGTAATGATATAGCAGTTCGATTTTCTTGTTTGGTCGATGTACCACAAACATCGCAGTGTTGTGAAGGACAAATAAATACTCACCCTGAAGACCTGAACAATAATTTATATACTGAACTACAACAGTTCCACTCATATATTCGCCACCAGTTTCTTGCATCAAAATCTGAAAACAACACGTTCAGTCATGCAGAATTATACAAAGTAATAGAGACAACATTGACTGTGCTTTTCCAAACGTAGGAATCAGCTTTCGCATATTTTTAACATTAATGGTTACGAACTGTTCAACTGAGCGCTCTTTTTCTCAGTTGTAACGTACACAAAATCCAAGTAAATGACAATGAAACAAGAAAGGCTTGATCCCTTATCTCTACTGATGATTTAGGCAGACATGTTGAGCAAAATTAACTTTGATAATTTACTCAAAACCTTTGCCTGATGTACATCTAGAAAAAAAGAGCTGTAAAATGTAAATGTGTGCTCTCTCGGACTTTCTCATCTATTAAAAAAGTCACAGTATTTTTGTATATTATTATTACAAATTTAAATAACTATTAATTTTAATAAAGAAATACCTTATTGTAGGTTTTATATGACTGATAGTAGTACAAACATAAATGTTACAAACAGTTTTTCTTCGTTGGTTTTATTTTGTATGTACATAATATTGAACTTTCCAGCGATCAGTGGAGGATCGGTTGCCCGGGGCAAAAGGGGGCACCCATGTGGGTTTGTGCCTAGGGCACCAAGATGGCTTAATCCGGCCCTGCCAGGACATTCCGCGTGTAAGGCGGAAGTGATAACCACTACACTACGAATCACACGGTATTCTGTGAAGTAACAATGCAAATGAACGCAAGACCCATTGTTGGTCTCGAGACCACCTCTGCTTGCCAACTATAAACTGATTGGTCAACCCTGATTGGTGAGACCTGCACTAGAATATGCATCTTCTGTATGGGACCCATCCACCAATGAAAACATTGATAAACTAGAACAAATTCAAAAAAGAGCTGCCAGATTCATTACTGGAGAATATTCGAAACTGACAAGAGTAACACCATTAGTTAAATCATTAAACCTTGAAACACTAGAGGATAGAAGAACCAAGAGCAAAGTAGTAATCATACATAAAGCAATTAATTCTAATTTAGAAATACAACACAAAGATAACTTAATACAACCCTCAGATAGACATAAGGATAAAAACACCTTTCTTATTCCGTATGCAAGAACAAACACATACAAGTTTTCCTTCTTCCCGTCCGGAATTCGGGCGTGGAATGGGTTGCCTGAAGAATCCAGGAAAACAAACACTTTAACAACATTTAAATCTCTAATAAAAATGCAGGACTAAACACAAACCATAGATAAGCGTAGGACGCAATAATCTTCTGTATAGAAGGAGCGTCTGTAAACAGATAAGATAACCCCAGTGAGGGTCATTCGTCATGCTCATTTGCACATACACGCTTTGGTGAATTATATATATAGATTGGGCTACTTTCATAGTTCCATTTTCAATTTCACAATCATCCTTCTCTGTCTGGGCGGGGTAGAGTAAAAGAAAATAGAGTAAAGTAAACTCCTGAAGATAACACCGCCTACCCAAAGTCACTAAAATCTCTTAATTCTCTTTCTCTCTCTCTCTTTCTTTCTCCCTCTGTCTCTCTCTCTCTCTTTATCTCTTTCTTTCTTTCTCTCGCATAATCACTCCACAAAGCCGGACAATAAAAGACAATAATGCCAGACATCATATTACGTATAGACGTGGGCGAGAATCACGACTCTCGCTTGCCGTCGGCCTCTGAGCGTGCGCAGTATGATTCCATGATTTTCTTATATTAAATCGGTATTTATTAGCCAATGCCATTATAGGGTGACAACTTGACTTAAAGGTCTAGGTTATCAGCAGCAAATAATAAGCATGAAGTCAAGCTTGCAGTGGAGATCCAAAGTATGGTTTCGAATTTCTCATATTTCATACAGACGACGTTGATGGATCTATCTGTTTAACCGAAGTTTTAGTACAAGTTAATTAATTATTTAATATTAGAAATGTTATAGCTTACAAACAATTCCATTTTAGATTCTCTGTGAAAGAGGCTATTTATCTCGATTATTTGATGTCTTATTTTAAGTTTATTAATTATATTAAAATTAACACCAAAAAAAAATCAATTTTAAAAAAAAGTATACTAAATTTTAAAGTCCTAATAGTAAAATATATTATTTTGGAAGTATTACACATTTTATAAATAAAATCATTTTTTTTTAAAATTTATTTGAAAAGTCTATTGCCGAAATTAAAAAATACACATTACGTAATTACACATTAATAAATTTTAATAGAAAAGAAGAAGTGCGAATTGTGCTATTTTCAAATGAAAAGTGTTAGAATTGTACTTTATTCATGATGATTTATGAAACATTTTTTGTTGCAATGTTAACAAATTCAGTATATCTCCGACAACAGGTGATTTAGTAAATATTGATAGATAACAGACAAAGAAATATGTATAGATAGAATAGATTAATGTATAAAATATAAACGGACAGACATGCAGATAGATGCGCAGACAGACAGACAGATAGACATATAGATATAGATAGATAGATAGATAGATGATAGATAGATAGATAGATAGATAGATAGATAGATAGATAGATAGATAGATAGATAGATAGGATAGATAGATAGATAGATAGATAGATAGATAGATAGATAGATAGATAGATAGATAGATAGATAGATAGATAGATAGATAGATAGATAGATAGATAGATAGATAGATAGATAGATAGATAGATAGATAGATAGATAGATAGATAGATAGATAGATAGATAGATAGATAGATAGATAGATAGATAGATAGATAGATAGATAGATAGATAGATAGATAGATAGATAGATAGATAGATAGATAGATAGATAGATAGATAGATAGATAGATAGATAGATAGATAGATAGATAGATAGATAGATAGATAGATAGATAGATAGATAGATAGATAGATAGATAGATAGATATGATAGATAGATAGATAGATAGATAGATAGATAGATAGATAGATAGATAGATAGATAGATAGATAGATAGATAGATAGATAGATAGATAGATAGATAGATAGATAGATAGATAGATAGATAGATAGATAGATAGATAGATAGATAGATAGATAGATAGATAGATAGATAGATAGATAGATAGATAGATAGATAGATAGATAGATAGATAGATAGATAGATAGATAGATAGATAGATAGATAGATAGATAGATAGATAGATAGATAGATAGATAGATAGATAGATAGATAGATAGATAGATAGATAGATAGATAGATAGATAGATAGATAGATAGATAGATAGATAGATAGATAGATAGATAGATAGATAGATAGATAGATAGATAGATAGATAGATAGATAGATAGATAGATAGATAGATAGATAGATAGATATTGATTTATGGTTAGGTAATAATATATCAAATGTCGTATTCAGAAGAACCTTTACATTTTTTGTTTGGTTTTAATCAAGGTTTTCAAAGTTAAAACGTTCTACAGTACAAAATTACTTGTTCTAGACTTTAGTGAAAATAAAAACATATTAATTTAGAATTGATTGATAATTAATTGACGATCAGTATTGAGTTTGTTCTTATCGTTATTATAATGAAAAGATGAAAAGAAACTGAATTGATTTTCAGTTTACAACATTTTCTTGACAAAATGCGCGAGGTTTGATTCCATCAATTGAATGGTGTACTTGCACTATATCGTGATCCAAACGAAAGGCAAGAAACCAGCTCTTGAGTGGAGCCTCAAGTATGCTTTTCGTCCATTTTATCACGTTCATTTCCTTACTGTTGCAAGGTATGTATTTAATAGTGTCTAAGTTTCAGTTAAACAGTGTTGGAACCACATTTTTTTTACATCATAGCTGATCCTTTATTACTGAAGATTATTGCATACTACCAGTGGCGTAGCGAGGGGGGCAGGGGGCGACTGCCCCGGGCGGCACTTTGCCAGGGGCGGCAAATTCCTAGTAGTTATTATATAGAATTTACAACAATTAAATTTTTTAAAGAAAGTGGAGCTTTTAATCGAAATAAAATAACAGCCAAATCAGAAATTAATAAGAGAAATAAAGGAAATATCATCAAGCATGTGAACGTTTCAACTGCCAGTACTTCTTAAATTCTTCTGATACTAATGCTACTGTTCTGAAAAACCAGAGCCTGATCTGGTATCAACTTAATTTGTTCTTAAAATTTGACAGCTTTTCCCGTTGTAAAAGCAAATCTTACTGTACCCTATCAATTTGAAACATGAGCGAATCGAATACTCCGAGCGGCACATTGTTGGGGGGGAGGGGGGCGGCAAATTCCTTTTTTTAAACAGCTTCTAAAAATAAATAACGCTAAAGTAAAGTTTTAAAAAGTTAAATAACAAACAAGATACTTCTTTTTTAAAGGAAGAAACTATATTAAAATACGTAGACTTTTCTAATGCCAAAATTTCAAACTCCTATTCTTTTATTAATCTAAAGACTTAAAAAACTAACGCTACTGATCTGAAAAACATTGGGGCTGAAGTAGTGTACCAACATGACAATTATGTGCTGGTACATTTAATAGATTTTAACGTAGGTAAACGGCTGGAACAAAGTTGTTGACGTAGTTTTATGGTCTTTTCTTTCAAAGCAACATTATTTTAACGTTAATGTCTTTTTTGTGTCGAATAAATAAAAATGATGAATAAATTGCTTATCTAATGGAATTAAAACTTGACACACACAAGCACAAAAAGTAGCCAATCTTGAACACGTGCTCAACAATACAATTTTTTTTCAATTGGAAAGAATCATATATTGGATAAAAAGAATAAACTATTAATACAAAAACAAAACAAAGTTGCAAGAGGTTCTTACGACATTTTAAAAAAGATTTTAAATAATTGATGATCTTAAAATAATGGACTGCAGAGTTCCAGCGTGTGTTAATATTTCTTCATGGCTGAAAAGTATGCAGGAGTTAAAGAAAAACGCAAAAAATTAAATGTCAAATCTCGCACAAAACGTTCATTTAACCAATTTTGTTTACATGATACTCCTACTGAAACGAACTCTCTATCTCTAACTGTTTTAGTACACTAGAACGTTGTTACGCATTCTTTTCCATGTCCATACTTCGTTTGGAATATCAAATTGCTTCTACAAGCAATGCATTAAACAGAATTCAGGATTGTGTATATACCATGGTATAGATTTTGAGGTTATTTTTAAAGCTATAGAAGAATTGATAGATGCAGACAAAAAGCTCAACACACGAACAGGCGCAGGAACTTTGATAGTCACAATGAAATCTTTTTATTTTCTAATTTATAATTTATATCAAAGATGCCCGAAATTATTTACAAACTTATAGTGCTCAAAGAGGCTTCTCACTGAGAATTAATGGAACACTAAGGGAATCTTTGACATTTAATAAAATTTTATGTGGAAAGTTTTATTCTTCATAATAATAACATGAGATTACTGTAGAAATTCATGTGGGCTTTTGGCAGTTATATCGAATTTAGAAAATATATAAGATTTTCATACACCAGCTAATATACTGGACTTTGAAATTTTGCCTTCAAATTAGAGTATATAAAATATATCACGTGTCATTGTCAAACAAGGAATATTTGAACCCCACGGGTAAAAAAGAATAAATGAATTCAAGACCAGTTAATTTATTCAATTTGTTGTAGATATTTAGGCTAGATTTAACCTGCCTAAAATAGTATCATTAATTCGAACAATGTCTCAAATAATGCAATGTGTTAAAATAGATTCTCTAAAATTAAGTTAATAAAAAAAAATTAATTAAAATCAATAAGGAATACACCAAGATTATATAATCAATAGTTATTTCGGCTATATAGCATGGTATGGCTGAAAACAATTGTGCAATGAGGAAAAACATAAAACTTCAATTTTATTCAAGAAATTAAGCTTTTCTCTTGATTTATAACATAAAAATGTAGTGTCCTTATTTTTATTTTCTAACTAGCAGACCCGTCGTGCGTTGCAACGATCTCAGTAAAAATGAATAAATTAAAAAAACCAATGAGTGTTATGTTTAAAAACAATTATGCAGAAACCTTCGCGGAAGAGTAGAAAAAAATTCCAAGTTTCAAAGCAAACGTATAAATAAATTAATAATTAAATGGCGTACAAAAGAAGGAACGATATTAAGGGCCCGGCCCCAAAATGAGTGATACTATACTTTTTTTTATTGCCATTGTTCTCAAGCTATATTCCTCAATATCGTGTAAAATTGAATAGGGAATACAATATTAAAGTTCAGTAAAAAGACATTTGGAGCCCCCAGGTCCGAGAGAATGGACATTAGGAGCTCAGTGCACTATAGTAATATAGGCTCTTAAGTTTTTATATACTAAGTTTGGTCAAAATCTAGTTATTTTCTTATTATCTAACGCTTTAACTACTTTTTATATAGCTAATATAATGGTAAAATGACATTAAGGGGCCCCCGGCCCATTCGGTGCAAGAGTGCAACTTAAAAATCCTGTTCATTTTAATTCAGTTTTATAGTGGACTAGCAAAATACCCGCGCTTTGCTGCGGTAAATTAGGATTTCAGTAAGCCTTGAGAACCCGCGTAAAACAAATTCAAAACACAAATTGATTTCAAAATGTATCATGATGGATATAATACATATATTAACTTCACCTTCTTGTCTGTCTGTCTGTTGTAGTCCCGCAGAAAAACAAAAACGAAAAGTAAAAAAATGACAGACTTCCCGTGATCCTATCGAGCTGATAATTTAATTTTTTTTCGTCTGCTACCATTGCGGGAGGGTACTCAACAACCGCCCAAAGTTTCATGCTTCTACCTACACGGGAAATAGGAGAATTGGTGATTTTCAGTTTTTATATAGCTAATATAAGAAAAAAATTACATTTCGGCCCCCGGCCCACTTTATGTGATAATTTATATTATTGTTCCACCTGTGACCATCGCGGAATGTTATCCAACAACTACCCAAAGTTTAATGCTTCTACCTACACGGGAAATAGGAGAATTAGTGATTTTTAGTTTTTGTATAGCTCATATTAGGAAAAAACTTCATTTGGGCCCCCGGCCCCCAGGAAGTGATAATTTAAATATTTTTTTCCCGTTACCATTGCGGTATTGTACTCAACAACTTCCCAAAGTTTCATGCTTCTGCCTACTCGGGAAACAGGAGAATTGTTGATTTTAAAATTTTATATAGGCCATATAAGGAAAAAAAAACTTTTTTGGGCCCCCGGCCCCCATGAGAGTTAATTTAAAAATTCTTTTACGCCAATTTTCGTCGCGAGAGGCTACTTAACAACTTCCCAAAGTTTCATGCTTTTACCTACGCGGTAAATCCGAGATTAGTGATGAGTCTGTTTTAATATAAGAAGAAACTACATTTGGGCCCCCGGACCCCATTAAGTGATAATTTAAATATTGTTTTTACCTGTTACCATCGCGGAAGTGTGCTTATCAATTACCTAGTGTTTCATGCTTCTACCTACACGGGAAATAGGAGAATTAGTGATTTTTAGTTTTTGTATAGCTCATATAAGGAAAAAACTTAATTTGGGGCCCCGGCCCCCAGGAAGTGATAATTTAAATATTTTTTCTCCCGTTACCTTCGCGGGATTGTACTCAACAACTTCCCAAAGTTTCATGCTTTTGCCTGCTCGAGAAATGAGAAAATTAGTGATTTCATATTCTATATAGTCCATATAAGGAAAAAAAGCATTTTTGGTCCCCGGGCCCCCAACAGTGTGAATTTTAAAATTCTTATTCGCCAATGATCGTTGAGAGAGTGTACTCAGCAACTTCCCAAAGTTTCATGCTAATACCTACACGGGAAGTTAGAGAATTAGTGATGAGTCAGTTTTTTTATATTAGATAAAACTACATTTGGGCCCCCGGACCCCATTAAGTGTTATTTTAAATATTTTTTTCGCTTGTTACCATCGCGGAAGTGTGCTTATCAACTACCCAGTGTTTCATGCTTCTACCTACACGGGAAATAGGAGAATTAGTGATTTTTAGTTTTTGTATAGCTCATATTAGGAAAAAACTTCCTTTGGGCCCCCGGCCCCCAGGAAGTGATAATTTAATTTTTTTTCCTCACTTCGCTATTGCTGGTTTTTACTCAACAACTTTCCAAAGTTTCATGCTTTTGCCTACTCGAGAAATGAGAAAATTAGTGATTTCATATTCTATATAGTCCATATAAGGAAAAAAAGCGTTTTTGGGCCCCGGGCCCCCATGAGAGTTAATTTAAAAATTCTTTTATGCCAATTTTCGTCGCGAGAGGCTACTTAACAACTTCCCAAAGTTTCATGCTTCTACCTACGCGGTAAATCCGAGATTAGTGATGAGTCTGTTTTAATATAAGAAGAAACTACATTTGGGCCCCCGGCCCCCATTAAGTGATAATTTAAATATTGTTTTTACCTGTTACCATCGTGGAAGTGTGCTTATCAACTACCTAGTGTTTCATGCTTCTACCTACACAGGAAATAGGAGTATTAGTGATTTTTAGTTTTTGTATAGCTCATATAAGGAAAAAACTTCATTTGGGCCCCCGGCCCCCAGGAAGTGATAATTTAATTTTTTTTCCCTCACGTCGCTATCGCTGGTTTTTACTCAACAACTTTCCAAAGTTTCATGCTTTTGCCTACTCGAGAAATGAGAAAATTAGTGATTTCATATTCTATATAGTCCATATAAGGAAAAAAAGCGTTTTTGGGCCCCGGGCCCCCAACAGTGTGAATTTTAAAATTCTTATTTGCCAATTATCGTTGCTAATACCTACACGGGAAGTTGGAGAATTAGTGATGAGTCAGTTTTTTTATATAAGAAAAAAACTACATTTGGGCCTCCGGACCCCATTAAGTGTTATTTTAAATATTGTTTTCGCTTGTTACCATCGCGGAAGTGTGCTTATCAACTACCTAGTGTTTCATGCTTCTACCTACACGGGAAATATGAGCATTTGTGATTTTCAGTTTTTATATAGCTCATATAAGGAAAGAACTTCATTTGGGCCCCCGGCCCCCAGGAAGTGATAATTTATTTTTTTTTCGCCTGTTACCATTGCGGGTTTGTCCT
The DNA here is from genome assembly GCA_944989445.1 of Ampullaceana balthica. Taxonomy (NCBI): domain Eukaryota; kingdom Metazoa; phylum Mollusca; class Gastropoda; family Lymnaeidae; genus Ampullaceana; species Ampullaceana balthica. The sequence goes on from CALYLW010001082.1 coordinate 150,077, forward strand.
CAACAACTTCTAAAAGTTTCATGCTTCTGCCTACTCGGGAAATAGGAGAATTTGTGATTTTCAAATTTTATATAGGCCATATAAGGAAAAAAAGCGTTTTGGGCCCCCAGCCCCCATGAGTGTAAAATTGTAAAATTCTTTTACGCCAGTTTTTGTCTCGAGAGGCTACACAACAACTTCCCAAAGTTTCATGCTTCTACCTACACGGAAAGTTGGAGAATTAGTGATGAGTCAGTTTTTTATAAAAGAAAAAAACTACATTTGGGCCCCCGGACCCCATTAAGTGTTATTTTAAATATTGTTTTCGCTTGTTACCATCGCGGAAGTGTGCTTATCAACTACCTAGTGTTTCATGCTTCTACCTACACGGGAAATATGAGCATTTGTGATTTTCAGTTTTTATATAGCTCATATAAGGAAAGAACTTCCTTTGGGCCCCCGGCCCCCTGTAAGTGATAATTTTTTTTTCGCCTGTTACCATTGCGGGTTTGTCCTCAACAACTTCTAAAAGTTTCATGCTTCTGCCTACTCGGGAAATAGGAGAATTTGTGATTTTCAAATTTTATATAGGCCATATAAGGAAAAAAACGTTTTTGGGCCCCCAGCCCCCATTAGTGTAAAATTTTAAAATTCTTTTACGCCAGTTTTCGTCTCGAGAGGCTACACAACAACTTCCCAAAGTTTCATGCTTCTACCTACACGGGAAGTTGGAGAATTAGTGATGAGTCAGTTTTTTATATAAGAAAAAAACTACATTTGGGCCCCCGGACCCCATTAAGTGTTATTTTAAATATTGTTTTCGCTTGTTACCATCGCGGAAGTGTGCTTATCAACTACCTAGTGTTTCATGCTTCTACCTACACGGGAAATATGAGCATTTGTGATTTTCAGTTTTTATATAGCTCATATAAGGAAAGAACTTCATTTTGGCCCCCGGCCCCCAGGAAGTGATAATTTATTATTTTTTTCTCCCGTTACCATCGCGGGGTTGCACTCAACAATTTCCCAAAGTTTCATGCTTCTGCCTACTCGGGAAATGGGAGAATTGGTGATTTTCAAATTTTATATAGGCCATATAAGGAAAAAAAACGTTTTTGGGACCCGGCCCCCATGAGTGTTATTTTTAAAATTCTTTTACTCCAATTTTCGTCTCGAGAGGCTACACAACAACTTCCCAAAGTTTCATGCTTCTACCTACACGGAAAGTTGGAGAATTAGTGATGAGTCAGTTTTTTATAAAAGAAAAAAACTACATTTGGGCCCCCGGACCCCATTAAGTGTTATTTTAAATATTGTTTTCGCTTGTTACCATCGCGGAAGTGTGCTTATCAACTACCTAGTGTTTCATGCTTCTACCTACACGGGAAATATGAGCATGTGTGATTTTCAGTTTTTATATAGCTCATATAAGGAAAGAACTTCCTTTGGGCCCCCGGCCCCCTGTAAGTGATAATTTATTATTTTTTTCGCCTGTTACCATTGCGGGTTTGTCCTCAACAACTTCTAAAAGTTTCATGCTTCTGCCTACTCGGGAAATAGGAGAATTTGTGATTTTCAATTTTTATATAGGCCATATAAGGAAAAAAACGTTTTTGGGCCCCCAGCCCCCATGAGTGTAAAATTTTAAAATTCTTTTACGCCAGTTTTCGTCTCGAGAGGCTACACAACAACTTCCCAAAGTTTCATGCTTCTACCTACACGGGAAGTTGGAGAATTAGTGATGAGTCAGTTTTTTATATAAGAAAAAAACTACATTTGGGCCCCCGGACCCCATTAAGTGTTATTTTAAATATTGTTTTCGCTTGTTACCATCGCGGAAGTGTGCTTATCAACTACCTAGTGTTTCATGCTTCTACCTACACGGGAAATATGAGCATTTGTGATTTTCAGTTTTTATATAGCTCATATAAGGAAAGAACTTCATTTGGGCCCCCGGCCCCCAGGAAGTGATAATTTATTATTTTTTTCTCCCGTTACCATCGCAGAATGTTACTTAAAAACTTCTCAAAGTTTCATGCTACTTCCTACACAGGAATTAGGAGAATTAGTGATTTTCAGTTTTATATAACTCATATAAGGAAAAAACTACATTTTGGCCCCTGGGCCCCAGTAAGTGAAATTTTGAATATTTTTTCGCCTGTTACCATTGCGGAAGTGTACTCAACAACTTCCCAAAGTTTCATGCTTCTACCTACTCGGGAAATAGGAGGATTAGTGATTTTCAAATGTTTATATAGCCAATGGAAGGGGAAAAAAAGATTTTTGGCCCCCAGCCCCCATGAAGCTGAATTTATAATTTCTTTTTCGCCATTTGTGGTTGAGAGAGGCTACTTGACAACTTCCCAAGGTTTCATGGTTCTACATACATGGGAAATCCGAGAATTAGTGATGAGTCAGTTTTAATATAAGAAAAGGCTACATTTTGGCCCCCGGCCCCCAGTAAGTGATAATTTAAATATTGTTTTTACCTGTTACCATCGTGAAAGTGTACTTAAAACTACTCGGGAAACAGGAGAATTGTTGATTTTAAAATTTTATATAGGCCATATAAGGAAACAAAACTTTTTTGGGCCCCCGGCCCTCATGAGTGTTAATTTAAAAATTCTTTTACGCCAATTTTCGTCGCGAGAGGCTACTCAACAACTTCCCAAAGTTTCATGCTTCTACCTACGCGTTAAATCCGAGATTAGTGATGAGTCTTTTTTAATAAAAGAAGAAACTACATTTGGGCCCCCGGACCCCATTAAGTGATAATTTAAATATTGTTTTTACCTGTTACCATCATGGAAGTGTACTTAACAACTACCCCAAGTTTCATGCTTCTACCTACACGGGAAATAGGAGAATTTGTGATTTTTAGTTTTTGTATACATTTGGGCCCCCGGACCCCATTAAGTGTTATTTTAAATATTTTTTCGCTTGTTACCATAGCGGAAGTGTGCTTATCAACTACCTAGTGTTTCATGCTTCTTCCTACACGGGAAATAGAAGAATTAGTGATTTTAAGTTTTTATAAAGCTCATATAAGGAAAAAACTTCATTTGGGCCACCGGCCCCAAGGAAGTTATAATTTAATTTCTTTTCCTCCCGTCGCTATCGCTGGTTTTTACTCAACAACTTCCCAAAGTTTCATGCTTTTGCCTACTCGAGAAATGAGAAAATTAGTGATTTCATATTCTATATAGTCCATATAAGGAAAAAAAGCGTTTTTGGGCCCTGGGCCCCCAACAGTGTGAATTTTAAAATTCTTTTTCGCCAATTATCGTTGAGAGAGTGTACTCAGCAAGTTCCCAAAGTTTCATGCTAATACCTACACGGGCAGTTGGAGAATTAGTGATGAGTCAGTTTTTTTATATTAGAAAAAAACTACATTTGGGCCCCCGGACCCCATTAAGTGTTATTTTAAATATTGTTTTCGCTTGTTACCATCGCGGAAGTGTGCTTATCAACTACCTAGTGTTTCATGCTTCTACATACACGGGAAATATGAGCATTTGTGATTTTCAGTTTTTATATAGCTCATATAAGGAAAGAACTTCATTTGGGCCCCCGGCCCCCAGGAAGTGATAATTTAATTTTATTTTCGCCTGTTAGCATTGCGGGTTTGTCCTCAACAACTTCTAAAAGTTTCATGCTTCTGCCTACTCGGGAAATAGGAGAATTTGTGATTTTCAAATGTTATATAGGCCATATTTGGAAAAAAAGCGTTTTGGGCCCCCAGCCCCCATGAGTGTAAAATTGTAAAATTCTTTTACGCCAGTTTTCGTCTCGAGAGGCTACACAACAACTTCCCAAAGTTTCATTCTTCTACCTACACGGGAAGTTGGAGAATTAGTGATGAGTCAGTTTTTTATAAAAGAAAAAAACTACATTTGGGCCCCCGGACCCCATTAAGTGTTATTTTAAATATTGTTTTCGCTTGTTACCATCGCGGAAGTGTGCTTATCAACTACCTAGTGTTTCATGCTTCTACCTACACGGGAAATATGAGCATGTGTGATTTTCAGTTTTTATATAGCTCATATAAGGAAAGAACTTCATTTGGGCCCCCGGCCCCCAGGAAGTGATAATTTAATTTTATTTTCGCCTGTTAGCATTGCGGGTTTGTCCTCAACAACTTCTAAAAGTTTGATGCTTCTGCCTACTCGGGAAACAGGAGAATTTGTGATTTTCAAATTTTATATAGGCCATATAAGGAAAAAAAGCGTTTTTGGGCCCCCAGCCCCCATGAGTGTAAAATTGTAAAATTCTTTTACGCCAGTTTTCGTCTCGAGAGGCTACACAACAACTTCACAAAGTTTCATGATTCTACCTACACGGGAAGTTGGAGAATTAGTGATGAGTCAGTTTTTTATATAAGAAAAAAACTACATTTGTGCCCCCGGACCCCATTAAATGTTATTTTAAATATTGTTTTCGCTTGTTACTATCACGGAAGTGTGCTTATCAACTACCTAGTGTTTCATGCTTCTACCTACACGGGAAATATGAGCATTTGTGATTTTCAGTTTTTATATAGCTCATATAAGGAAAGAACTTCATTTGGGCCCCCGGCCCCCAGGAAGTGATAATTTATTATTTTTTTCGCCTGTTACCATTGCGGGTTTGTCCTCAACAACTTCTAAAAGTTTCATGCTTCTGCCTACTCGGGAAATAGAAGAATTTGTGATTTTCAAATTTTATATAGGCCATATAAGGAAAAAAACGTTTTTGGGCCCCCAGCCCCCATGAGTGTAAAATTGTAACATTCTTTTACGCCAGTTTTCGTCTCGAGAGGCTACACAACAACTTCCCAAAGTTTCATGCTTCTACCTACACGGAAAGTTGGAGAATTAGTGATGAGTCAGTTTTTTATAAAAGAAAAAAACTACATTTGGGCCCCCGGACCCCATTAAGTGTTATTTTAAATATTGTTTTCGCTTGTTACCATCGCGGAAGTGTGCTTATCAACTACCTAGTGTTTCATGCTTCTACCTACACGGGAAATATGAGCATGTGTGATTTTCACTTTTTATATAGCTCATATAAGGAAAGAACTTCCTTTGGGCCCCCGGCCCCCTGTAAGTGATAATTTATTATTTTTTTCGCCTGTTACCATTGCGGGTTTGTCCTCAACAACTTCTAAAAGTTTCATGCTTCTGCCTACTCGGGAAATAGGAGAATTTGTGATTTTCAAATTTTATATAGGCCATATAAGGAAAAAAACGTTTTTGGGCCCCCAGCCCCCATGAGTGTAAAATTTTAAAATTCTTTTACGCCAGTTTTCGTCTCGAGAGGCTACACAACAACTTCCCAAAGTTTCATGCTTCTACCTACACGGGAAGTTGGAGAATTAGTGATGAGTCAGTTTTTTATAAAAGAAAAAAACTACATTTGGGCCCCGGACCCCATTAAGTGTTATTTTAAATATTGTTTTCGCTTGTTACCATCGCGGAAGTGTGCTTATCAACTACCTAGTGTTTCATGCTTCTACCTACACGGGAAATATGAGCATTTGTGATTTTCAGTTTTTATATAGCTCATATAAGGAAAGAACTTCATTTGGGCCCCCGGCCCCCAGGAAGTGATAATTTATTATTTTTTTCTCCCGTTACCATCGCGGGGTTGCACTCAACAATTTCCCAAAGTTTCATGCTTCTGCCTACTCGGGAAATGGGAGAATTGGTGATTTTCAAATTTTATATAGGCCATATAAGGAAAAAAAACGTTTTTGGGCCCCCGGCCCCCATGAGTGTTATTTTTAAAATTCTTTTACTCCAATTTTCGTCGCGAGAGGCTACTCGACAACTTCCCAAAGTTTCATGCTTCTACCTACACGGGAAGGTAGAGAATTAGTGATGAATCAGTCAGTGAGTCAGTGAGTGAGGGCTTTGCCTTTTATTAGTATAGATAAATTTCTGAAGATCTTTAAAATTTGAATTTGAAAACTATCTTAAACATATACGAAAAAAATACATTTGGGGCCCCCGGCCCCGAAGATATTGGCATTAGAAGTCCAGTGCCCTATAGCATTTTAATATGAGCTACCAAGTTTTTGTATACAAAGTTTGGTGAAGATCTATTCATTTACTAAGTAGCTAACGCAGAAACTAATATTTATATAGCTCATAAAAGCAAAAAAAAACTAAATTAAGGGCCCCTGGGCCCATTCAGGGCAAGATATGAAGTTCAGAAACCTGTTCATTTCAATATGGATAATATTTCTTGTAAATGATTAACGTAGCTTATGTATAATGTACTGTAATTTTGTGTGTTTGTTGTGATATGAAAGTTAATTTAATACTCATAGGTATGTTAATTCTTTCATGTAAAGCGCTGTGAGCCCAGTTCCTTACTGGGATACAGCGCTATATAAATAATCAATTTATTATTATTATTATAATAGTGGATACATTTACCATTATTTGTCAAGTTTTTTAATAATTGAATTGAGGAATACAATCTTAAAAGCTTAAGTAAAAAGGTATTTTGGACCCCCAGCCCCGAAAGAGTGGCCATATTATAATAAAGGCTTCCAAGTTTTTTTATACAAAGTTTGGTTAAGTTCTATTGATTTACTCAGTAGATAACGCTTAAACTAATTTTTATATATCCCGTATAAGCAAAATATGACATTATGGGCCCACGGCGTCCTATGAGTGTTACATTTTGAACAAAAGTAGCCAGTTACCATCCCGGGAGCATACTCAACAGTCTCGAAAAGTTTCATGACGATCGGGTGAATGGTTTAGTCAGCTATAAAGGACATGCACAGTAATGCACACACACACACAGACATACTTTGATTTTTATATATATAGATAGATAAATTAATTAATAAATTTAAAAGTTTACAAAAGAATAAACGATATTAAGGGCCCCGCCACACAATGAGTGATAAGTTATACTTTTTATTGCTATTGTACTCAAGCTATATTTCTCAATATCGTGTAAAATTGAATAGGGAATACAATGATTAACGTTCAGTTAAAAAGACATTTGGGTCCCCCTTCTCCAAGGGACTGGACATTAGGAGTGCCCTATAGTAATGTAATATAGGCTCTAAAGTTTTTATATACAAAGTTTGGTCAAAATCCAGTTGTTTTCACATTATCTAACACTTTAACCTTTTTTTATAGCCAATATAGGGAAAATAAACGACATTAAGGGGCCCCCGGGACCATCAGGTGCAAGATGTCAATTTCAAAAACCTGTTAATTTTAATTTAGTTTCATCATGGATATATATTTCTCAAAATCGTTATAATGTGAATGGGAAAAATGTGTAAACATATATGAAAACAGATATTTGGAGCCCACGCCCCCGAAGAAATTGACATTAGAAGTTCAGTGCCCGTAAGTCTTTTAATATGGGATACGAAGTTTTTTAATACAAAGTTTGTTTAAGATCCAATCATTTACTTAGTACTTAACGCATAAAGTAAATTTTATATAGCTCATTTAAGCAAAAAAATGACACTCAGGGCCCTAGGGCCCAATAGTTCATGACGATCGGGTGAATGGTTTAGTCAGCTATAAAGGACATGCACTCACACACACAGACATACTTTGATTTATAAATATAGAGATATAGTGAAATAAAACGACATAAAATGGGCTTGGGCCTATTCGGTGTGAGATGTCAATTTCAAAAACCTTTTCATTTTAATTCAGTTTCATCAGGGATATATTTATCAAGATCGTTAAAAAGTGAATGTCAAAAATATCTTAAACATATAAGAAAAAAGACTTTTGGGGGCCCCCTGCCCCGAAGAAATTGACATAAAAAGTTCAGAAACCTTAAGTATTTTAATATGGGCTACCAAGTTTTCGCATACAAAATTTCGTTAAAATCCAATCATTTACTCAGTAGCTAACGCATAAAATAATTGTTTATAAAGCTTGACATTAAGGGTCCCAGGGCCCAATTATTGCAAGAAATAAAGTGCAAAACATATGTTCATTTGAATAAATTTCAAAATGCATACTTTTATTTATAATTCTCAATATTGTTAAAAATTGAATGGACGATACAATATTAAACATTTACTAAAAAAACAGTTTGGGCCCCCAGCCCCGAGGGAATGAAAATTAGGAGTTCAGTGCCCTATTGTAATAAAATATAGACCCTTGAGTTTATATATACTAACATGGCTCAAGATACATTAATTTTCTAAGTATTTTACGCTAATACTAATTTTTATACAGCTAACATAAGAAAAAAACGACATTTAGGGGCCCCTGGGCCCTTTAGTTGAAAGATGTTAATTTCAAAAACCTGTTCATTTTAATTCAGTTTCCTCAAAAATATATTCCACAAGATCGTGAAAAATTGAATGTGAAAAAATATCTTATACATATGCGAAGAAAATGCATTAGGGGCCCCCGGCCCCGAAGAAATGGAAATTTGAAGTTTTGTGCCCTATAGTATTTTAATATGGGCTACCAAGTGTTTCTATTCAAATCTTGGTTAAGATCCATTCATTTACTCAATAGCTAACGCATAAACTAATTTGTATAAATCTTATATAAGCAAAAAAAGACATTAAGGGCCCCGGGGCCCATTCAGTGCAAGATATAAAGTTCAAAACTCCTGTTTATTTCAATTTGTATAATAATGGATACATGTGTCATTATTTGTCAAGATTGGTAATAACTGAATGGTGAATAACATCTTAAACGTTTAAGAAATGTGAATTTTTGGGCCCCCAGCCCCTAAGGAATGACTATTAGGAGTTCAGTGCCCTATAGTATTTTAATATCTGCTATCAAATTGTCATATATAAAGTTTGGTTAAGATCCAACAATTTACACAGTAGCTAGCGCTTAAAATAATTTTTATATAGCTCATATAAGCAAAAAAAGACATTATGGGCCCCCCGTGCCCCATGAGTGTTAAATTTAGAAAACAAAGTTGCCAGTTACCATCCCAGGTAGGTACTAAACAGTTTCCAAAAATTTCATGACGATCGGATGAATGGTTTAGTCAGCTATAAAGGACATGCACATACACACACAGACATACTTTGATTTTTATATATATAGATAAAGACTAAAGACTACTTTAGGGGCCGTCCATAAATGACGTCACGCGATTTTGGTCGATTTTTAACCCCCGCCCCCTCGTCACACTTCATCACAAAAACTTAGACCCCCCCCCCTCCAATATGACATCACAAAGCTGTGACCCCTCCCCCTAAAAGCAGTATTTTCTATTTGAAAATGAGCATTTTTCAAATCAATTTATTGTCATTTTAGTATGTATTGCAGTGTTTCTCAATTATTTTCTGTCATGCCCCCCCCCCTAAGGAAGAAAGAAAATATTTCGCCCCCCCCCAGCGCGACTTTAAATAGTATCATTTGTCTATAAAATTGTTATAAGTACACCTCTGCATAACGGTAAAACGAGCCCCCTTTACGGAGCCTCGCGCCCCCCATGGGGTGGCGCGCCCCACTATTTGAGAAACACTGATTTAGTGTAAGACTGCACTGTAATATCGTAACACGCGTGAATCCATGTAAAACGTCATTAAAAATAGTAAGAAATCGAATATTTATGTGGGACTTTGTATAAAGTAGCGTGTTTTCACGTGGCGTCCCAATTCTTACACCCCCCCTCGTCGTCACAAATATAGGTGCTTGACGTCATTTATGGACGGATCTTATAGCATTAACATATTTTTCGGGGGAGGGGGCGGCAAATTTGGGTTCTGCCCCGGGCGGCACATACCCACGCTACGCCGCTGCATACTACGTTCTCTTTTACATATATTGTAAGAACATACAGACCATGCTCTACTTGTTGAGCAAGTGAAGAAGCGTTCACTGGGCAGGGGCATACGATGGGAGTTGTTTGGCACAATACCCAGCAGCCTTTATTTACCCCAACTAAAGTCAGATACATATCAGATATCCATGGATGGACTCAAGATACCCTTAAGCCACGGCAACAAATTCCTGCCTGCCCAGAGACTCCAACCTCTGACTGCACTGTTATCCCACGTTTTAAAGTTAACTGAAAGGTTTATATACAAAAAAAATTTAAACTAAAGTTTAAAAATAACTTTTATATTAAATGTCGAGGTGTGTGTTTGAAAGACTTGAGTGAAGCATTAGATAAGAAAGAATGTCAGACATAAGTTTTCTTTGTCTTTAAAAAGGGAAAAGAAATTCAAGGAAAAATTCTCAATTTTCCTATTGAGGATCTTCACATTTCTGACAACACATCTGGTCAGGTGTACTTTAGAACATAAGTGCAAAATATCTCGCAACCCATCTACTTCACATCATTTGCCAGGGTGTTCATAAGTTCATGTTAGTTTTATGTTATAAGGTGAGATGTCGAGGTTTTTAGTCTGTTTGACCTAAGTTTCATCTGGTGCTCTTTTAGCACTGGCTGGATGTCATGTCGTGAAGGTCTATACTCTAGATCGAGTAGTGTTTGCTCTGTAAATATGCAATAATTTATGTCAATATCACCATCTTACACGTCACTGTTTATACACACTCCCCTAAAGCATCAGTAACAAAACTTACAAGAAATGTAACCACGCACATCTGATCACACAAGATAACTGAAATTTTATATTTTTCGGGGGTGGGGGCAGTTATTTTATAGATATAAGAATAAATGTTCCCTGAAATGTTGGATGGTCCTGTTTAAAATGAAAAAAAAACGGTGCGCAGATTGTAAAACATCCAAATTTTGTGCAAAATTGTACAGTCAAAAATACAGATTTTATATTATCTTGTAAAAAATTGTTTCGCGGTAATTTTAAACTGCTTCGCGGCGTCGGTCAGATATCTGCGCTGCCGCGCGGTCACGCAACTTAAAGGGGACATTGCAAGAATGTGTATATTACTTAATATTTCTTCGAGATGTCATGATATTCATTTATCAGTTAGGTTATTTTTTTGAAAACGGGTGTCACCTATTATACTTGTTAAGAATGCTTACAAGTTTCGCATGAATAACATTACAGTGTTAGCTCGCAAAGGAAATATTGCAATCATTGTAAACAACGCAGCCAATGAGAGATTAAATTTAAGAATCGGCTGTCTCAAAATAATTCCCTACCGCAGATGAAATAACATTAGTATATAAATTAAGCATTTCAAGATTTTAAGGAAAGAGGACAATCTATAGATTCTCAAGCATTGCTTTTCTCAAAATGTTAGAAATACAACTAATTTTCATCAAATGATTACAAAAATGAGTTTTAATGACAATTTCTCATTTTCAACACAAGTGTAAACCTTCAAAATTCTCAAATAATTTAAATAGCGGGATATACTAATTTGACTCAGCTTTCATGGTTTTGGTGTAGAAAATTTACTGTTACGCGATCGTGTGATTAGACAAAGAAACTCCAAGTATTCGATCAACGTGTACGATTTGTTTTTTTGTTTTTTTTACATTGGAGCATTCCTACTGCACCAGTACTTGTCATCGCGTCCAACGGTGTCCAACGGTCCCCGAAGTGTAAATTCGACAGGCAGCTTAAAATTATCCATTTCATCGTTAAAAAAAAAGATTACTGCCACATTTGTAAAACCTTCACTCTGTAAAACCAAGTGTGTTAGTGTGCGTGCGTGCATGTGTGTTGTTTGTTTTTGTGCGTCTGCATAAATCAGGGGTCGGCGAACATGGGTAAATTACCCCATTTGGGGTAAAAAGGGAATTCCTGGGGGTAAAACAGTCTCATTTGGGACATATAATATCCGCCAGATTTTAATCTTTCAATTTTAATTTAATTTTTTTAAAGTAAAAATTCGTCATGTGTACGTATATTTACAAGAGTTACGGTGTGTTAATACGATTTTTCGGCGTTTGCAAGAGAGAGGAATCCCAAAATTGAAGTTAACCACTATATGATCCATTTATGAAACTAAATTCATTACCTTTGTCAGCCAAAGTTGTGAAAGACAGAACTTCTACATTGGCCGAAAATGTCGTTGAACAAGTACTTTCTTCTATAAATGCGAGTATATTATTTGCTATTCAGCTAGATGAGACCACTGATGTCAGTAGTAATGTGCAGCTTATGGTATATGTTCGATACAATGGTTTACAAACAATTGAAGAGGAAATATAGTTTTGTCTCCCTTCGAACTGAGATTTCAGGGAATGGACGCATTCAATAAAGTAAACTTAGAAAAAGTTAATTTAAAATGGGAAGACTGTATTGCTGTGTCCGTTGATGGAGCTCCAGCTATGTTGTGTTGTAAGTGGTTTTTCGGATTTTGCAAGAGAGAGGAATCCCAGATTTGAAATTAACCACTGTATGAGCCATCGTCAAGATCTGCTTGTGAAACATTTGGAACCTGAATTGGAGGTCGTCATGTATGATATTATCCGGATGGTAAATTTCATTAAAGAACATGCACAGCAAACACGACTGTTTCGTGATTTATGTAAAGATGGTGAGGATGATTATAGAGACCTACTTTATCATAACAAGGTACAGTGGCTTTCACGTGGTAATTTTCTGAATAGTGTGGGCTCTGAAAGCTGAACTTCAAACATTTCTGGCTGGTCATGGCATGCACTGGATAAGTTTACGAACTTGTGTTGGGGTTGGACATCTCGCATACTTAGCTGATATTTTTGAGCATGTGAATGCGTTGAACAAAGAATTGCAGGGAGAAATATCAATATAATTACAGCAAGAGAATGATTTCAGCATTTGGATTAACGCTGTCATATTGGAAACAAAAAACAAGGAAACAATTTAGCTGCCTTTTTAAAGTAGGACTTGATTGATTCGCATAAAATCAGTTGGTTTGTAGGTCCATTTTGATGTGAAATTAATGATGTATCAGACGAGCCCTGCGGTTTGGCAGAGGCACTACTTGAAATTTAGTTTAATACTGAGGCACGCATTGAATTTGCAAACAAAGCAGATCTGACGCAATTTTGGTTTTCAAATGCTGCATAGCCTTGCAACACTGCGCATAAGGAGGCCGTCAAGACGTTGCCACCTTTTGCAAAAACGTAGCTTTGTGAACATGGATTTTCCACTCTAGTGAAAATAAAAACAAATCTGCGAAATCGATTGGACCCTGAAGACAGCATCCAACCTCCCCTGAGATCAAAAAGCCCCAATTTCGATGGAATTATGTCAAAAATAAAAATAGCATAATCTTTTTTTAAAAACTGAACTGTATTGAGATTTAAAGAAAAACATCTGTCTTTTAAAATAAAAATTGATGACATTAATTTATGTTAAATTTATAATTTATGTTATTTTTTAAAGTAACTTTGTGTTCATCCGACTTTATTGCATTATGTCAGATTCATCATTATATCTAGAATGGCCGGGCTGTTAGATCAAAAAACGTTAAAACAATATTATTATATTCGACAGTTAACTTTATAATTGCATCCTACGCATAATCCTCTTCTAGTCATTTTAGACACTTGTCAGGCTTTTAAAACTTAACAGATGCTGGGGCTTAGCCCTAGAACCGTTTGCGGGCGGGGGGGGGGTGGATTACTACGCTCCCAAAACGCCTAAGCGGTGTGGGCAGGACCTCGTGCCTTTGGGGTTAGCGGCAACATAAAATTTTATATTTTGGGGTAGCTGGCAAAAAAGTTCGCCGACCCCTGACATAAAAAATCTGCCATATAAAATGTAGTATTGGGTTCTAAGAAAAAGAAACTAATTTTATTAGTGTACACGAAGCGTTACTTGGTGAACACACATCAGAATAACTATATTATTATATATACCTCTTTAAGTTTTCATTGCCATGACTTTTATTCTTCTTTTCGCCGTGAAAAAATATCTGGCAGTCATTTGATGTCGGATTTCCACATAATAAAAATCACCAGTTGCTTTTGAAATTGTCGATTTCTGTGCTGTAAAACATGCATGTTATTAATTTGTCCCTGGACAGTTTTGTCACCTTATTGTGAAAAAGAGGAAGTCATTTCTTTACAAAGCGCCTCACACATTATAGAATAGGGCGCATTCATAAATGTAATTGCATATACTATTTAATAATTCATGATTCATGGCACAATTCTTGGGATGTATGTACCACGTCAAGGTTTCTTGTTTATTATGGCTATTACTATAGTGAATATTATTAGTTATCTGTGGTTTTAGAAGTTTTGAATGTTGATAGTATGTTTGTTTTTTTCTGGTTTGTTCAGTCAATCCATTCCACGTCCGAATGCCAGAAAGGGAGAAGCAGGATTGTATACGATTGTTAATACTTGGGCTGGTACTGATTAAAAATGTTTTATCGCTTAATCGGTAAAAAATTAATCGATTAATTATAATTTATAAAACGGATATATAGATCCAGTTAAGTCCCGATTCATTATTTCGCGAAATAAGGTAAGTCACGGTAATTTCATGGCTCCCAAATTGCGTGACGTAAAACAGCAAATTCGTTCTGCTTTGCAAGAAATTAGGAAGAAAAACATTTTGGTTTACGTATGCACGTCTAAATAAATAATAATAATAGGAGGGAAAAGTATGTAATGTTATATATATAATTATATATATATATATTTATATATATATATATATATATATATATATATATATATATATATATATATTATATATATATATATATATATATATATATATATATATATATATATATATATAATAATAATAATAATAATAATTAACAAATTTGAAAAAAAATTATTAGAAATATTTTGTTAAATTTTAATCGAATTTTAATCGGACAAATTAATTTTAATCGATTAAAATGTTTAACGATTAATTAATCATTGATTTCCTCAGCCCTAGTTAATACCCTTATAAGTTACATGATTAAATTATTAGTTTTTATATGTAAATACTGCGAAGTATTACCTCAGCTGCCAGTATGGCCAACATCGAAATGAACCAACAAAAGCTGGAGGAGTAACAACTTTAAATATTTAGCAGCAATTATATCCAGAGATGGTACCTGTGAAGCTGATATTCGAGCTAGAATTGGGTCGGCAATGGCTGCAATGACGAAGTTAACCAAAATATGGAACAGCAAAAACATTAGCCTGCCAAAAAAAAGCTCTGGCTTTACAGAACTCTCGTTAAAACCATTGTCCTTATGGATGTGTGACCTGGACACTAATGGCAGCCACTGAAAGCAAGCTGCAGGCATTTGAAAACAAATGAGGAAAATTCTCCAGATCTCCTATTTAGAATACAAGACCAATGAATATGTCTGGGACAGAATAAACACTATTGCGGGTCATCAAGAAACCATCATAACAACAATTAAGAGACGTAAGATGGCATGGTTCGGCCATGTACTGCGACATGTACCCTGACAAAAATTATCTTTCAAGGCACTGTAAAAGGGGGCCGGCGAAGAGGTCGACAACGGAAAAGCTGGCTGGACAACATAAAGGAATGGACAGGGATGAAATTGCATGAATTATTTGCCGCCGCTCAAAATAGGCACATGTGAAGATCGCTATCAGTTGATTTGTCCATGCTCTCCCCCTAACGACTGATGATGATGACTGCGAAGTAACATTTGTGGATCACGCCAGCCATAACTACTGTTGTATAAATTCACATTTTCTCGTTTAAAACTTTAAAACCCTTTTAAAACCATTTCTTGAAAAATAAAATAAATGAAACACATCTATTCTGGGCTAAATTGACGTGTTTGATAGTATACCGTCGACTGGTTGAAATTATTTATTACTCTGGCATTTCCCGGTTATTGGACTCGGCTAGAGAAAAGAGGCAGCTAGTCGAGGTTGTCAACCCTTAGAAACTTTAAAATAACATCAATGCTAAAGGACTGAGAGTAACTGGAGATCTGTACATTATTATTATTTCTATATATATTATTAATTTTAATATTAATCCGCGGACTTTGCGAAAAATATATGTCGACTTGGGCTGCTGGGACAGAAAGATGTATTCGACCTGCAATATGATATATGTCATCGACTCAAGATTATATTATTTTTAAATGTCGGGAGACGGAGTAAGTATGTTAAGTTTCTTCAAACCACCATCTAGCCACGTTTATTTCCACGTCAGCAAGTGACAGCTTAACAACTTAGGGAATTATGATTATAATTAGTCTAGACTTGCTTGTGTATTTTAACAGTGTCAGTGTGTTAAAATTATTTATAAGCAAGATTGTCAGGCCTAAAGTTTTAACAACAAAATTCTCAGCGCCTCTTTAAAATTTAGGACCACCCAACGCTTCTTTCGCTACAAAATATTAATACAACCCTTCCCCACTTATGCCTATACACTTTCTTAGAAAATAAATTTTAGTCACTTCTATGTAAGCTAACTAACAATAATATATGTAAATAAAACATATATTTTAAAGATAAATAAAACTATAGTTTCCGATTTAACCTATAAGTAACATATGTCATATGAACATAATCGAATGTTCTAATGTGTTCCAGTAAAATTTATTAAGAGCAGGGTTAGGTTATTGTAAGGAGTTGCCATTTGCAACCACATTTAAAACAAAAACTAAAAATTGAGAAAATTAATAATAATCGTTTGTTCGCTTGTTTCTTTAATCTAGACTTATATTCAGTAGAGCTTTCCCGTACTTTATGTATCTCAGTATGCCTTTTATAATCTGGAAAGACATAAACCGCAACACTTCAACAATTGAATAATTTCCCCTGGATCTTAGCAGAAAGGCAGCAATTATTTAGATGATTCAAATTGTATTTTTCAAAGAAGGCTAAACTAGCAAACATCCAAATGGATTTAATTGAGAAGATCTTAACTTATCTTATCTGTTTCAGACGCTCCTTCTATACAGAAGATTATTGCGTCCTACGCTTATCTATGGTTTGTGTTTAGTCCTGCATTCTTATTAGAGTTTTAAATGTTGATAAAGTGTTGGCTTTCCTGGTTTCTTCAGGCAACCCATTCCACGCCCGAATTCCGGACGGGAAGAACGAAAATTTGTATGAGTTTGTTCTTGCATACGGAATAAGAAAGGTGTTTTTATCCTTATGTCTATCTGAGGGTTGTATTAAGTTATCTTTGTGTTGTATTTCTAAATTAGAGTTAATTGCTTTATTTATGATTACTACTTTACTCTTGGTTCCTCTTTCCTCTAGTGTTTCAAGATTTAATGATTTAACTAACGGTGTTATTCTAGTCAGTTTTGAATATTCTCCAGTAATGAATCTGGCAGCTCTTTTTTGGATTTGTTCTAGTTTATCAATGTTTTCTTTGGTGGATGGGTCCCATACAGAAGATGCATATTCTAGTACAGGTCTCACCAAAGTGAGATAGCATTTTAGTTTTATATCTTTATTACATTTGTAAATGTTTCTTTTTATAAAGCCTAAGGTTTTGTTTGATTTTTTAATAACTTCATTGACATGGGGATTCCATTATAATTTCTCATTTATTATGACTCCTAAGTATTTTGCATCTTTAGTTTGGGTTAGTTCCTTTCCATGAATAAAATATTTTGAATTAATTTATTTCTTTTTCTTTGTTACTCTTAACAGTTGAAACTTTTCTGGGTGGAAACTCATACTCCAGTTAGTTTCCCATTTTATCAATTCATCTAGGTCTTTTTGTAAAATTTTGCTATCTTGTTCTGATTTAATTGTTCTATAGATTATACAATCATCAGCAAATAACCTAGCTTTTGTTCCTGTTGAGATGTTGTTGGGTAAATCATTTATATATATTAAAAAGAGTAAGGAACCTAGAACAGTTCCTTGTGCCCTGAATTAACCTTTATTGGTGCAGATTTAGATTCATTAATTATTAGTTTGCTCCCTGCCCAAAAGGAAGTCTTGGATCCATCTGAGATAATGTGGACTGCTTAAGTCTAGGGTAGTCCTTAATTTATTTCTGCAGATTCACAATAGCTTTGAACATCTTCTTCTACATATTTTTTTGGCCTGAGACCTAGTCTCTTGAGGCCTTGGCTAAAATCTGATGAGCAGTGCCATATAACATTGTCTTCACGTGGGACTTTTTTGCCTCCCTTACCACCCCGGCTCTGTCTAGAGCGGGGCACGAAGTAAACAGGTGTAATAATGTTTCAAAGGCTTGGCTGCAATGACGGCAGTTTGAGTCCCTGTTAAATAGGAGTTAGTTGGGCTTTAAGCTGTATTCAGTCTCTAATCAGGCGAACGCATATCTTCAATATTTGAAGGCTTAACAAATTTAGACGTTTTTATGAGGTTTCATTTTTTTAAATGTTTGGTCATTTATTAAATCCTTTATATTAACTCAAAGTGTCTGCTTGATTGTTGTCGCAAAAACTTTGGATCGATTTTAACCCATTTCGCCGTATGCCAGCGAGCTGAAATTTTGTATAGTGGTGTGTATTATATTGAAAAACATTTTTAAATCCCTTATATTAACTTCACGGCCATCTCTCTCTCTCTCTCTTTCTCTCTCTCTCTCTCTCTCTCTCTCTCTCTCTCTCTCTCTCTCTCTCTCTTTCTCTCTCTCTCTGTCTGTCTGTCGTTCGTCGTCGGGCCGGCGGAAAAATAAAAGTAAAAAATGACCCACTTCCCCTGATGTCATCGATCCGAAATTTGGCACATAGACTAGTGTCACCTAACAATACATCGTATCAAAATTTCAGATCGATCGAACGTACCGTAATTAAATTAATGCATTTTTAGTTTATCTATATAAAACTATATGCAGAAGTCACTATTGTTTACATTTTACGGGTCAATTGACTTCACGCCAGACATCGGTGAACACATCTCGTGTTTTAACCAGGTGTAGCGGCGTGCTTTTGTTTACAATTTACGTGTCACGCTGAGCTCGGTCCATCGATCGGTGACCAGCCCTTCCCCTCTCCCAACCCCCACCCCCCAGGGGTTATAAAGCAAATGGGCGTTAAGACAGATTCAGTCTGTAAATGTTTGTCGCGTTTGAACATAATCAATACTTTTAGTTATGTCTCATATATAAGGGATTTATAGTCAAAAACTTTGTTTTTAATGGTTTGTTTTATTATTAAATCCCTTATATTAACTTCACCGGCGTCTCTCTCTGTCTGTCATCATCTCTCTCTGTCTTGGGCGGGCGGAAAAACAAAAGTCGAAAATGACCCACTTTCAGTGATCCGATCAAGCTGAAATTCAGCACACGGGCCCGTCTCACCTAACAATGCATGGTATAAAAATTTCAGAACGATCGAACGTACCGTAATTAAATTAATGCATTTTTAGTTTATCCTTATACCACGTATGTAATTCAAATTCACTGTTTGTTATTGTTTTTTTCCACGTGAAAGTTTGAGTTGACGCGTTGAGGCGACCCATCGAAGAACCGCGTGCTTTTGTCTACATTTTACGTGTCACGCTGAGCTCCGTCAAGCGAATCGGTGACCAGACTGGCGTTTGAAAATAATCAATACTGTTAGTTATGTCTCATATATAAGGGATTTATAGTCAAAAACTTTGTTTTTACGGGTTTGTTTTATTTAAATCCCTTATATTGACTTCACCGCCGTCTCTCTCTGTCTGTCGTCATCTCATGGGCGGGCGGAAAAACAAAAGTAAAAAATGACCCACTGCCCGTGATCCGATCGAGCTGAAATTTGGTACACGGACCCGTCTTTCCTAACAATGCATCGTATCAAAATTTCAGATCGATTGAACGTACCGTAATTAAATTAATGCATTTTTAGTTTATCCTTATATAACGTATGTAATTCAAACTCAATAAAAGTTATTGTTTATTTTTCCACGTGAAAGTTTGAGTTGACGCGGTGGTCGAGTGGCATCGCATTGGACTGTCGTACCGATGGTCACGGGTTCGAATCCGTGTGAAGGAAGGTTTTGTTCCCGGGACCTAGGGCGTCCCTGAGTCACCCCGCTCCGAATGTACCTAACACTACATGTAATTAGGCGGCTAGGTAATGCGTGGAACCCACAAAGCCGTGGCCTGTGAACGCTGCATCACTTGCCAACAGATCATCTTTCATGGTCTGTGGACGCAATTATCTTCTGCATAGAAGGAGCGTGTGTATTGATAAGATAAGATAAGGTCTCTCTTTTGCCTTCTAAATTAGAAATGTTTAATTTTTATACCAAACACCCGCCCCACGTTTTTAGTAATATTAAATCGAAGTAATTGAACTTTATAAAAACGTGGTTTTTAAAAATCTTTTTTTTTACTTCTATTTATTTTATTCTTTTTAGTCCACTTATAACAACCTGGTTTTAAAAAATATTTTTTACCTCTATTTATTTTACCAAACACCTCACAAGCGCCCGCCCAACGTTTTAAAAACATTGTGATGTGGTCACGGGGTGAACTCACGGATGTCAACAAAAGCAGACGGTACAGATGCTTTTATATAGACTATAGATAAACTTAAAAGTTCAATAATTTAATAACGGTACATTCGATCGATCTGAAATTTTGATACAATGCATTGTCATCCAAGATCTATCTGTGGTAAACTTTTCAGATCTCTAGGACTATCAGAAGTGGTTCAATTTTATGTTGGCAGATTTGAAAAA
The DNA here is from genome assembly GCA_944989445.1 of Ampullaceana balthica. Classification (NCBI taxonomy): domain Eukaryota; kingdom Metazoa; phylum Mollusca; class Gastropoda; family Lymnaeidae; genus Ampullaceana; species Ampullaceana balthica. The sequence goes on from CALYLW010001082.1 coordinate 170,531, forward strand.
ATCTTGGACAAACAGGAATGAAAGCGAGTTAATAAAACGTGGTTAAAAAACAAACCCGTAAAATCAAAGTTTTTGACTATAAATCCCTTATATATGAGACATAACTAAAAGTATTTACAAATATTTACAGACTGAATCTGTCTTAACTCAACTTTGCTTCATAACCCTGGGGGGGGTGGGGGAGAGGTCACCGATCGCTTGACCGAGCTCAGCGTGACACGTAAAATGTAAACAAAAGCACGCCGGTACTTCGATGGGTCGCGTCAACGCGTCAACTCAAACTCTCACGTGGGAAAAAAACAATAACAAACCGTGAATTTATATTAGATACGTTATATAAGGATAAACTAAAAATGCATTAATTTAATTACGGTACGCTCGATCGATCTGAAATTTTGATACAATGCATTGTTTAGTTGAGACGGGTCCATGTGCCAAATTTCAGCTCGATCGGATCACGGGAAGTGGGTCATTTTTTACTTTTGTTTTTCCGCCCGCCCAAGACAGACAGACAGAGAGAGATGACGACAGAACGACAGAGAGAGACAGCGGTGAAGTTAATATAAGGGATTTAAAAAGGAGCTTTATTATTCATCTAAAATGTAACCGAAATTTCTTTACAATAGTTGTTCTAATTTACATCATTTTTCGAACTATTGAGACAACTTTTAAAATTGTATTGTCTTTTTAGACTGAATTCACTTAAGAGAAAAACTAATCCAAACATAATATGTACAATTTAAGTCTTTTGAGAAATATCGTTTATTATAAACTTTTATTCAATTCATTTTGAATTCTAAAACAATTGATAGAACTCCTTCCTCGTTGATTACTACAATGGTTACTAAATATTGGACTCCTTACGGGGCATTAAAAATGATAGTGATACTTTGTTTTTTATCAAGAGAATAATTATGAGATTTCGAATATTTATATACTTTACATGGGAGTTAATCTCCCAATAGAGAATGACGATTGACCTGACGAGATACGATCAATCTGTTTTGAATAGAATGAGCTAATTTCACACAATTTGTAACTAGAGCCTGTAAGTCTGTTATAATTTATGTAATCTTTGTTGAAACTCCTTTTACATATTCTGTTTATACTTGAAATACGGCAGAAATACGGCAAAGAGAAACAAATATAACAAAAGCACTGGCGATTAAAGGCTTTATATAGGGGGGAAAGTGTAGCAACGGGGAACAAAGCTACGTATAAGTTGTGTAGTAGAACTGGCTTCGACTCTAAAGTCTATGTCCAATGCTAAGGTAAATTTATGTTAAGACATATATTTATTGGGGAAAGGTAAGAAATGAGATCCTGGTTATTTAACACATAACACGATTTTTTTGTCCTCGACCCTTAGCTGCGACAGCTGTCTGTAAACACAGGTTCGAATGACCATGAAACGTTTATTAATGTTGCCTGTTATCTATTCTAAAGGTAGGTAACAAGGATATCTCTGTTTTATTGGGTGAGCTAAGTAAACTACAAGCGTGAAAACAGGCTATGACGTATCAAATAAGAGAAAAAAGCATGGCTGGAATGAGGAAAGATCTTGTACGGCAGATCAGGACTTGTGTCTAAAATTACAAATTCAGACCGCTGATTCATACACTACATCTTACATCAGCAATCACTATGTCGAAAGACTCGGATATTTATTGTCTAATAGTCGTATTTTCTGTGAACCTTAATTCGGAAACATGCACTCCATCATCGTCGATTCAATGTGTTACTTGAAGAAATTCATTCTGAATTGTGTGACTTAAATGATAATGCAACATTGAGGTGGCTTTTCGTTTTTACAAGCTCTGAAAGAGATTTTCTTTTTCTCGCTGAAAACGAAAGAGCTTATTCACATAATTATTTCCTACTTTGCTGCAAAAGTAGTCAGTTGTGGTCAAAATCACAACCCCCGTGGATGAACTAAACTTGAAACTTCTCGGAAAGTATATTCTCTACAGAATAGTCAAAGGATTTTAGTGATAACTTTCATCGTTTGAGGCACAACTGGAAGTAGAAAAGTTATATAATGCCATTGTTTTAAAGAGTTTAGTTCAACAACCGTATAATGTGTCAACCTCGAATTTCCTACAAACATTTTTCGTGACTTTGCATGAACTTTCAGTCGTTGACAGAATTCAAAGTAATATTAGTCTTATCCGTTGGAGCTCATAGATTAGCAGGCAAATGACTTGTTTCAAGAAAAGCATATAAAAGGAAAAATTTGTTGAAGTTTACAACTGCTGATGTTGAGTTTTTGAAAGTGAAGTATTTTGCACTGAAGTATTTTGCCGCTAGCATGATATCAGTATTTAGGGCAACTTATCTATGTGTTAAACAACTTTAACAAATGAACTATATAAAGTCAACACATCGAATGAGACCGATTGATGAACGTTTGAAAGCATTTCTCTTGATATCCAGCAATCCAAACCAACAATTGATTTTAAGATGAAAGCCAAATGTCAGTTTCAAAAATATCAATAACTTACTTCGTTGTGAGATTCGGAAATGTGCAAAATAGGTCTGATGTAACTAATTTTTTTTGGATCAGTCACTTTCTTTTCAAAACTATTTTTTATAACATTTTTTAGAAACTAAATTGTTGAATGAATTTGGATTTTGTTATGGCATTACGTTTTAGTGCCCTCCAATGACCTATGATTAACATGGAAAGCTTATCTAAAACTCAAATATTTATCTATGCAGCCCACCTCGTCATTTAGTCAGCCATCCGCCCACAGTTATAAAACTTTGGTGAACACTGATTCATACCAAACATGGCGCACAAAAACACCATGGTCCATATTAATAAACGAGCAACAAAGCCCGTCCAAGGATGTTCCGCCACCGTTCAGTGGCATGTTGTAGCTCCCCTCCAACAGCCGTCTCTGCCTTTGGAGGGGAGCTACAACATGCCACCGAACGGTGGCGGAACATCCTTGGACGGGCTTTGGACGACCAGCATACATGTGCATCACGTCAAAAATACTATTCATTATATTTAAAATAAATAACTCGTAAAAACAGAGCTTTTGACTATAAATCCCAACGCGCTTAACTCAAAATTAAGTCTTGGAAGAAATACTGCACCAAAATAACTCGTTTTGAACGCCCGCGTAAACGTATTCAACATGATTGGCTGAATCACAAATCAAATGACCGCACGGAACATAGCCTTTTATTATATAGGATGGGATAAAACTTCCAAATCGACTCCTTATTGGGCTGGGTGCCTCTATTTAATTTCCCTTATATAAACTTTGTAAAAAAAATTCTTGCAATGTCTTAAAATAATTATATTGGGTTACGCATGAATTGAACTTAAATCAAGTTCATAGCAATGGCTTTTGTGGTCCATATTAGTATCTAAAGGTAAATTAATTTATAATTAATGGTACTATCTTCTTTAAGCTGGGATGTTCTGGAAAAATGCTGTAAATATATTTTTCACTAGAACGCAATTATTTTTAAACAATCTTAATGGACACATTTTTCATAACTGTTAATGAGACAAATAATTAAATAGTAGTCTTATGATTCAATTTATTTAGGGCTTTTCTAAAATACTAAATACGCCCCGCAGCTTAACATATACCGCAGACTTATTCATGGATAGTGCAAAGAAAAGAGGGGAAAACGGACACAAACTACAACACGAAGAAATCAAAACAACGCGAGTGAATGTCGGTGTGTGTGTGGGGGGGGGGCACCGACGCAACCACCCTTCCTACCCTAGCTTGCCAACCATAAACTGGGATTGGCTGACCAAAGCGAGGGTCAGCCATGTTCGCAAAAAAAAGGTGGAAAAGAACGGGCACAAACACACATTTAACAAAAAAATTATGTTTTCTCTGGGGGCTTGAACCCATGACCTTCCGCGTGTAAGGCGGACGTGATAGCCACTACAATACGAATCACACGGTATTCTGTGAAGGTACAATGCAAGTGAACGCAAGAGCCATTGTTGATCTCTATACCACCCCTGATTGCCAAATATAAACTGATTGGTCGACCCCTGCGAGGGTCATTCGTCATGCTTATTTGCACATACTCGCGCTTGTTTTGATGAATTATATATACTAGATCCAACCTGAGGCGTAGCTTACGCCGCAGAATAGCTCGTAGATAGTGCAGATAAAAAAAGGGGGAGGGGGGGAACGGACACAAACAGCAGCACGAAGAAATCGAAACAACGCGAGTGAACGTGGTTCAATCAATCGCAGTGCGCATGTCTCGAGACCAACGATGGTCATGCTTGCTTGCTCGTGTCTTTCTTGGCTAGTTTAAAATGTATATATACTAGAGACGCCCTGCGACGTAGCATACGCCACAGACTTGCTCATGGATAGTGCAAAGAAAGTGGGGAAAGAACGGACACAAACTACAGCGCGAAGAAATCAAAAATACGCGAGTGAACCACCAACGCATTGTTGGTCTCGAGACATTCGCACTGCGGTTATCTACCTGCCCACCTAGTGAGGGTCAGCCATGTTCGCAAAAAGGGGAAAAAGAACGGGAACAAACACACATTTTTACAAATTAAAAAAATAATGTTTTCGCTGAGGCTTGAACCCAGGACCTTCCGCATGTAAGGCGTTCGTGATAACCACTACACTACTAATCAAATGTTATTTTGTGAAGGAACAAAGCAAGTTAACGCAATAACCATTGTTGCACCTCTCTCCACCACCTACAATTGCCAAACCGTAAACTGATTGGTCGAGCCCAGTGAGGGTTATTCGTCATGCTTATGTGCACATACTCGCTGTGGTGAATTATATATATACTAGTTCAAAAGCCTGCTGAAGCTGGCAGAACGAAATCCCACAGAAGGAATAACAAAGAACTATACCAAATACTGCAATAGAAAAACCACGTGGCCTTTATCGCCATGAACAGAATACGATATATGAACAGAAATAACAAAGAAATGTATGAATTACTGTAATAGAAAATAACATTTGGCCTATATTGCCATGAACACAATACGATATGAAAATAAATAACAAAGAGATGTACGAAATACTCAAATAGAAAAGAACTTGTATCTTTTATTGCCATGAACACAATACGATATGAACAGCTAAATATGAAAGATCTCCTTGTACACCACATTTTTAGTGTAGCAGGTCGAGCTGTCGTGGGGCAGTTTCCCTTGTTTAGGACCATCTGCCACATGGACCTTGACATCTGCTGATCTGCGTACACGGGAGAAAGCAACATATAATTGTCTATGGCTAAACACAGGTTGTGGTAGGTAGATACCGACCTTATCCAGTGTCTGGCCCTGCGATTTGTTTATGGTCATTGCGAAGGCTAACTTCACAGGGAATTGCCTTCTCCGTAGAATGAAAGGCAAGTATGTGGTTGTCGGGGCAATGTCCACGCGTGGAATGAATAGAGTGCGATCTTTGTCACTTCCGGACAGAAGTTCAGCTATGATGAGGTTGGGTTTGAGGTCCCTAAACACCAATCTGGTGCCGTTGCATAGACCTCGTGTAGTGTTCAAATTGCGAAGAAGAATTATAATTGCTCCGACTTTTATTGTTAATTGATGAAGCGGCATTACCGAAGGTGCCAATTGATGTAGAAATTCCACGGGATAACTGTTTTCATCATCTGGCGTGCAGTCGTCGATGGAGTCGGAACTTAAGTATGTCCTGGGTTCTCCTTCAAGTAAATGCAGAACCTGACTATTGATAAGGTCCACATCGGCATTTGTATGGCAGAGAATAGCCTTATTTGCAAATTCTTCCGCATCTCTGGCTAGAATTCGTTCACCGAATATTTCAGAAACAATAGATCCTGTGCAGACCATATGGGCTGGAACTTCAAACATATTCTCGTTCAATCCATGTTCATTGGTTAATATTCCATTGCCTAGCTCAATTAACCAAGACGTAAATTCTGGATCAATAGATCGCATATTACTTGTCAATGTGAGAATTGTAAATTTAGACCAAAGATCGGTAAATTTAATACTCGCTTCGACAATGGCGGACCTGGTTCCATGAGCAACAACGGGCAAGGTTTGTCTGAAGTCCCCACCCAAGAGAATGGTTTTTCCTCCGAAAGGTTTGTCATTTTGCATGATATCTTGTAAGAGTTTATTCACGCATTTCAATGCATCCTTAGAGGCCATCGTGGATTCATCCCAAATGATTATTGTGGCTCTTCGGAGAATGTCAGCATCGGAGGAGGTCATTCTCATTCTGGATGTTGAGGTGTCGATAATTGGGGCGTGAAATTGAAATTGGGAATGATACGTTCGACCACTTTACAGTAAATTGGCCGCGATTCCAGTTGATGCAGTAGCTAAAGCAATCTTCTGTTCCACTCTAAAGGATGCAAGCAAGGTTGTGTACAAATATGTTTTACCACTGCCACCAGGTCCGTCAAGAAAGTAACACCTATGAGGAAGATGATCATTGGCTGCGGCTGTGATAATTTCATCAAATGCGTGTCTCTGCTGTTCCTTGAGACTCCGTACCATGTCTGTTGCTTTGCTGAGCTGTTGGGCCGGATCAAAAACGCTGTCATGTATGTCTTCCACGTGACTTGGTGGAACTGGTAAACCTAAATTCTCGCAGGTTTTCCTATTAGCAATAAAGATCAATTGAATATCAGTAAGGGCCAAATTGAGGCAGTGTTTGCAATTCACTTCGTGATGAAACTGCAACGTAAAATCTTCATAAAAGTATTCTTTATATTTCTGGAACAATTGTGGAATATTTGAAGGAGATGCGAGCAGGCACTGTGCCGCGGCACATATGTGCAAATAATTCCCGTAGGAGAGCGGGTCTCTTTTCGGCAACTGCATCATGTAACGTCACATCCCAGACCTGCTTGTCATTGAAGAGGCCTCGTGTGTTGTGTAGCTTCCTTGAATGTTGGATATGTAATACTATGGACGGTCCGAAGGTCCTCAAAGGAAGTTGCACCTGGCACATGAAGGAGAAGTAAGCGCAAGCAGAAGCGCTGAATTTCTGACACTAAACTGACAGAGTACATACGACCAATTATTCTGTCAGCATCCCTTTGCCTTCTCTGCCATGTTCTTGTCCTCTCGTGAAAAACATAATGTTCAGGTATGTCAGTATGTATAGTATAGTATACCTGTAGCCATCTGGTATTGTTGATTTAGTTTGAACCATGCCGCTAAAGTAGTGTCTCTCGAAGCTGCGTTCTGTGCTGCAGCCTCAACGTTATCAGTAATAAAAACTACTGATTGCTCGCCAAGGAGATGAACTTGGAGTCTGATAACTGCATGAGACTGCTTGTGCATGTGGAACCCAAAAAGGCTTTCGCGTTGGTTTCGCGTTACACGTCGCCGGGATGCCTCCTCGTGTGTTTCTGTTCTTCTTCGATTCCTGTTATGTTCGTTTCTGCGACGTTTTCTATCGGCAATTTCGGCTTCATCGAATGTTCTTTTTTCGAGGCATATTTGTCTCGTTGCAACACGCGAAGGTTTGTAAATTTGTGGAGTTGAAGAAGAAATAATAAAGCAACGCGAACGTGACATTGACGATGGGTACAGGCGTAGGAGAACGGTGTCGTACCTTGAATGCGGCGCAGCAATGCAGTTGGCAGTGGGTCAAGAACCGAAGACCGACACACCGACATCAACCAGTTGGTGGTGACTAACATCATGATTTATAACGGAGACACACACACGCATAGGCTGGTGGCCGATGTTAGACTCAACACAAATGTGTGTTTGTGTGTACACAAATGCTGACGTGACAGGTTCGTGCGTTGTTTCGGTAATTGACGTTCTAGCTAAAGCAATGCCGTCATATAATATTTTTTTTACGGCGAACATTTTAAATTTATTTATAAAAATTTTGCGCGCCTTTTTTTGCGCACCTTTTTTGCGCGCCTTTCGAGCACCTTTTCGCACGCCTTTGAACGGGGAGACACACGCATACTTAGGGCGATTATATATTAGATAGATTCTAAGAGGCATGTTTGCAAGAGCTCAGTTTTATGAGACGAAGTTTAAAGTTTACACGATTTATTCGTCATATTGTGAATGTTAATCAATGATAAGTTAAGCGAATTATTCACTTGATTATGGCATGATCTTAGGTATTCTTGAAACTTCTATGATTTCGATTTTCGTTAGGTTGCGATAATTCATAACATATTTGATTGGGTTAGTAATGATTTAAATTTAATTCTAGAAATTTCGAGATAATGCGTATGATCTATTCACGGAACATAAATGAAAGTTTAAAATAAACGTGCCTTTGTGTGTTGATGAGAGTTGTTCATATGTTGTAGGAACCTTAATTATCTGACTTGGAACGGGATCTAAATAGAAAACGTGAGAGAAGCCATAACGGGACCTCCCAGAGACCCCATCTAGAATGATTTCCATTTAATTAAATGGTATAAGAATTGATAAACCACCAACGAACAAGATTTAGCTAGGAAACAGGATCATCTATGAAAAAATGCCTAATGTTTCCCTTTCAACACCACTAAGAGCAACGATTGCTCAATTGAAAATTCTGTTGGAAATTTTCCCCAGTTTACCTTTTTTTTTAGTCCCATAACCTCATTTTTTCGTGGTCGTAAGGGGTTTTAATCTTTCCATTAGAACATTATCGGTCTTGGTAGACCCTGGCGGCGCCCATCCCTCTCCAGGTCAGAGGAGGACTTTCTTAGCGTTAGTCATTCATCATAGAGGCTTTTACGTGGGCTCGATCCCATGCCCCTCAGCTTGTGAGGCGAGCGCACAGCCGCCTTCAGTTTACCTTACAGCCACCCCTAAACCCATAAAACATTATAAAACAAGAAGATCCAAATGAGTTCAATATGGATAATAATGTATACATTTATCATTATTTTTCAAGATCGTTAATAATTTAATGTTGAATAAAATATTATGCGTTTAAGAAAAAAGGCATTTTGGGCCCCCAGCCCCGAAAAAATGGTCATTAGGAGTTCAGTATCCTGTAGTATTTTAATATTGGCTGTCAAGTTTTTATATACAAAGTTTGGTTAAGATCCATCAATTTACACAGTAGCTAACGCTTAAACTAATGTTTATATAGCTCATATAAGCAAAAAATGACATTATGGGCCTCCGGCGCCCCATGAGTGTTAAATTTAGAAAAAAAATTTGACACTTACCATCCCGGGAGTGTACTCAACAGTCTCCAAAAGTTTCATGACGATCGGATGAATGGTTTAGTCAGCTATAAAGGACATGCACACACACACTTACACACACACACACACACACACACACACACACACACACAGATATATATATATATATATATATATATATATATATATATATATATATATATATATACTTTGATTTATATAGATATAGATTTGCGACACACAAATAATTATTTTTTTTTGGTTGAATCGATCGAAATTAGTAAACAACCCTGCGCTAAATTATCCTAATGTGCTAATTGCAGACCACGTTAATGAACTAATGACCTAAATATATGTACGAATCTTAACGCATTTGCATCATTATATATATATATTTACGCTCAATTACGTATGACTGACTCACTCACTGTGGCCTAACGCTAATTGAAAATATAGACTTGGAAATCATAATCCTTTTGGTTTCCAGATTAACATTAACCAAACAACGCACGAACCTTTGACGTCAGCATTTGTGTTGTAAACAGTGCTGACTGACTCAAAGAATTATTTTTTTGGTGCAGTAATTTGTTGCGCTGCTTTCTAAAATTACTTTAAAAATCGTGTGGTGATTAGCACTGTAAAAAAATATTATATACATACTTTGTGTACATTTCAGGAATATTTCGAATTTATCATACAAAGATAAGTTACTTGGGCTTTTGACTAAAAAAACCACCATATTATAAAATACTTTGTGTACATTTAAGAAAGTTTAATATTACGTATTTATCATATTATCATACAAGGACAAATTAGTTGGGCTTTTGAAAAGGGGATTAAAAAAAGGGTGCGCCGCAGGCGCCACGGAACCGCAGCACAAACTAGTTGTTAGATATTTGGCAAAGTCGTTAAAATGCAATTCATAATGGACCGACTATGAATAATCATTAACATCTTTGTTAACATTTCATCTTTATTGTAATTACTTGTTAATCCTGTTTTCTTCTTCGACTCATACGTTTTTTAGTAGGGCATTGACATGCGATTAAAAAAATCTTCAGCGCCATAGTGTTGCTGCCTCATAAGGCCAGAAAATTGTGTGTCTAGTTAAAATAATCGCGCTATTTTTGCTGATGATGTCCTAAACATTTCACATCGCAGATAAATAGGTTTTTCAGGAATTTTAAAGTTCTGATATCAGCATTTTTTAAAGTGCATCTTTTATTAATTGCTTTTTCAGTCTTATCTAACTTGACATCAATACATCTCAAAAGACACCAATCATTGTGAACTGACCTCATACTTATTTCTGCTTATTTTAAGCACATGAAAGTCACAGCATTGTTGAGGATCTAAAAATAGTTCTACTACTGAATATTGTTAGTCTTCTGGAGGCACTGGTCACCTCTTAATAGCATTTCATTATATGACCCGAGATTGCCTTCTTTTGTTGTTTTTGTCCCTGTGAATGATACATAGCATTCGTGATAGATCACAGACTTGCAGTGGCGTCACTAGGGGGGCGGGGGGGCGGGGGGGGGCGGGCCGCCCCGGGTGACACCCATCAGGGGGTGACACCCGAGCCTAAAATTTTACTGTGTACGATTTTATGTCAGAAAAAAAAGATGTCAAATTTTTTAATCTATAAAGAAATTAAGAAATACAATTATATACGTTCAACGCGAAAACTCTTATTAAAAAAATATCAGTTAACTTACAATAATAAAACAGTCCCAACACACAAACAACATTAAAACAAATTAGGAAAAAAAAAGGAAACATTCGAAGCAGAGAGATCTTTAAAAACGGCTGGAATCAAAGAGGCAGTATGTTATGTTTTAAAGATTAAAGCAATTTAGGCTTGGACACACCGACAGCATGGACGAATCCCACCTCACAACTCCCTCCACCACAGTGGGGTGGGGGATACGATTTTTATCCCCCCACCACACCCCCAAAACAACACCAAAAAAAACCACACCAAAAGATGGGTTTTCTTTGTTGATGTTTTTCTTGAGGAAAATTATGATTTCAATGTCTTTGAGTTAATATTTTATATATATATATTTTTTTTTATATATATATATATATATATATATATATATATATATATATATATATATATATATATATATATATTAAAGGCGTGAAATAATAGATATGCATGTTTATATACAGGTAGTCCTCCGGTTACGACGGTCCCATCCCGACTTACGCTGTTTCGTGGTTACGAACGCGCCCCCATAAAGAATAATATTATGCGTTATTCCGTATTTTAAAATATTTTTTAAATATTTTTTTTCATGAGGTAACGAATTGTTTTCTCTAATTGAAAATATGTATGATTATTATTCCAACCTACAACTTTCGTTTGCGAATTTTTCAAATGGCGAAGTTTTCAATCAAGTCAATAAAGCTGAGTAAGCTTACAAGTTCCTTTTCAATGCTCATTAGAGAAGAGAGAGCATATTCAGTCTTTTTTTCCCCATGCAAATTCAAACTCATTATATATTCTTTTCAACTTTGAAAAGGATCGCTCTCAGCTGCAGTTTGATGTCATCATTGAAAAATAGATGTGAAGTGCGATGTGTACATTTGTAAAGGCCTGTGTGAAATATAGCTCATTCAAAATCAGCAAAATTTTTAGCTCTGTGCACGTTTTTTGAGTTTCGTTTTGTGCTACTTCCTTTTCCTTACCCTAAGCCTGGGGCTGGACAATAACTTTTTTAAGAGTTCTGAAAATTGGACTAATTCTGAAGGTAAGCAGTCTTCGATATCACTTGAATGTTCTTCCATTAACTTGGCTGCTGCCCATCGGGTGGCGAAATTGCTGAGCTCAGTTAAGTCTGTAAGAAAGCCAAATTTCTCATGGATGTCTTTTTATGCGCCTAACCGATGTTGTAGGGCTTAAGAAAGTTTGTCAATGATGACCAGAAATACCTCAATCTTGAATTTTTTTTGTCTCGAGGAGAGTACTGTTTTGTTGATTTCCCTTTATCAAACTGACCCTTTCTTTTTTGTTTGATAGTATTGAAGATTGTTTGCACTGTTTTTACCACGGACTTTTCCTTTCCTTTGTCTTCATAGGAATCAAATTAAGAATGCTATCTTTTAACAAAATTAATGAGATACTTCCTTTCTAAAATTGTTTCCCAAATTTCAAGTAAAATAGCGACTTCCAGTTGTTCAATTTCCTTTAGAAATCCTTCTTCTTCAAGTCGAAAGTCACGTGGCTGATTTTCATTTGCTGCTAATTCTTACAGTGCTGCCATATTCTCATGGTATGAGTTATTAATAGTCCTTACAGCATCATGTCAGGCTGACCATCTTGTGTCAGACAAGGCTTTGTTAGCATGTATCAATTTCATGTGTTTTTGAAATACCTGTCAACGATGAGTAGATGCAACAAGCCGGGTATAAAGATTTTGCAGAAGACAAAAAAATCTGACCGCAGCAGGACAACATGCTGCTCTTTTCCCAACCAAATTAAAGGAATGAGCTGTGCACGGCATATAATGAGCTACAATGAACTTCTCACGAAGAATAGCCTGGTTTCCGTTATACTTCCTACTCATTTGCAGCATTGCCGTATGACTGTCCGAGGCATTTTCAGGGATTCGTACAAACATAATAGCCTGCATCTTTATTATACACTATAATTCATAATAAGTTTGGGGTACTTAAATTATTGGGGGCTTTAGCCCGTTTAGCACCCCCCTTTTAATCCGCCATAGGGGGAGTGTCACGCATCTGTGACGATGTGGTACGAGGAGGGGGGTGTTTGAGAAATGTGACGTCACATCAAAAACGTGCAACTTTAAATAAAAGTTCCACTTAAATACTTGATTGTTTACCATTTATTTATTTACGTTTTTAATGACTTCACGCGTGTTACGATATTAGAGTGCAGACTTACCCTAAATACATATTTAAATGAAAAATAAATTTAAAAAACTTAAAAAACCAAGTTTTTGACTATAAATCCTTTATGTACGAGCTAAAAGAATGTTCATTATAATACGCAGCGCAAGACCATCCAAAAATACAAAATTGCAGTTGTGTCGTAAAACATGTTTAATATAATGCGCACCGATCAATAATATGTTTATAAAAAGTGTTGTCAATAAAATACGCACCTATTGCGCGACAGAGAGGTTGTTCAATATAATGCGCACCCTTACACTCTATCTCAAAAATTAACATGATACTTAGGAATAAATAAAATAATCTAAAAAAATCAATAATTTAATTACGGTTCATGTGATCGATCTGAAATTTTGATACATTGTTTTTATCATCGGTACAAAACTGCCTGCAAAGTTTCAGCTCACTAGCTTACGAGGAAATGGGATAGAAATTGATCCAAAGTTTTGGCAACAAGCAAGGGCGCAAGGGTGCAAGCAAGCAACCAGACACCACGAGTTAATATAAAGGATTTAAAAATAATTTGCAACATGCTAATTTTTATTGAGAAAATACGGCTTGGGGGGGGGGAGTGTCAAAGCTTTGTGGCGTCATATCGTAAAAAAGGGGTGGTGTCTAAGTTTTTGTGACAAAGTATGACGCTGGGGGAGGGTGAGTTAAAAATCGGCAACCTCGCGTGACGTCATTTATGGACGGTCCCTTCAGTCATGAAGGGATGACACCATGAGCTACCGCCCCGGGTGACACCAACCCTAGTGACGCCTCTGCAGACTTGTCCGACTTCTGATTTTATAATAAAAGAAATATTTTTAAAACCCGTAAAAACCAACGTCTTTTTTACTATAAATCCTTTATCTTATCTGTTACAGACGCTCCTTCTATACAGAAGATTATTTATATTTGAGACAAAACTAAAAGTATTAGATTATGTTCAATATAATACGCCTCGTGCGACAGACTAGCATAAACATTTACAGATCGGAAAAATATTATAAAAGTATGTTCAATATAATACGCACCGCGCGTTCAATATAATATGCACTGCGCGACAGACTAGCATAAACATTTACAAACTACATAGAGATATATAGAGGTAATCTTTCAATTCATTAATCTGATTAAAGTAAATGCGATCGATGTGGAATTTTGATAAATCATTTTTATCGTCACCACGAGTCTGCTTGCAAAATTTAAGCTCGATATGATACCGGGAAGTGAGTTGAAAATCGATGCAAAGTTTTTGCGGCAAGCAAGCAATCAATCAAGCAAACGCCACGAGCTAATACAAAGGATTTTGGGACTGCGCACAGCATATAGACTTTGATATATTGTAAAGTGCTATAGAGGTCCCTAGTTTAACGTTTTACTTTATTGATAGGCTACATGTTTATATCTAAGTTGAATAATAATAGTTTCTCATTTAATAACTAGGGGTTGTAGGGCGCCTACGGCGCCCACTTTTTTTTTGGTTCAAAAGCCCAAGTAACTTATCCTTGTTTGATAAATACGAACTATTAAACTTCATGAAATGTACACAAAGTATTTTTATAATTATAATTCCTTAAATCCTCTTTTTACATCGTTCCCTTTTGCAAAATTAAAATATAAGCGAAAACATTGACGTCATATAGTATGTTTTTACGGCGAGAATGTTTTAATTTATAATTATTTTGCACACCTCCTAATGCGCACCTTGTATATATATTTAAATATAAGCTAAAAAATGACGTCATAGCGTTACGGATATATACTCATCCAACCAACCTGTGACTTGGGCTATTATATTATTTATATCTATGTCTGGAACAGAATAAACTCTGTTGCGGGTCGTCAAGAAACATTTTATAACAACAATTAAGAGACGTAAGATAGCATGGTTTGGTCATGTACTACCACATGATACCCTGACAAAAATTATCCTTCAAGGCACTGTAGAAGGGGGCCTGCGAAGAGGTCGACAGCGGACAAACTGGCTTTACAACATAAAGTAATAGACAGGGATGAGATTGAGCGAATTACTGGCCGCCGCTCAAGATAGGCAAATGTGGAGATTGTTGTCCGTTGATGTATCCATGCGCTCAACGACCGCAACGATCACGGAACTGATGATGATGAACATTAAAATTTATATTCTTTGAACCACTTGAAATTTATTTATATAGGACCATATATTTATTTCACAGCTCATCTGATAAATTTTGCTTCCTCTTTGAGCGTAACTGAGATTAGAGACATATTACTAATGCACAACTTTTACAGACAGGAAGCCGCTTCTGATTATTTCATTTCAAACATGAACAAGTTGGTAAGTTATCCATAATGCATCACATTTCATTTTGCGACTTTGTCAGTGGTCAAATCATAGATTATAATTAATTGTGTAGTTTATGAAGAAATAGTTGTACGTTTTCTGTTTTGAACTTGATTGTGAATTTGTACTGTAGCATACAGTATAAAATACAATGACAGATCCAAAACATTATCTTTAAATGCATTTGTCTCAATTAAAGATTTGGAGTGATAGACTAGCTGTAGAAGCTCATGAGCTGATGATGAGTCTTGCCAGCAACAGATTTATTCCCAAAGATTCTCTTGATGAAAGAAACTACAATTTTGGTTGGACAAATAGGACACCAATTAAGATAGTCGACTTTAGGACGATCATGGCTAAGTGGTTGTTGGAGGGCAGACACTTCATCCCTGATGCTGCGGGTTGTAATCCCCGTTGTGATAATTTCAGAAATGTAAGAAAATTTGTAATGATCAACAATCAAAGCTAAGCTAAATATCTTATTTTTTTCAGAATAAATCTAAAATGAGGTGATTTCGTTAAGATAATTTTGAAATTTCACTGAACCTGAAAAAAAATGTAAATGATTTTTGATAAAATCTTCATCAAAGATCAATTCAATATAAACATAACATAAATACATTTTTTATATATTTTAAAGCACTTACCTTACATATCTTTTAGATGATTAACGCTAATCAACAAAGTATTGGTTGTGCTGAATTGAACTGGCAGACAAGAGTAGACCGCAAAGTAATATTAGTTTGCAAATATCAAGGGAGGTAAGTGGAAGCCCGACTAATATGATTATAGGGTTTTAGAGACAGTACATTTTTCAATAAATATTTACTTTTGAATTTTTACAACATATTTTTTATTTCACGATTTAGAAGAAATTTAGAATATGCTTTTGGTATAAATATTGCAAAGTCACTTTATCGAATTGCATGTCTCGAGTTACTATATTTCGTTTGGAAGCACTTGCTTCTCACACTTTTCTGAATTTCTTTTGTAAAAATGAAAGAAAATAATAAATTACAAGATATTTTTATAAATAGAACAATGTGATAGTTGGTCATAAATTGTCTTTGGTGACCTTTCTTTGTTTAAAATTATTTTTTTCATAACTGACAATTATGGGGAAATAAGTAAAGATGCTTAGGGAAACATTATATTTAAAACACACCTTTTCTAACACGTTCCGTTCATAGGATTTCCTAAGACGTCAGAGGAACACAATGGGAGTCCAATAAAGGAGTAGTTTTGTTTTTGTTTAGTCTGAAAAGGAACAAAATGTAAGCTGCACGTTTAGAAATTAGGTCAAAGTTAGGATGCAACATATCACCATAAAGACAAGAATAACATAGAAATGAATGAAATAAAAAGTGTAGTCAAACATCTTAAATATTTAAACCCACATATTTGCACTCTGGAAAACTTTATTTTCTTTTTTACATAGATTTGTCTTTCAGATATAATTGTTCTCTAGATACTTTTTTTTTAAAACTTGGTTTAATTTTTTAACAGTGTTTAGCGGTGTAAAAACTGCTTCCAATAACTTTGAAGAATTAAATGAACAAATCTTGCAGCAAACTCCAAAGAAAGTAGGATTTAAATTACAATTTAGCTAGCATATTTGTCTGCGTGCATCAAACTACTTAGATACATTTTTTTTAAACATTTAAATACAAAGTATGATAGACCTATGTAAAAAGATATTTTTTAAAATCGAATCAGTTGTATGCTTGAAAATGAAGTTCTATTAACCATTTTAGTTATAAAAGCAGCAATTATTAAATACTTAAACTAAAAATGTCATCAAATGTATAATCTTTGGTATAAATTATTTTACTATAATACTTTCGCTTTAATCCATTTTTCAGGTTTTTTTAAAGATTTAATCGGATTATAAACAAATTTAGATACCGACACAAACACGAAAAGTAACCGGAAATAAAGTCTTTAAAAGGGATAACGTTTTGGAATATCTCGCGAAGGAAAGGGAACTTGCGAAAGAGAAATATGCAATATCTTCAATCTGAGGTTCAAACAGAGTTCACAAATAGAATTTTTATTCTCCGAGTTTCAAAATTTTCCGAGAAAATGGGAAAATGTAAAAATCACTGTCTGTGATCCAAAAGGAAATATTGTATTTATCTCCATTACAAGGTAAAGCTCAAATATCACAAATAAATAAATTTAATATTAAATGTCGGACAAGATACAAACAAGTGAAAGCATCATATTTCAAATGACATTTGAATTATAACCTCCCCAGGATATTGTTTAAATAAAAAAATGAAATATTAAATATATTTTAAAGCAATTTAATACCTGTAAGGAATTATCATTGCCCTTTTATTCTGATACAGACAGCTGAAAATTAAAATGAGATTATTATTATGTTCATGATATTTTAATTCAGTAAATTGCTGTGATAGGGTGGTCGCAATAGTATTGAAAATTTGAAGAACAAGTATTCAAAGAGTTGTTAAATAAATGAATAGCAATCGAAGGGATTTAACAAATCGAAACGAATGCGTTAAGCGGTTTTAAAGGATTTGGAAGACAAACTAATTTTTAAACATGAAATATTTGGAATTTATAGCTTTTACCAACATTTGAAAACATTTTTTGATAGTAAAAAGTATGCATATCTGCTTTATCTACATATTTTCATCAGTATCTATCCATCTATATTCGACCTTAACAATGGACCTGTCTGCACGGAATGCCAACATCCTAAATCATTTTGCAAAGATAAATTATGTGGTGAGTTAAGCATGTATATCTGCTTGTGTTTACTATCACATTCCAAAAGATCTATTCTTTTGACAGTTTATATCCTAAACATAGTTTAGCTAATGACATCTTTACTCTATTTCTATTTCAAACGTAAGCTCTAATGTTAGATGTATGTTTACTGAATCCTGTTTTTAATACCGGGGCATTTTATCCTGAAATAAAGATACATTTCCATTTACCTTAAACTAATTTTTTTAAATATTAAATCAAACATTATTTATGTCCAAAGAACTAAAATCGGAGGGGAAAAGATTAGAATGTTATTTTATTATATGACTTTATTTTTAATAAAATGGTATGTTGCAAATCCTATTACGCACTGAAACTACAAAAAAAAAGTGGATTTTAAAAAATGTAATAAAAATGTGTTGCTCCTTGTTAGTATTTTCAAATATGTTCAGTTTAAATCATATAGCTAACATTCACCAGACAATATGATTTATTGGTGTTTTAATTATAATCACACTCAACATTTTAAACCTATATTTATGTTTTAAAAATTATATGATTTTTTATGTCAAATTGAAGGCTCACATATGTAAAATATCGGTATGGGACATTTAAAATTTTTAATTAATAATTTGGAAATAAAAATTTCTGAAATGTTTTGGGTAATTCAAATATTAATAGGAACGAAACGACATCACCCAAATAAACAATAGCTTTTGAAAGTTAAAATAAAATAAACTTATGTAAATGTTACAAAGACACATCGTAAATATGTTCTTCAATTGAAACATATGACAATCATTTAAAGAGCAGGCTAGAGAAAATAATGAATAATTGTAATTAAAGTTTTGTAACAATGCATCTTCTCTTACATTGAGATACATTAACAGATTCCTTATATTAAGTTTTAACCAATTATTACAAATATTTTTTTTGTTATTTTTTGTTATAAAGATATATTTTTCTATAAAAAAATAATTATATATGCTTAAAACACTTAATATTTTTTAACTTCTTTTAATTCCTTTGTCGTAAAATAATCAATATTAAAGTTCAAAGTAATAGAATAATTTATCAAAATTATCGATTTCTAAGCTAAATGAGATTCTTAAAAGATAGTTTCCACTTTGTTTCATATTTTGTTGTACGTAAAATTTAAAATGAAGTCAAGAATCTATAAAACCACATAGATTAAACATTAAATAATGGGAGGGGGCATGGTGGTCAAGCGGCACGCTCGCTAGCTGACGCCCTCAGAATCGCGAGCTCGAGTCTCCGTGAATTCCAAGACACTCTCCCTTTGCTAAAGGGTGTCCCTGAGTCCACCGGGGTCTGATAGATATTGACTTTCGTCAGGGTAAAAGCAACAACAA
>CALYLW010001082.1:195000-199666 GCA_944989445.1 Ampullaceana balthica
AACCACAACCAAACAAAACCAACAACACAACACAAACAAAACAAAAACCACCCAAACAAAAAAAAAACACCCAAAACCAAAAAAAAAAAAAAAACAAACCACAAAACACAACCAAAAAAAAAAAAAACAAAAACAAAAAAAACCACAAAAATAAAACCACCACCAACAACCAAAAACAAAACAAAACAACAAAAACAAAAAAACAAAAAACAAAACAACCAACCAACCAAAAAAAAAAAAAAACACCAACAAAAAAAAACCACACACAAAACACACACAACAACAAACACCAAAAAACAAACAAAAAAAAACAAAAAAAACCAACAAACAACAAAAAACAACAAAACAAACCATCAACAACCAACAAAACCACAACAAACAAAAAACAAACAAAACACAAAAACACACCAAAAAAACTACACACAAAACAAAACAAAAAAAACCACAAAAAAAAATAAAAAAAAACCAAAACCAAAAAAAAAAAAAACCACCAAAAACCACAAAAAAAAAACACCAAAAAACCAACCCCAAAACACAAAAAACAAAAAAACATACACCAAAAAAAACACACAAAAAAAAACAAACCACAACACAAAAAAAACAAACACAAAAACCAAAAAAAAAAAAAACAACAAAACACACACACAAACCAAACAACAACAACAACAAACCCAAAAAACAACAACCAACAACAACAAAAAAAACACAAACAAACAAAACACAAAACCAAAAAAAAACCAAAAAACAAACAAAAACCAACCAAAAAACAAACAAAAAATAAAAAAAAACAAAAACACCAAACAAAAAAAAACAAAAAAAACAAAACCACCACAACAAAAAAACAAACAACCAAAAAACCAACAAAAAAAACACAACAACAAACAAAAAAACAAACCAAAAATAAACCAACCACAAACACCAAAAAACCACCAACAAAACCAACAAAAAACCACACAACAAAAAACAACAAACAAAAAAAACACAACAACAAAACCAAAAACAAAAACCAAACAACACAACAAAAAAAAAAAAACAAACACACAACAACCCAAAAAAAAAAACAAAAACAAACCAACAAACAAAAACCAAAAAAAACCACATCAACACAAACCACAAAAAAAAAACACCAAAACCAAAAAAAACAAACAAAACCCAAAACCAAAACCCACCCAAAAACACAACAAAAATAAAAAAAACACCCACAAACCCACAAACAAAAACAACAACACAACCAACAAAACCCCAAACAACACAAAAACACAAAAAAAAACCACCAAAAAACAACACAAACCACAAAAACAAAACACCAAAACACACAACCAACCACAAACAACAACCAACAAAACCAACCAAAACAACAAAAAACAAAAAACACACACTAACAACACCCAAACCAAAAAAACAACAAACAAACAACAACACCAAAACACCTATACCAAAACAAAAACAAACAACAAAAACACCACAAATCGAAGAAAGTACACTACACCCAACCACCCCAACAAAACCCCCAAACAAAACCCTAACAACTAACACAACCAACAAAAACAAACCAAAAATCAACACACAAAAAATCAACCACACCAAAAACATTCCCACTAAAAACACACACACCACCAAACGACACCAGCAAACAACAAAATAAAATCACAACCACCAACAAACCCATCCCCTCCAACACAGATCAAACCCAACAAAAACAAACATCAGACAGACAATAAACACAACTCCAAACATCAATAAAAACAAATACAGACATACAAAAACACCACACTACAAAACAAAACAAACAAATACCACACAACCAAAACCCAATAAAACATCCAAATAAAAAATACACAAAACACCAACAAAAACACAAACAAAAATACCAAACCCACACCCAAAAAAACCAACAAAAAAACAAAACAAAAAAACACAACCACCACAAACCAAAAACACCACACAACAAAACCAACACCAAAACACATCACAAAACAAAAACAAAAACAAAACAAAACCACAAACAACAAACACAAAACACAAACAAAAAAAACAAACAACACACACACAAACACCAAACCCAAAAAAAACAAAACAAAAACCAAAACAAACAACCAAAAATAACACACAAAAACAAACAACCACAAAACCCAAACAAAACACAACACACACAACAACACACACAAAACACACCACAACAACACCAACCAACACCAAAACAAACACCCAAACAAAAAAACCACAACAAACACAAAAAAACACCAAAAAACAAAAAACAAACACACACCACAAACACATAACCCACACACACACAAAACAAAACAAAACAAAAAACCCAAAACCACATAAAAAACAAAAAACAAAAAAAACCAACCACAACACCCCAAAAATACACCACATACCACCAAAAACAACAAACAAAAAACCACATAAACCAAACAAACATACAACACCACTCACCCCCATACACAAACACAAAACACAAACCAAAACACACCCAATACACACACCAACAACCCCCACACAAAACCATAAACACCACCACCACCAAAAAATAACAAAATACAAACACACAAAAACACCCACAACCAAACACACAACACCCATCACAAAAACACACAAAAACACCCAACACACACACACACCAACACCAAACCCACACAACCAACAAACCACACACAAATAACCCACACAACACAAAACAACAAAAAAACACACACAAAAACAAACAACACACAATAAACCCACTACCAAAAACAAAACAAAACATACATAAAACCACAAAACAAAACAAAAAAACCAAAAAAACACCAAAAAACACATACAAAAAACCACACACACCAAACACACAAAAACACAAACAACAAACAACCCAAAAACACCAAAATACACACACAACCATAACACACAAAAACACAACACAAACCCAACAACACACCAACAAAAACACAACCCACCAAAAAACAAACCAAAACAACACACACACCACCCACAACAACACACACACACAAACAAAAACACCAAAACACAAAAACACCAAAAAATACACACAAACAAAAACACACAAAAAAACACACCAACCACTACAAAACAAAAACAACACAAACCAAACAACAACCACACCAAAACCCAAACAACAAAAACACACCAACAATCACACCCAACAAAAAACCCACAATAAACACACACCCAACATCACACAAAAACATCCACAAAACAACAAACAAACCCCAACACAAAACAAAAACAAAAACAACAAAACACAATATATACCCAACACCCAAACAACACTCCAACCACAAAATCAACACACACACACTAACCAACACACACACACACAAAACAACACAACAACAAAAACACAACACGAAATAACCAACACCCAACAAACACCACACCCAAACACCAAAAACCAACCAAACACATAACAAAAACCAACAACAAAAACAAAACACAACACTAACAAACAAACAAGCAATAAAAACAATCACACAAAAAACAAACAACAAAAACACTACACCCAAAAAACACAGCCTAACACAAAACACAAAAACATAAACAACAATACACACAAAACACAAAACACAAAACAACACAAACCAACCCACAAACAAAACACACACACACACCACAAACAAACAACATCACACAAAACACACACACCACCAAAACACAAAACCACAAACAAACACAACAAAAACAAATAAACAAACACACACACCACACACACACAACACACAAAAAAAACAAACACAAAACAAAAAAAACAACCCAAAACACCACACACAAAAACACACACAACACACACACTACCACACAAAACAAACCACACCACAAACACACAAACCAAACAAAAACAACCAACACACAAAAACACACAACACACCCAACACACAAAAAATACAAAAAACCAAAAAACACAACAAAAACCAAAAACCACACACCAAAACCAAAAAACAAACACACACCACAAAACACCCAAACCCACAAACACAAAACACCACAACCAACCACAAACACAAAACACAAAAAAACCCACCCACACAAAACAAAACACAAACCCACCCAACACCACCACCAAAACAAACAACCCAAACAAAACAAAAACAAAAACAAACACAACAAACACACAAACAAAAAAACACAAAAACAAAACACAAAACCAAACCAAAACCCACCCCAAACAAAATAAAACAAACAACAAAACCAACCCAACACACCCACAACCACACACAAAACACACACAAACACCACCACAAAAAACAAACAAAAACACAAAAAACACCCCAAACACAAACAACCCCACAACCAAAAACAAACAACAAACACCCCCACAAACAAACCCCACCCCCACCAACACACCAACAAAAACACACAAAACCCACAACACACAAAACCACAAACACAAAAAAACCCAACAAACAAAAACACAAACAAACAAAAAACAAAACACCACAACAACACCAAACACAAACAACACAACAAACCAAAACACACCAAAACACAAAAAAACAAACCCAAAAACACAAAACCAACACAAACAACACCAACAAAAAACAAAACACACAAACACAAAACAACCCAACAACAAAAACACACAAAAAAAACAAAACAACCAACAAAAACACAAACAAAAAACAAACAACAAAACCAAAACACACAAAAACAAAACACAAAAACACAA
>CALYLW010001083.1:0-27500 GCA_944989445.1 Ampullaceana balthica
CAACACTTAAAATATAAAGCCTTTAAAGGTCAACTCTTTGGTCCACTAGAAATGCTTATCTCTGAGTTAACATCTATTGAGTTACCAAGGTCGACCAGTTCAAGCCTCAACCACGTGACAGTGATGCTGTCGTCGAAGATGACCTCGACGGGGTCATTATCCATGACTTGATCACGGTGCCTGGTGCTGTGAGAGGCTGGAGATATTTCTTGGTCCGGTGAAAGGTTGGCTTCTGAGATGAAGAGTGATACACGTGATGAGCCTTCTACCATCATCGGGTGATACACGTGATGAGCCTTCTACCATCATAGGTTTCTGGTCAAAGTTACTCTTCAGCAATGAAAACATTTCACTCAATCCGGTAAGCAGCTGCACTTTTTATGTCTGTGTCTACAGTATAGCAAGAGTTGATTTGGGGTTGGCGGGGGTGACAGGGACAGCGAGAGAGAGACAGAGAGAGAGATAAAGTATTACAGAGAGAGAAAGAGAGAGATAGGGATAGGGGAGAGGGGTGAGGGAGGGAGAGATAGAGAGAAATGATGATCCAGAAAACAAAACCAGCAGTAGTAAAAATTCAGTTGTTTGAAATAAGATCAGCTTTGTACTCATCATTGGATCTTGGTGCTGCTTATACGCAGATTTAGTTATGTAAAGTGGAGCGGTTAAAGGTTACGTTCTTCAATTTATGTTAAGACATAACTGAGTAATAAAAGTTTAACACATTCAAGACCTAAGAGTTGAGTTTCTTTAAAACGAGTTGAACAAGTTAGCTACAAGACAGAACGAACATCCACCAAATTGACCACAGAGTACACACTTATCTGGCACGCATGGCCGAAGTAGCCGTCTGCACATCTTCCGCCATGTTTCCGGCAAGTCCCGTCACTGGCACATCCTTCCTTCACACAGTGACACATGAGCTGACAATTCCGACCGAACCACCCGTCGTGGCAAGCTTAATAGAATGATCAGTGAACATGTATATATTGTGTGGTTAAGATGAAATGATGGGTTTATACAGCTTGACACCATCGTCTCGTTTCCTTTGAATGTTTTTCTTTCAATACATATATATATATATATATATATATATTTATATATATATAGTATATATATTATATATATATATATATATATATATATTATTCAAACTAGAACCTCTCATAGTCACACGCACATAATGAAGTGTCATTGTCAAAATTACAATTGGTAAAATAATACAGTAATAAATTATTGAGAAACAATAACTTAACGAGCTTCGTAGCAGTGATTTATAAAAAAAATGTTTTTAAATGTCTAGACAGGGGTGGCCAGACCTGTAGTAACCGAGAGCCATTTTAAATATATAAAAAATTGCTCGAGAGCGCATTAAAGCACTATGGGTCATTAAACCTGGCTTGGAAATCTTACAGTATACCCTTGTAACATTTCTTTCCCCGTTTAGCCACCGTTGGTCTAGTACCCTCAGACACATATTTCCTATGTCATAATTGTATACTATAGACTCTCGTTATATTCATCCCCCCACCCCCACAGCTGCGACACGGTGTTTCACTGAGGTTGGACGTTGAGAAATTGATTACTTGAGACAAAATGTTGTTGAAAACCGTTGTTTACAACCCCCAGAGCCGTGTCTAGGGGTGGAGAATCAGAGGCGTTCATTCCCCATCCTGTTTGTTAGTTGGCAATGGGCAAACATTGACAGTGTCACAGTGTTTAAAATTTGGTACTAATGTGTTGAACTGGGGGTGCCGCCAACATCAATTATGACAATCTTATATTTTACCAAATGAACAGAACATAAACGTGTAAGGTTGATACCTTTTATGTTGTAACTTACTAGAAAATGTAGAACCTGCACACACACACAATACCAATAACGTGAATGTGATCATTCACTTGTCGATCGTTGGTATATAATATAATAATATATTGTCTATTACAGACGCTCCTTCTATACTAATATTTCAAATATTTTTTAATGTAAATAATTCCGGAAGTTACCTACTGGTCAATTAACTCCCTTACGTATGGCTTGCTATGATCAAAACTGATAGTTTGGGATTGAAAATAGTGTTTCAATTTTTTTGTGATACAAATTATCTGTCGAAGTCACTTTTATATTTATTTTATTTTCTAAATTATTTTAATTTTAATAATTGTATTTCTATAGAATATGGTGCGTTTCGTAAGAAAACTTACCGCATTTTTATTGTTGTTCAGAAATGCGCCGAAAAAGTGCATACCAAACACTTGTTCTCCAGCACGCCATGTGAATCAAATTTGCATTTAACTCTCTCTTTTTCCTCCTCTCGGTGTTGGCATGTGGCGTGATATGAGAGAGGCCGCTCGAATAAATGCCCCAAAAATTTTTGACAAATTTTTTGAAATTCACATTGGCCGTGATGCTGGAGAAAAGGAACAGAGAACGAGAGAGGAGAAGAGAGGGGAGGGAGT
The DNA here is from genome assembly GCA_944989445.1 of Ampullaceana balthica. Classification (NCBI taxonomy): domain Eukaryota; kingdom Metazoa; phylum Mollusca; class Gastropoda; family Lymnaeidae; genus Ampullaceana; species Ampullaceana balthica. The sequence goes on from CALYLW010001083.1 coordinate 2,458, forward strand.
GGAGCGTGAGTGGGAGAGAGGGAAGGGAGGAGAGGAGAGAGGGGGAGGGAGGACAGGGGAGAAGAGGAGGGGGAGGAGGAGAGAGAGAAACAAGTGTTTGGTATGCACTTTTCGGCGCATTTCTGAACAACAATAAAAATGCGGTAAGTTTTCTTACGAAACGCACCATATTCTATAGAATACAATTATTAAAATTAAAATATTTAGAAAATATAAAATAAATAAAAGTGACTTCGACAGATAATTTGTATCACAAAAAAAATTGAAACACTATTTTCAATCCCAATATCAGTTTTGATCATGCAAGCCATACGTAAGGGAGTTAATTGACAGTAGGTAACTTCCGGAATTATTTACATTAAAAAATATTTGAAATATTTGTATAGAAGGAGCGTCTGTAATAGACAATATATTATTATATTATATACCAACGATCGACAAAGTGAATGATCACATTCACGTTATTGGTATTGTGTGTGTGTGCAGGTTCTACATTTTCTAGTAAGTTACAACATAAAAGGTATCAACCTTACACGTTTATGTTCTGTTCATTTGGTAAAATATAAGATTGTCATAATTGATGTTGGCGGCACCCCAGTTCAACACATTAGTCCAAATTTTAAACACTGTGACACTGTCAATGTTTGCCCATTGCCAACTAACAAACAGGATGGGGAATGAACGCCTCTGATTCTTCCACCCTAGACACGGCTCTGGGGGTTGTAAACAACGGTTTTCAACAACATTTTGTCTCAAGTAATCAATTTCTCAACGTCAACTCAGTGAAACACCGTGTCTGCTGGTGGGGGTGGGGGGATGAATATGAACGAGAGTCTATAGTATACAATTATGACATAGGAAATATGTGTCTGAGGGTATAGACCAACGGTGGCTAAACGGGGAAAGAAATGTTACAAGGGTTACTGTAAGATTTCCAAGCCAGGTTTAATGACCCATAGTGCTTTAATGCGGCTCTCAGCAATTTTTTATATATTTTAAAATGGCTCTCGGTTACTACAGGTCTGGCCACCCCTGGTCTAGACATTTAAAAACATTTTTTTTAAAATCACTGCTACGAAGCTCGTTAAGTTATTGTTTCTCAATAATTTATTACTGTATTATTTTACCAATTGTAATTTTGACAATGACACTTCATTATGTGCGTGTGACTTTGAGAGGTTCTAGTTTGAATAATATATATATATATATATTATATATATATATATATATATATATATATTATATATATATATATATATATATATATATATATATATATATGTATTGAAAGAAAAACATTCAAAGGAAACGAGACGATGGTGTCAAGCTGTATAAACCCATCATTTCATCTTAACCACACAATATATACATGTTCACTGATCATTCTATTAAGCTTGCCACGACGGGTGGTTCGGTCGGAATTGTCAGCTCATGTGTCACTGTGTGAAGGAAGGATGTGCCAGTGACGGGACTTGCCGGAAACATGGCGGAAGATGTGCAGACGGCTACTTCGGCCATGCGTGCCAGATAAGTGTGTACTCTGTGGTCAATTTGGTGGATGTTCGTTCTGTCTTGTAGCTAACTTGTTCAACTCGTTTTAAGAAACTCAACTCTTAGGTCTTGAATGTGTTAAACTTTTATTACTCAGTTATGTCTTAACATAAATTGAAGAACGTAACCTTTAACCGCTCCACTTTACATAACTAAATCTGCGTATAAGCAGCACCAAGATCCAATGATGAGTACAAAGCTGATCTTTATTTCAAACAACTGAATTTTTACTACTGCTGGTTTTGTTTCTGGATCATCATTTCTCTCTATCTCTCCCTCCCTCACCCCTCTCCCCTATCCCTATCTCTCTCTTTCTCTCTGTAATACTTTATCTCTCTCTCTGTCTCTCTCTCGCTGTCCCTGTCCCCCCCCCCACCCCCGCCAACCCCAAATCAACTCTTGCTATACTGTAGACACTGACATAAAAAGTGCAGCTGCTTACCGGTTTGAGTGAAATGTTTTCATTGCTGAAGAGTAACTTTGACCAGAAACCTATGATGGTAGAAGGCTCATCACGTGTATCACCCGATGATGGTAGAAGGCTCATCACGTGTATCACTCTTCATCTCAGGAAGCCAACCTTTCACCGGACCAAGAAATATCTCCAGCCTCTCACAGCACCAGGCACCGTGTATCCAAGTCATGGATAATGACCCCGTCGAGGTCATCTTCGACGACAGCATCACTGTCACGTGGTTGAGGCTTGAACTGGTCGACCTTGGTAACTCAATAGATGTTAACCAGAGAAAACATTTCTAGTGGACCTAAAGAGTTGACCTAAAGGCGTTTATATTTAGTGTTGTACCGAAACCTCCACACAGTTTCAGACGAGAATTTCTGCAGTTAGCAACCAGCCCACTCCCCCCCCGCAATACATAGAAAAAAGAACTAGGCCATATAAGTATAATAGGGGTTAAAAGCCGACAGTTGCTTTAAAATAATGGGGGTGAGACTGCAACCAGGCTTTTAAAATAGTAAATGTATAACATATAAACAGGGCATTAGTTAGCCTGACAGGACGTAACACAACAGTGAACGTTTCGGCAAAGAGCCTTCCTCAACGAACAAATAGTACACAAATAAAACGAATATAACGAAAGAATAATTTTAAAAAAAGCTTATATAGGAAAGGAGAGGGTGGGTGTGGCCAATCAATCAGGTTGTCGGTGCAAACACCACATTAGATTGAAGGAATATTTTTTAAAATAATTAAATAGTATATTTAATTATGTTTAGGCGCCCCTTTTTTAAATGCTTTTATTTTGTGCTTTTTATTATTAAAAAAAGTTTACTATAAATAAACATTTGTTTACAATTGTTCACAGCTGACAGACCAATCATTACCCTACACGTGTATGACGTCAACAACCAAAGCGGGGAGTGTTCGTTGTTAAAACTTTTACCCAGCTACTATCCTACACTTGACATCAGCTGTTACTCCAAGCAATTGGTGAAGACACTGGTGCTGACATTTGACATCCCTACTTTAATTTGTTCCGTTCATGTCAGCGGTGGTAAGAAATCAATGACAGTCATTGGTCACTATTTGCTGGATATTAGCACGTGTTTACGTTGTTGGCTCATGCGTAGCTAACGCTGCGACGACAAATGGATTGTTGTGCACTAGGAAATCCAGCACACGAATATGTATGTTCATTAGTCAGTAGGTGAACCTAGAATATTTTCCACTTGGATTATAAAAATCACGGTTGATGGAAAACTGCTGGAATATTTTATTAAAATGTTTCGACTATTGCTTTCATTTTACAAAACAATGCTTTAGCTGTTACATTGTTCACAGAATATCATCCCTTAGATTGCAGTTCACCAATGCTATAAAGAAAAGGTGGGGAAAACATTTAAAAAACAACTCCTAAGGCAGATGAATTATTGTATTTTTTCGTATAATTTCCACCAGGTCGGGACCTTGCATTAAAACAGTTTTCCAACCAATCCAGCAACGGGTATCTCCAATGGAATATCCCAACTGGCCGTGGAGTGAATGGCCAGGGCGTCTGGGACTGTGACATGTTAGAGAGGAATGACTCTGCACCGATGTGGTCTGTGTACTTCGGGAATACCCGCTATATTCAAGAGCTCGAGGTCTCCGCATCCAATGGTGCGCAATGGTTGATTCAGTCAGTAAACTCACCTGTCGTTCGCCAACCTTCACCCTCACTATATACCATAACCAATGTTCCCTCTAAGGTTCCTTGCTCCGTGTGCAAAGTAAAATATCTCGTGTGCAAAGTTGCACAGAAACCATTTTTTTTGCTGCTATATTTAACCAAATTTACTGCGCGGAAATTCTAAACTGCTGCGCGGCGTCGGTCAGATATGTGCGTGGCCGCGCAGTCGCGCAGCTTAAAGGGAACTTTGACCATAACACATTTTCGTCTTATACCATATAATGGAGTTGATAAAAACTATATGTAGTTGTATTAAGATAGCATGTTCAGTTATCTAACAGGCCAGTTACAATCATAGTTGTGCCATCATATGATGAACACATGTTCAGTTATCTAACAGGCCAGTTACAATCATAGTTGTGCCATCATATGATGAACACATGTTCAGTTATCTAACAGGCCAGTTACAATCATAGTTGTGCCATCATATGATGAGTAAATGTGCAGTTAGTATCTCTGGTCCCACAAAGTTGAAGACAATGAAATACAACCCTCTCACCTAAAGATGATATTTTCTAAACGTATAGTCAAACATTTTCTGTAGGATGTCCTTGTTCCTTGTACGTACATGTTACATATATGATATATAGTGTAAATAAATAAAGTCTATCGGTATTGTACGTACATGTTACATATATGATATATAGTGTAAATAAATAAAGTCTATCGGTATTGTACGTACATGTTACATATATGATATATAGTGTAAATAAATAAAGTCTATCGGTATTGTACGTACATGTTACATATATGATATATAGTGTAAATAAATAAAGTCTATCGGTATTGTACGTACATGTTACATATATGATATATAGTGTAAATAAATAAAGTCTATCGGTATTGTACGTACATGTTACATATATGATATATAGTGTAAATAAATAAAGTCTATCGGTATTGTACGTACATGTTACATATATGATATATAGTGTAAATAAATAAAGTCTATCGGTATTGTACGTACATGTTACATATATGATATATAGTGTAAATAAATAAAGTCTATCGGTATTGTACGTACATGTTACATATATGATATATAGTGTAAATAAATAAAGTCTATCGGTATTGTACGTACATGTTACATATATGATATATAGTGTAAATAAATAAAGTCTATCGGTATTGTACGTACATGTTACATATATGATATATAGTGTAAATAAATAAAGTCTATCGGTATTGTACAGTGATTGGTGAACCATTCAGACTTTCATAGCAGCAGTGTCTAAAGCAGCAAGAAGAAACTTTTGGGGAAACTACCCCCAAACCAAGACAGTGAAGACAAGCATCTAACAACAGAATATAACAACACCGCTCTATAGTCTCCCACGCTACGTGCCTGACAAGCGCTGCGTATCTCAAGCTGGAGTCAATGGACATTCAGTTATACTATACATAGCATTGCTATGTACCGAAATGCTATATATATATATATATATATATATATAGCATTTATGTATATTTATATATGTATACATATACATAAGAGCAGCAGAGCATAAAGTGCTTTTTAGCGTTTTTAAAAGTTTTTTTTTAAACATGCTAAATAATTTGTTTCGGTGTTTATTAAAAGGTCAACATTTTAAAAACTCTCAAAAACTCAAGTTGATGGCAGAGTTTAATGATCTCTATCGATTATGTTTATGTTTACAGGTTACGTTTTGGAGGGTTTCACAGATGTCTACAACGATAAAGTTTTTTCTGTGAAGCAAGAGCCAACATTAGAATTTCGTGAAGGAGTCAAGTATTGGCCAGAGGAGGAGAAATACATGAAGTTTGTGCATCTGAAATTTTTGCCTATAAAAGAAGACGTTGAGTTTTTAGTGTGTGACTTCAGGGCGTACGGAGGTGAGTGGCTAGCAGCTTCCTTAGTCCAGTCTTGGTGTTGTTATCTTTCAACTTTGACTAGACATGAAATATAGACATAAAACTCTTTTACAGTCTTTACCAAAAAAATGAGTCTCGCTCCAGATTTTTTCCAATAAATTTGACTGAAGAGTTCTATACGTACATGAAATGGCACCGTCGTCCTATTTCAGCCAACAGTTGCTTTCAGCTTGTTTCTTCCAATCCCAGAATGCGCACCGCCTTACTATGGCTTTTTATGCCAGCTGATCTGTGACGTCAAATGCAAGGACCGACACTGTCATTTCGATGGTAGGTGCTACGACTGCGTTGATGGTCACTCCGGGACTTACTGCGATACAGGTGGGTACTGCACGGAGCAGAGCAGTAGAGCAGGAAGATTAGAAGAGCAGACGATTAGTGGAGCAGAAGATTAGAATAGCAGTTAAGAGGATTAGTTAACTAAGAAATAGAGTGATAGAGATATCAATAAAAAAAACGTATACAAAAGTGTTACCAATTTTTTTGAGCCACGCACTTTTTACTATTGTGATTTCGGTTCAAGCATAAAACTGCCAAAATTTTATTTTATTTGCATTTCTTGCATTTGCTGATATTTTTGAAAAATTATTAAAGTTGCACATTTTGGATTAATATCTTGGAGTGTGCCAAAATATTTTAAAACCTTAATAGAATTCATTTTAATGTGTGTGTGTAGGGGGTTCCTAAAAATAATCCCATTTCGATGCTAGTGGTCATTAACGTAGGAAGACCAGGATGTGAACCGCTATTTACAATGTAATAAATTTTCGTAAAGCTATTAAAGGCAGGCAACTGAGTTAAGAATAGAAGGTAATGTATTTGAGTTTTCAGAGTAATTCTCCTTTTAACTTGTTACTCATTTGTTTCATAAGCAAATGATGTTTGTACACAAAAAGTAAAACGAAGAGCTATTCAGTCGCAGGATTAACAATAATATAACCAGAGGCGTCCTTAGGGTTGGTGTCACCCAGTGCGGTAGCTCATGGTGTCACCCCTTCACGACTTAACCCATATAACTCATGATGTTTGTACACAAAAAGTAAAACGAAGAGCTATTCAGTCGCAGGATTAACAATAATATAACCAGAGGCGTTCTTAGGGTTGGTGTCACCCAGTGCGGTAGCTCATGGTGTCACCCCTTCACGACTTAACCCATATAACTCATGATGTTTGTACACAAAAAGTAAAACGAAGAGCTATTCAGTCGCAGGATTAACAATAATATAACCAGAGGCGTCCTTAGGGTTGAGTCACCCAGTGCGGTAGCTCATGGTGTCACCCCTTCACGACTTAACCCATATAACTCATGATGTTTGTACACAAAAAGTAAAACGAAGAGCTATTCAGTCGCAGGATTAACAATAATATAACCAGAGGCGTCCTTAGGGTTGGTGTCACCCAGTGCGGTAGCTCATGGTGTCACCCCTTCACGACTTAACCCATATAACTCATGATGTTTGTACACAAAAAGTAAAACGAAGAGCTATTCAGTCGCAGGATTAACAATAATATAACCAGAGGCGTCCTTAGGGTTGGTGTCACCCAGTGCGTTAGCTCATGGTGTCACCCCTTCACGACTTAACCCATATAACTCATGATGTTTGTACACAAAAAGTAAAACGAAGAGCTATTCAGTCGCAGGATTAACAATAATATAACCAGAGGCGTCCTTAGGGTTGGTGTCACCCAGTGCGGTAGCTCATGGTGTCACCCCTTCACGACTTAACCCATATAACTCATGATGTTTGTACACAAAAAGTAAAACGAAGAGCTATTCAGTCGCAGGATTAACAATAATATAACCAGAGGCGTCCTTAGGGTTGGTGTCACCCAGTGCGGTAGCTCATGGTGTCACCCCTTCACGACTTAACCCATATAACTCATGATGTTTGTACACAAAAAGTAAAACGAAGAGCTATTCAGTCGCAGGATTAACAATAATATAACCAGAGGCGTCCTTAGGGTTGGTGTCACCCAGTGCGGTAGCTCATGGTGTCACCCCTTCACGACTTAACCCATATAACTCATGATGTTTGTACACAAAAAGTAAAACGAAGAGCTATTCAGTCGCAGGATTAACAATAATATAACCAGAGGCGTCCTTAGGTTTGGTGTCACCCAGTGCGGTAGCTCATGGTGTCACACCTTCACGACTTAACCCATATAACTCCTCCGAGTCTTCCAATAAGGGGAAAATACAGAATTTTACATTTTGGTGTCACGCCTTGTGATCGTGTCACCCGTTGCTGTCCGCAACCCTCAACCCCCCCCCCTTAGTGACGCCACTGAATGTAATACTCTAGCGAGCAACAAAAAAAAACAACACTTATACGCATGTCTTACATATCGACTGCACAAACTGGTACAGCTAAGGCCGAGGCTTACAGAGAACAATGTCAACGATATGTCATTGTCTGTGTTACAGTGACGGGCGATCAAAGAATGTCTATGTTATGCAAATTTATATATCGTTATGTATGTTGTCTTGTTAAATCCACACCATTGCCATATTTGACAGACTCGAGTCGAGAATGTGAAATAATAAATAAATGTAGATTGATATTTAATTACCATTGCAAGAAAAAGATCGCTCACATCCATACATACTTTATATCAATACATGTTTCATATCCATACATGTTTAATATCAATGCATGTTTAATATCAATACATGTTTCATATCCATACATGTTTAATATCAATGCATGTTTAATATCAATACATATTCCAAAGCGACACATGTTCATATTTATACACATTTCATATCCATACACATTTCATATCTATAAACATGTCATATATACACATTTCATATCCATACACATTTCATATCTATACACATATCATATATATACACATTTCATATCTATACACATTTCATATCTATACACATGTCATATCTATACACATTTCATATCCATACACATTTCATATCTATACACATGTCATATCTATATACATTTCATATCCATACACATTTCATATCCATACACATTTCATATCTATACATGTTTATGTCCATGCATATATCATGTGCATGCTTTATATTTAATAAATTACATACATTGCCTCGAATCATGTGAAAAACGCGTAGTTGAATTTTTTGACATACACAAGCAACCAAAACTTGTACGGTCTACACAGAATATTTTAAACAATTTCAAACATTAACTTTCAGATATCTACTTTAATTCACTTCGACTCGCCCCAGTCCTGGGTCCTACACAGGGTTATTGGCTTTAGTAGAGTGTATGTGTGTGTGTGTTTTTAAATTCTATTTTTTCCCTTTTGTAACACGTTCTTGAGTACATTACAATTTTGCCTTTTCAGATCTTCAAGAAAGTAATCTGAAGGACAACACGACTAAGGTGAGCGCACCGGCAGCTGACATCGCCTCCTACAAAGTTATTTTGATCGTCTTTATGCCAGTTCTTATATTCCAATTTATGGTGTGTCTCTGCATCGTCTTCTTGGCCCACAACATCCTTCGCACGCTCCAATCAAGGGACACCACCAAAGGTTTGTTATTCTCTTAAAACACATAACTCTTGAAATAACGTGAGGGTTTAATTATTCTTCTCTTGCTTTAAAACACACTTCCGCTTTTACCTCAGCTCCTTAAATCTTTTGGATTTTTATTAGAATTTTTAAAAACTGATAAAAAATAGTTTTTGTTTTTTTTAATCTTAAAATTTTGCCGTCAGATAAACAACGCCTAACAGAGGACTGGGACTCAGTTCAGTAGATTAAGAAAACATATTCCTGATTTCGTGATATGAACTATTCACAAGCCACACACTAGTGTAGTCTACCAGCCACACATTAGTGTAGTCTACAAGCCACACATTAGTGTAGTCTACAAGCCACATATTAGTGTAGTCTACAAGCCACATATTAGTGTAGTCTACAAGCCACATATTAGTGTAGTCTACAAGCCACACATTAGTGTAGTCTACAAGCCACACATTAGTGTAGTCTACAAGCCACACATTAGTGTAGTCTACAAGCCACACATTAGTGTAGTCTACAAGCCACACATTAGTGTAGACTGCAATCAAAATATCAACCTAGGAATTAAAAAAATACTCAGGCTTAGCGAGCTTAATAATTGAACATACTAAAATATAAGGAAAAAAACAACATCAAACCAATAATCCAGAGAAAGACGAGCTCTCTCTCTCTCTCTCTCTCTCTCTCCTCTCTCTCTCTCTCTCTCTCTCTCTCTCTCTTCTCTCTCTCTCTCTCTCTCTCTCTCTCTCTCTCTCTCTCTTCTCTCTCTCTCCTCTCTCTCTCTCTCTCTCTCTCTCTCTCTCTCTCTCTCTCTCTCTCTCTCACTCTCTCTCTCCTCTCTCTCTCTCTCTCTCCTCTCTCTCTCTCTCTCTCTCTCTCTCTCTCTCTCTCTCTCTCTCCTCTCTCTCTCTCTCTCTCCTCTCTCTCTCTCTCTCTCCTCTCTCTCTCTCTCTCTCTCTCTCTCTCTCTCTCTCTCTCTCTCTCTCTCTCTCTCTCTCTCTCCTCTCTCTCTCTCTCTCTCTCTCTCTCTCTCCTCTCTCTCTCTCTCTCTCTCTCCTCTCTCTCTCTCTCTCTCTCTCTCTCTCTCCTCTCTCTCTCTCTCTCTCTCTCTCTCTCTCTCTCTCTCTCTCTCTCTCTCTCTCTCTCATCTCTCTCTCTCTCTCTCATCTCTCTCTCTCCTCTCCTCTCTCTCTCTCTCTCTCTCTCTCTCTCTCTCTCTCTCTCTCTCTCTCTCTCTCTCTCTCTCTCTCTCTCTCTCTCTCTCTCCTCTCTCTCTCTCTCTCTCTCTCTCTCTCTCTCTCTCTCTCTCTCTCTCTCTCTCTCTCTCTCTCTCTCTCTCTCTCTCTCTCTCTCTCCTCTCTCTCTCTCTCTCTCTCTCTCTCTCTCTCTCTCTCTCTCTCTCTCTCTCTCTCTCTCTCTCATCTCTCTCTCTCTCTCTCTCTCTCTCTCTCTCTCTCTCTCTCTCTCTCTCTCTCTCTCTCTCCTCTCTCTCTCTCTCTCTCTCTCTCTCTCTCTCTCTCTCCTCTCTCTCTCTCTCTCTCTCTCTCTCTCTCTCTCTCCTCTCTCTCTCTCTCTCTCTCTCTCTCTCTCTCTCTCTCTCTCTCTCTCTCTCTCCTCTCTCTCTCTCTCTCTCTCTCTCCTCTCTCTCTCTCTCTCTCTCTCTCTCTCTCTCTCTCTCTCTCTCTCTCTCTCTCTCTCTCTCTCTCTCTCTCTCTCTCTCTCTCTCTCTCTCTCTCTCTCTCTCTCTCTTTCTTTTTTTTTCCGTGCCCTGGAAAGTGTAGAGCGCGAAGTTTATACTTTTGTTTAGATTCAGATTAAAATTGTTCTTTTGCTAAAGCAGAATGATCTCGAATTTTTTTACTGCTTACAGTAACGTACAAGGGCTGTACACAATAACGGGGAATAAATCTGTACGCTACTCACAGAATCAGGTTGTAATTGGAAAATACCAAAATATTGTGTATGCACTTTGAAATCAAGCGTTACACTATAAAAAAGATGATACAAAAGTTTTGGATGTTTTCAATGATCACAGTAAATATTCCATTTAATGGAAGAACAAAACGATTGTCGTAGTGGGAATGGACAAATATATAACATGGAAAATGTGACATTTTGGGACCCGCTTCTACCCATTGTATATCATTTGCAATAACCCAACCTTAATATTATATAAAATTTGCATAGACCAAAACTTAATATCATATAACATTTGCAAGAACCAAACCCCAATATTGTATACCGGTGTAATCAGGGCTGGCCTTAGAGTATGCGGGGCCCAAGGCAGCAAACGATGAGCGGGGCCCAGGACCCGAGAAAGCAAACCAGACGTCCATTCAACATTAACAAATCTATTTAACATGTATTGTATCAAGGGACGTAATTATTTCTTTTTTATGTATTTCTCTTTTAATTTTTTAAAAAATTTTAACGTTGAATATATAATACTTGCATTTGTAGTTTCATTTCAACTATTTTTAGTTTTTTAAAAAAAATCGTCATCAAAACAATGGAAAGCTACGCCTGAATTTTGTTAATTTGTATTTAAATGTAATCCTAAGTAGAGTAGCTGTAAACTAAATATTTTAAATATTTACAAACGTAATACTCGAATGAAATCCCAGCCTCGCTACTCGAAAAGTCAGAAGCTTATCTAGTATGTCAATCTAGGTGGTTATCCACTTTATTCGCTCCTAGAAATAGGATACCTTTAAAATTAAATATATATAAATAAGGGCTGCGGAAATTAACGATTAATTTCTCGATTAATCGTTAACAAATTTTAATGATTAAATTATTTTTTAGCGATTAATCGACCCATCACTTACAAATTGTAGGAAGTCAAAAAGTTTTAAAAAAAAATAATAATTTAAAAAATTGGCCGATAAATAATAATAACAAATTTCCTGACGATTACACGAACATTTTGGTTTAAAACTAATGACTGACGGGAATGTTCAAAATGTTGATTCAGTTTATTGTATCCATTGTGAGAAATCGTTTGTTTACCATGTTTCTAACACTTCGCCTACTTATCAAACCAAATGAAAAGCGTTTTAAGCTAATGGCAGTAATGGAGCCTGACTAAGAGACAGAAAATGACGACAGCTCTTCTGATTAATTACTGCGTTACAAAATGGAGATGAAAGTTCCTGAAACCAAACCCTCTACAATGGTGGAAACTTAATGAACACCGATATCAGATAATGTTATTCTTTTCAAAGACCGTTTTGTGCATACCAGTTACCTCAGTGCACACCAGTTACCTCAGTGCACACCAGTTACCTCAGTGCATACCAGTTACCTCAGTGCATACCAGTTACCTCAGTGCATACCAGTTACCTCAGTGCATACCAGTTACCTCAGTGCATACCAGTTACCTCAGTGCACACCAGTTACCTCAGTGCACACCAGTTACCTCAGTGCATACCAGTTACCTCAGTGCATACCAGTTATCTCAGTGCACACCAGTTACCTCAGTGCATACCAGTTACCTCAGTGCATACCAGTTACCTCAGTGCATACCAGTTACCTCAGTGCATACCAGTTACCTCAGTGCATACCAGTTACCTCAGTGCATACCAGTTACCTCAGTGCATACCAGTTACCTCAGTGCATACCAGTTACCTCAGTGCATACCAGTTACCTCAGTGCATACCAGTTACCTCAGTGCATACCAGTTACCTCAGTGCATACCAGTTACCTCAGTGCATACCAGTTACCTCAGTGCATACCAGTTACCTCAGTGCATACCAGTTACCTCAGTGCATACCAGTTACCTCAGTGCATACCAGTTACCTCAGTGCATACCAGTTACCTCAGTGCATACCAGTTACCTCAGTGCATACCAGTTACCTCAGTGCATACCAGTTACCTCAGTGCATACCAGTTACCTCAGTGCATACCAGTTACCTCAGTGCATACCAGTTACCTCAGTGCATACCAGTTACCTCAGTGCATACCAGTTACCTCAGTGCATACCAGTTACCTCCGTTCCATGTGAATGATTGTTCAGCTCGGCTGGTTATATTGTCAATTAGACCCGCTCATCACTTTAACCAAATAATGTCAACACATTTGTCTTTTTGCGTAGTTGGTTAAAAGATGACATATAAAGGAGACATTCCAGTGTTATTCAGATTTTCAACAAGAGCGTTTAATAAGTGTTACTTATGACATCATACATTTTAATTTTTGGCTTTAATCGAAATTAAGGATGAATTAATCGTTAATTTTTCAAAAGTTAACGATTAAATTTAAATTAATCGTTAACAGCCCTAATATAAATATATATTACACCAATAATGTTATTCAAACTGGTAAACCAAAATTCTTGCAGGTTTTCCTATTGGCAATAAAGATCAATTGAATATCAGTAAGGGCCAAATTGAGGCAGTGTTTGCAATTCACTTCATGATGAAACTGCAACGTAAAATCTTCATAAAAGTATTCTTTATATTTCTGGAACCATTGTGGAATATTTGAAGGAGATACATCATAAACAAGCTTGCGATGGAGTCCATTATATTATCTATATCTATAATTCACCAGAAATTAGGACAAGGGGCCGTCCATAAATGACGTCACGCGATTTTTGCCGATTTTTTACCCCCTCCCCCCTCGTCACGCGTCGTCACAAAAACTTAGACCCTCCCCCTCTAAAATTATGTCACAAATCTTTGATCCCCCCCCCACCCAAAAAAACCAACAAACAAACAAACAAACAAAACAAAACACACATTTTATTTTCTATTTGAAAATAAGTATGTTTCAAATCACTTTTATTGTCATTTAAGTATTTATTATTTATTTAGTGAAGATCTACATTGTAATATCGTTACCCGCGTGAATCATTTTTTAAAAACGTTTAAACGGCCTTCAGAAAACGAACTGTGTTAACATCCTTAGATTATATTTTATTTTAATGCATACAAATTAAACATTGACTATTAATCATCACGGTTAACGTCTTTGTTTAGAAAAAAAATTATTTAAAAATAACATTTTTAAAATGTATTTTTTTTAATGTCCCTCAATTGACTGACGGGTATCTCGTAAGAAAGAGGTCGGCGAACAGAGGTAAATAACCTCATCTGGAGTCAAAAAGGGAATTCTTCGGGGTAATGCAGACTCATTTGGGACATATAACATCCACTTCAATCCACTAGATATATTAAAATACGTCATGTGTTCGTGTACGCTTGGAACATATGCCCATTATTGAACCGGTTCCTTCCAGAAAATGCATCTACCGTACTTTCATTTATATTGACACGAGTGTCAATAATCTTAATCCACATGACTTGTCTGTATCACGTATCCTTTCTGTGATATTTAAAATTAATGCCTTAAAAACTGAGCTAAGAAGAAAAGTTGTTTTGTGCTCCTCTCGAATTGCGATGTCAAGAATTTGATGCATTCAATAAAGTTAATGAATACTTGACTAATTTTAAATGGGCTCATTTACCATTATATCTAGAACAGTGCTTCACAAACTTTTAAGTATGGCGGACTGGCAGGAATTTTTGCCATTGCACCAGAGACTGGTGCACTATTTTCCCTGCACTGACAATTTTTTCTGTCCTTTTTCTTAAGAAAATATGCGGACCGGCAGCGGATGGCCCACGAACCGGCATCGGTCCGCGGACCACCACTTTGAGAAGCACTGATCTAGAAGACTAGAATGGCCAGGGGCCTTTGACCAAAAACCAATCGAACAATTATATCAAACCTAAAACGTTTTTAATTCTATCAAATAGATCCCCCTCCCCTTTTAAAGAAAAAGGATATTCCATGCCGTTTTGACTTAAAATATCTACACATAATCCTATTCAGATGATTTTTAGACACTTGTCATGTTTGTTAACCTCACCAGTAGCATTTTCGGGTGGTAGGGGGGCTAACGACGCTCCCCCAAATCCCCGAGTCATGTGAGCAGGACCTAGAGTCTGGGGGTAGCGGGGGGGGGGTAACGCAGACATAAACTTTTATATTTTGGGGTAACGGGCAAAAAAGTCCATGAGAGAACCAAACGGAGCTTCGGTTACATAAAAAATGCTTTGATGTCAACATCAAACGACGCAGTGTAACAATTTCATACGTTATCTTGTGGATTCTCAAACTTAAGGATTATAATTAGATTTAATTTTCATGTCTTGATAGCTTACGCCAACCAGCGTCTGATGGCCTACCTACCGGCACATTGATTTAAAAAAAATATTTTAAAATTTTTTTTAAAAAAATAAATAAATTGTAAGGGACCAAATATTTTAGTGGAAGTTTTATTTAAAGTTACCCTTTTGATGTGACGTCACATTTCTTCAACCCCCCTCCCCCCTCGTCACGCATCGTCACAAAAGTGTGACCCCCTCCCTCCCCCTAGGTGCGTGATGTCATTTATGGACGGCCCCCAAGCACAGAACGTGAGCAAATAGGCAGGACGAATGACCCTCGCTAGTGTAGACAATCAAAGTTTATGGTTGGCAAGAGAACGTATTGTAGGGGGGAGGCATTTCTCGAGACCAGCAATGCGTCTAGCCTTCACTTACACTGTTCTCATTTCTTCGTGCTGCTGTTTGTGTCCGTTCTCCATCCCCCCCCCCTCTTTTTACACTATCTTTTACCCATGCTCATGAGCATGTACGTGCCATTAAACAAGACAGTGTCCTGTCTCCCGACACTTCAATGGACGTGACCACATGGGCGTCGATGACATGTCTGTCACCGCCATGGTTTCTTGTACAAACACACCCGGCCGGGTCAGTCTGGAGAATAGACTAAACCATGAGTATGGGACTCTTACACCACATGGGATCAACGTTGTGTTCGCGCTGACAAGCTGATTGATTGGCCACACCCACCCTTTCCTATATAAGCTCTTACTTTTCTCTCCTTAATTTATCTCTACTGGACTACTTGGATTTCACCGCAGCTAAGTGTTTTCTTTATTATTTCGTTATATTCGTTTTATTTGTGTACTATTTGTCCGTCGAGGAAGGCTCTTTGCCGAAACGTTCGCTGTTGTGTTACGTCCTGTCAGGACTACTAATACCCTGTTTTTATATTATATATTTACCTATTGACCTGGGTCCTTGTTATTTCTTGGACCTCTCATTTAACGGTGAGAACTATAGAAAGATAAATGCAATCAATACACAGTTCTGATATCACATCTTCTTTGTTTCAGCTATCGACACGAATGTAACAGTTGACCTAGGGTCATCGGAACACTACATAAGTCCGTCTTGACCATTCCTTCAGCTCGTTCTTCACGACATTCTCAGACTCACCAAGTCCTGACCTTTGGTGAGATCAAAATGACCATTCGGACTCTGCCAAATGAATATACCACCTGTAGCAACTCATGCTAAAGGAAACGATGATTCACAGCAGTATAGCGTTAAAAAAAATCCCCACCCCCAAATCCAAACCATAGTTTGAAAATTGAATCCTTTTCAGTGTATGATGATGGCGAGACTGATGAAGGCTAGTTCACGACAAAGCACTCCCATAAGGCTGTTCACCAGAATGACTTCCGTGTAGTTCAGGAAATAGGTGCAGACTTTTAAAAACTTTTCCAATAGTGTGTGTTGTATGAACTATCAGAACTAACAGTCCTTTCAATTTATACTCAAGTGTTGACAACAATGGCCGTATTGTTTAACTTTTATCCAACACGAATTGGCGTCGGCGCTGACGTCATTACATCCTAATGCAGAGTAATCGGACCCGAATGAATTTCCGGTAACTGTGATAGTCTTATCTTAGCTGGGGCTTCACTTGCGTATTCCACTTCCGTTTTGGCTATCTGGTCAAGTTACATGTTTCTAAAATAATGTAAAATTAGGCAATTTAAAGAATTCTGCTTCTAAATCATCTTTTGTATAATTAAATGGAAGTCTTCATTTTTTTTAAAAAGGTGTTATGTAACAAAAACTTAGTAAGACTTCTCGGCATTTGATTGGTTGAAAAGAAAAGGGGTTGTACGTTTTGCAGGCAATGTATTAAAAATATCTGGACTTAAATAGCGAAACGCAACAAAAATGAAATTCCACGTGGATAATTTCTCAACATAAAATAGCGGGCTTTAAAACTTATTTTAAAATATTAATTTGAGTCTTTTAATGTTGTTTCACTGTAAACAAATTTGTAAAATAAATGATGAAATTTGTTCATTTTAGGCTTCAAAGTTGTATATTGACACTTTCTAAAAATTTTAATGCATTAACATTTAAATAATTAATTTCTATTGCACTTTCTGGTGTAAACACTAGTGTAAGCTGTTGTAGGTCAAATCGCAATAAACATGTGTCAATGTAGCTATTTCTAATTTAAAACGTTACTATCCTGTTTTTTTTAAAATTCTGTCAATGAGAAAATTGCTAAATAGGCCGTTTTTAAGATACTGGGCCAGACACTTGACCATCAAGTAGATGGTGTGATGGAGGGGTGGGGCTGATGTCTAAGGTTACCCACGCACGATGGTAATTAGGTAAAGTTTTCACCAAAGTCAAAGTGTGACAACCTGCCCCATAGCGGGGTAAGTTGTCACGAGGGTTGGGGCATGTTGTCACACATTACCACTAAAAACAACAACAACATAAAAAACGACACACACAACGTTAGATAACACAAGTAAAGTTATATAAATAAATATGAACACATTGTTAAAGGTAAAACAAAAGGAATGACTGGCATTGAGCCATAGCCACTCAGTTTATTTTTAAAACATCATTGAAAAGATCCTCTTTAAAAAAAATCTATCTTTTGTTTTGAGGGTTGTGCCCTTTAAAATTCTGGCCAGCTTTGTCTTGATCTGAGAAATGGGCACGCTGGCTAACTCCAGCACGTTTGGTTTAATAAAGTTCTTTGCCTTGGACGATTTTCTCAGAAAGTCAACCTCAACCTCATTGTCATCATCAGGTGCTGCGTTTACTTGACCAACATAATGAACATCCGATTTCTTTGTTTTGTATTCCACAAGAACAAAATCACCAACTTTTAAACGTTTCACTTTCTACACCATTCAACTCAAAATTTAGCTTTTCCTCTCCTTCTGAAAACTCTTCACAGACACTTTGATCGGAATCATTATGCACAGAGAAGTTGGATGGTTCATCTTCACTGCTGTCACTGTCAGACTTATTGCTTTGATCAATTGGTCTCACTTTTCTTTTCCTTTATTCTATTTGGCTGCAAGCTCATCTTCATCTGGTGGTAGCGCCTCAACCCAATGGTCTTGTTTGTTGACTCTTGGAAAAACTAAGAAGGGAGGCATATGGTTTCCGACTGCATTTATAGAGTTACAAACAGTCACTAGATCCCCACGCTCTTGTCCTGTCACTGATCCTACCCGCTTTTCACCCTTCAGTGCAACTTGCTTAACTGGCTTCTGGACTGTGGTAACGCCTGTTTCGTCAATGTTCCATATTTTGTCTGGTGTAAACCCCTTTTTCATGATCTCCTCTAAGTTGTCATAAAAACAGTTCACGTTATGCTTATTAAAACTGGACATTCGTTGAAGTGATGTCGCTTCTGGTTGTCTTACTGATAGCTGAGGGTGTCTTCTCATAAACCCCTCTGCCCAGTCTGTTCCGGCTTCTTCATGTTCAATCCAGCTTTCAGGCATGTTTAAATTGTTTTTAGCGGCTAATTGATAGGCCAGCTGAGGAAGCTCTTTAAGTGTCAGTCCATGGAAAATGTTACTACCTTTTATGAGGTATCGAACAAGTTCTACTTCAATTTGTTTTGTAAATACAAGCCTTGGTTGCTTGTAACCAAGATCATCTTCAGTAAGGTCTTTGGCCCTTTTTTTTGCTGCAACATATCTGCTAAGTGTTTTGTAGTTAACACTGTGATCTTTAGCAGCAGTCCGAAGGCTTTTGTTGTCATTTAAGACTGAATTTACAGCTTGAAGCATATCTTGTCTGCAATATGTTCCTTTGGTCGTTTTGCGCTGCTTGTAATTTCTCATAATGGCGCTGGGTAATAAAAGAAAAAAAGTACAACGAAAGGTTAATTCATTCACAGTATAAGATGGTATAACCATTACTAGAAAGCAATAAAGGAAGACATATCTAAAGATTTAAAATGTGCCTCCACATGAAATATTCTGATCTGTTTTCGTGGTTAATACCTTCAGTTTTTACTAATTCTAATCTAGAAGCTTAAAGGTGCTGTTTTATGGTTTAACACATTCTACTTTAAGTTGTAAAAGATATCAATCATTTATATTCCTACTCTCATTGTCCTAACAGGCATATATTGATTAAACGTTAGACCAAACAGTACAAGGGGCAAGTTGTCACAGCTGGAGAGTAGGTGTGATAACTAGCCCCAATCATTGTGACATCTTACCCCAAGCCTGATCGAAACACATTTGTAGTTATATCTTGCAAACTTGGACACATATACCAAAATCAAATATTTATTCACATACACATATTATGCATTTATGATATTAATGAATAAACACTTACCTGTGGTGATAAATCTTGTATAAATAACTGGTTTTTTGTAAGGACATCACAATTTACGTTGTATGCTTTCAACACAATGCTGGCTGTGACTGAAAAAAATCTGAGAGTTGATGAGAATCTGAGAATTTTTATGGCTAAACCCTTGATCATTTACATATTAAAAGTCTTCATAAAACACACCGTTCAAAAGATTCGCCTTTTTACTAAGACAATGGGAAAGCCCTTGTGACAACTTACCCCTGTGACAACAAGCCCCTCCTCCCCCTAATTGCCGCAATGGAGTTGAAGAATTTTTATGGCTAAACTTTTTCTTGTAACGTTTTTTTTTCTTCATTTTTTATGTTACTCTTATTTGAGCTTAAACTCGGAGCTCGGATATGTCTTCCAACCCCCCCCCCTCTATGGCGGATTAAGGGGGGGCTGAACGGGCTAAAGCCAGGGGCCCCCGATGATTAGGGGCCCCCCAAATTAGTATATTTTATTTTAAAAAAAGATGGACAAATGTTTGCATGAATTCCTGAAAATATCAGAAATTAAATAAATTAATTTAAAAAAAAAGATTTTATAGGCTCACTAAGAGAAAATATTAAAGATTATTGTTTATATTTTTTAAAATTTACAATTTATTAGGCTCCTGTGGCCTTGAGGTAGAAAGACGGCCTGCTGTGCAAGCGGTCACGCGATCGATTCCCGGCGTGGGCACAAGTTTTTTTTTAAATTGTATTTTTACACTCAATATTAGGATACCGGCAAACAGTTATTTCTTCGTATTCCATTTTTTCATGAATAATCTTTTTGGCTGGGAAGGCCGATCCTGTAGTACAGACAAAGTATTTTAAAGGAACCGATGAACTATTTAGTTACAAGTTACAGTCTTATATTAGCTGCTAGCAATCATTTTATTTAAAAGGACGCTGGCTGGATAGGGCCCCAGTTTGAATTGCAGCCAGTGGCCCCGTGCAGTCTTAATCCGCCCCTCCCCCCCCTCCCCTTTAATGGCTCTCCATGCAGTCTTATTGCACAAGATTTAATATATATTTCAAAACTCCACATTAGTGTATTGACTTTCAGCCGTTGAGTTGACCATTATGATAACTGAACACTTAGAGGAGTGGCGATTCAGGTGGAAGTATTCCGATGAATTGTATTATTCTTAGACGCTCATGCAGAGGCGTAACTGGGTTTTTGACGCCCTTGGCTAATTTATTTTTGGCGCCCTTTATTTAAATAAAAATTTTATTAAAAGAAGAAATTTAGCGGCGCCCTTTTGAACTGGCGCAGGCCGGCGCCCTTGGCAACTGCCC
This sequence comes from Ampullaceana balthica, assembly GCA_944989445.1. Taxonomy (NCBI): domain Eukaryota; kingdom Metazoa; phylum Mollusca; class Gastropoda; family Lymnaeidae; genus Ampullaceana; species Ampullaceana balthica. Next base: position 23,383 of record CALYLW010001083.1, read on the forward strand.
CAATGCCAAGCCGTTGTTACGCCAATGCGTCCATGACGACACATAGCAAGAAACATGACACATAGACGTACATGACGACACATAGCAAGAAATATGACATAGAGACGTCCATTAGGACACATGACAAGAAACATGACATAGAGACGTCAATGACGACAGAGGACAAGTAACATGACACAGGGACGTCCATGTATACCAGTGGTTCTCAAACCTTTTTGGCCTACCGCCCACTTTCCAGTAAAAATAATACTCAGCGCCCCCCGATTTTTTTCCTATTATTCTAACACATAAATAGGCAAACTACGATCCGCGGGACACATGCGGCCAGTCAGAGTATATTATGCGGCCCGAAGGCATGCACATGTGGTGATCTTGTGTCATGTTAATTTTCTTTGCTTAGAAGTTTTGATATATTTTCAAATTTTATTCCCAGCATTTGATTCGAATCTAGAGATATATAATCGGTTTTATGGCTTCAGAATCATTAGTCATTAATTGTTAACATACCTGTTCGAAACTACATTTCAGCTCAACCGGAATTGAATTTTGTTTACGATTTACATTTCGAACGATTTTGAAAATTTGTGATTTAAAAGCAAATAGACATTGATTTAATAATGAGTGCTACCAAAGAAAGTAAGATTGAGGACGAATGCCTTTTTAAAATGACGAATTAACTGTTAAATATAGATTCACGAGCGTTGGGAGAAAAGCAGCCTTCTTGCTGTGTCGTGAATATGTAAGCGTCTTTAATGAGTGCGACTTAAAAAGATACCACCAAACAAAACATTTGTGTTTCGGGCACAATTTAACGAACCAATGGAGAAAAAGGTTATGCAAGTTTGTTAATAATTTAAAGAAGCAGCAACATGTTTTCACCAAAAGTCTTAAATACAAGATGCTGCAACCGAAGCCAGTTTGGAGATATCTCATAAGATCGTAAAACGGAACAAGCCTTTTTCTGACAGTGAATTTATCAAGAAATGCTTGACATATGCAGCAAGCGTTATGTGTCCAGAACAGAAAACATAATTTGTCACCATTTCTTTATCAAGGGAACTTTAGTCAGACGTTTTGAAAAAGAAGTGACAATTTGATGCACCATAATCGAGATACAAGCAAAGAATTTTTTGGTACTATCGCATTGGATTAAAGTACCAATGTATAGGAACAGCACAATTGTTGGTATTTATACGGGAATACATCCTCGTTTCGAGCTTAACGAAGAATACTCTGAGGCACTCAAAAACACAATTAAAGGCCAGGATTTATTCAATACTGTAGAGAACTGTTTTGAAATAACTGGGCTTGAGTGGAACAAGATGGCCAGTGTAATAACCGATGGAGCGCGAGCTTTAACTGGAAAGATTAGTATGAACAATAAAATTAAAGAATATCATCCTGACCGCACACTCTTACCTCTCCACTGTGGCAACCATCAGGAAAGTCTGTGTAAGGCTGTGTTGAATTTCAAGCACTTGTTAGTATGATCAACTTTGTAAAAGCCAGGGAACTTACTCACAGGTGTTAAAAGCACTGTTTGAAGATTTTAATATTATATTATCTACCATGGCAGTGTCCGCTGGCTGAGCCTGAACAAGTTATTGAGGCGAGTATGAGATCTCAAGGAAGAAATAGTTATGTTGCTGGAGATAAAGGGTTTTGTTTGTGATTTTGTTACTTCCGTAGTTAAGGAAGAATGGAAGTCAGACTTCATGTTTGCCATTAACATGGAAAATTTGAATGAACTGAATGTCAAACTTCAGCGCAATGGCTTGTTTGCACATGAAATTTATGTGTATGTTAAATCATTTCAGACAAAACTCTCCCTTTTCTCCAGGCAAGCAGGTGAAAACAGGTTTTGCCATTTCCCTTTGCTAAAACAGAAAAACCGTTTCTTGTAAAATGGCTGACAAGTACAAGGCTCAGTTGGATGCCTTTGCTATGGAATTTGAAAGGAGGTTCCAAGACGACAAGAACCTGGAACCACTCTTCAATATCGTCAATTCGCAATTTAGTGCAGAAGCTGATTAGGCCCCAGAGGATATACTGTTAGAACTGCTTAAGCTAAAAGCAGATTATGACCTGAAGGAGAAGTTCGAGTTAGTTTTTCTGCATGAGTTTTTTTTTCCTCTTTTTTTTCTAGGTGCGGCGTTTCCACACTTTAAAAAACTTTGCTGTCAAACTTTTGCCACTATATTTGGGTCCACATACATCTGTGAGCAAGTTTTTTCTTGTATGAAAATAAATAAGTCTAAGAACAGATCGATGTTGAATGACTGCAATTTGAATGCATTCATTCGAATAATAACCAGTAACCTGGTTCCACATTTCAAGAATCATTCAACACACACACACAAATTCGAAATCATATAATAAATGAGACGATGAACCTGGTTTGCTGCTACCAATTTAGAAATACTCGGCTTTATTTTCGTCAGCAGTAATCTTAAGAAACCGCAATTGTCTATTTGCATTTTTTTTTATAAATTAGTTACCGCACTGAATCTACTTTCCACTAAATATGATGAAAGAAAATGAAATGTAATTACGACATTTTAAATTAAAGCCCATACTTCAGGATCTCCTTTTCCAGCCAGAATTGTTAATAGCAGCGTTTGAATTTAAAACTAAATTCATTATTTGTAGCAACTTTTTAGAATAAGTTTGCAAATATTTATCAAATAATAGTTCTTAGCAAATGTGTTCTTCTTTTGTGAACCGAAAGTATTGCAAAATTAAAGATTCATTTCCTGGCAAAGTTGACTCCTTAAGTTGAATAGAAACGGGATGTTTTAAATAGCTACACTATGTATCTTAAACACCTTGAGCCTTTTCATCACTTCTGATTTGAACGGTTTTATTGCTAAGTTAATTTTTCTTGATAATATCAGATGCCTGCTTATGTATCACAGTCCGTATTAATTCACTTATAGTTATAGCCGGTATAATTTGTTTTGAACCAATAGAATGAGATTTACCCGATTTGGCAATCAATAACGAAACATTGTAAGAAGCTAGCAAGCCATTGCCATCTTGTGTGGTTGCTGTTGAAAAGTGTTTTGTCAAAGTCAGTTGTTTGATAAATTTCTATTTTAGTGTTTGAAAATTAAATAAATCCTTTTTTTAAAATCCCCGTTAATTTATTTCAAGTGTTCCTGCCGTCTGGAAGTGCACAATTTCACATTTTAAAAAAAAACCTAACTAAATGCAAATGCGGTAACCAAACCAATGTCCAAAACGTTTTTTAAACGAAAAATAGAACCTTATGAGCAGAATACATAAATCATATTTTTCTAAATCTTCTCTTCCTTTTTTATGCTTTCACCGACCCCTTACAGTTATTCACCGCCCCCCCCCCAAATTGACCCGTGGCCTTCACCGCCCCCCTGGATCGCGTCAGCGCCCAGAAGGGGGCGGTAGCGCCCACTTTGAGAATCACGGATGTATACACATAGCAAGAAACATGACACATACGTCTGTGAGAACAAACTGGACCCCTGTACCTAAATCACCACCTGGTTTCCTGTTAGCTCAATAGTTTGAGGACCATCTGGGCTACTAACAGGCTACATGGATCTCCACGGTTTGTATTGTCATGACCTCAGTGGTTCTCATTTATCCTTATTAGTGTTACTCAACACGATTAGCAAATTAAATGGATGATCATCGCAAACAAGAGATGTGTTCCTCTTAAACACGCCTGTCACAATCACAATGAGTTGATGATCATTAGGCCACGCCCCGCGATTTGAGGATCATTGACTTATCTGATAAACCAAGTTGTGTGCACCTTTGCAGCGGGTCACACCCCCCCCCACCTCATTGCAAATTTCTTTTGTTAGGAATTCCAAGAGTCAGCCCGACAATACATCTGTGTTAGAATACCTTTCAATTCACCAAGTTTTGCAGAAATAATTTACTTGTTAAACCCCTGTGAATGTCTTGAGTTCTTTTAACTGTTTCGGCTGTGTGTGTGTGTGGGGGGGGGGTGTTCCTCACCAATCTGACTGAATTCAAATAAAAGACTCCAGCTTTCAAACTAACAAGTCAAGTCATTGATGATGTAGTTAGGGTATTGACGATGTTGTTAGGGTATTGACGATGTTGTTAGGGTA
>CALYLW010001083.1:32500-199020 GCA_944989445.1 Ampullaceana balthica
TGTGGCAAACGAAGAGAATGAAATTTCACAAATTTAAATAGCATGTATTTTAAAGATGCTGGAAAATTTTTAAATTCCAGCAACTGGAATCTGCATTGATAAGAGTCGAGCACCTGTCGAAAATGTTCAGTATGCACTTTAAGTTAAGTTCTACTCTGGAGCCTGGGGAAAGGGCCGAATTAAAGGTTTGGGCCAAACTTAAATACCATAGCCGCACACTGAACAAACGATGATCACATACTGAAACCTCTTAATTAAAAGTGGTTTATCTGGCAAGGGACCTTTCTGGGCTTGTACAAATGACCCACTTTGATCTGCTTCACAACGAGGCTTGGCGCAAATGATACACAAGTGTTTCTGTAATTATTGGCGCCAAATCCAGTTTTCACAAAGTCATTAGAACAACTTTAACCACAATTTCCTGTACCCCATACTTTAAGAGTTGTGCGTTTGACACATTTTTTATTTTACCTTAGTTGACAGTAGTCCAGGTTGAGCAGGTGGGGCTAGAAATATCAATTATATGGGACTAGAAATATCACCATTAATAGTGGACTAGTAATATCATCAATTAGGCCTATGTGGGACTAGTAATATCATCAATTAGGCCTATGTGGGACTAGTAATATCATCAATTAGGCCTATGTGGGACTAGTAATATCATCAATTAGGCCTATGTGGGACTAGTAATATCATCAATTAGGCCTATGTGGGACTAGTAATATCATCAATTAGGCCTATGTGGGACTAGTAATATCATCAATTAGGCCTATGTGGGACTAGTAATATCATCGAGTAAACAGAAACAAATTTCTTTGTTTTGATAAAGTGTTTATAAAATAAAGTTACATTCTCATTCGTTATTTGTTACAGATACATCCTACCGAATTGTTTTGGTGAATAAAGACATAAGGTCAAAGAGCGGATGATGAGGGCGGGTAGCTAGCACAGTCCGAATGGTCACTGTCCGAATGGTCACTGTCCGTGATTCGTTGACTTTTAACTATAATGAATCAGACAAAATCTTCTTCCCATTCCATTTTTTATTTAAAAAATATTTATATATTTTTAAAAAAATTACAGTGGTACCTCGAGATACGAAATTAATCCGTTCCGGGGTAGATTTCGTATCTGGGATCTTTCGCATTTCGAACTAAGTTTTACATGTAAAATACTTAATCCGTTCGAAGAAACACAAAAAACAACACTAAAAGTTTTTAAAATATCATGGAAAACTATAGAAAAACAAAGTAGGATTCTTCAATCCTTAAAAGTACACAGTATAAATCAAATAAATAAAACAACCAAAACAGAATAAAATTAATGAAAATAATATGTATACAAATGTACCTTTCGAGTGAGGCGATGTGGCGAAGTGCCGAAGACTGTGGTAGGGGAGGAGAACGGATGGCAGAAAACATTAAGGCATTACGTACGAATAACGAAACCCTTCACTTTATGAAAATAATACGTTATCACAAACTAACATAAATTTAATGAAAAATTAACACTTTCATAATTACAACGTGACACAAAACTCACTAAACTAACGTAACATAACACTTAAATTAATGATAAATTAACACAATCAGAAATGTACAACGTTACACTAAAACTAACGTAACATAACATCTTAAATTAATGTTAAATTAACACTTACAGTAATTATCAACGTTACACTAAACTACGTAACATAACACTTAAATTAATGTTAAATTAAGCACTTATCAGTAATATACAACGTACACTAAACAAACGTAACATAACACTTAAAATTAATTATAAAATTAACATTTTTCAGTACTTACCACGTTTACACAAAACTAGACGTAAACATAACACTTAAAATATTTTTAAATTAACACATTCAGTAATTACAACGTTACAACTAAACTAACGTAACATAAACACTTAAATTAATGTGAAATTAACACTTCAGTAATATACAACGTTACACTAAACTAACGTACATAACACTTAATTTAAAATGTTAAATTAAACACTTTCAGTAATTACAACGTTCACTAACTAACGTAGACATAACACTTAAATTAAAGATAAATTAACACTTATCAGTAATTACAACGTTACACTAAACAACGTAACAAAAACACTTAAAAAAGTATAAATAAAACTCTTATCAGAAAATTACAACGTTAACTAAAACTAACGTAAATAACACTTAAATTAATGTTAAAATTAACACTTTCAGAAATAACAACCGTTTACACTAAACAACGTAACATCAAACATTAAACGAATGTAAAAAAGAAAATTTCATTCTTAAATTTAAAAAAGAAAAACTTTCTAATTTTCTGTTTCACCTTGCATTTCTTTTGCCTTGTTTCCACCCACATCAGTCATCCTCTTGTCTTATTTAAAAAAATTAATGTAATGTTTGCTGAGCAAATGTTCATCTAAGGATGCTTGTTTTTGACTGCATTTTACAATGTTTCTGAAATGAGTCAGGCAAATGTCATTGAACTGCGCAAGACTTGTTGTGGTGCGTTGAATGCAGTCACGGGATGCCCAATGTTGTCACCTGCACCTTTTTCGTATCTTGGAACAAAAATTTATTTGAGTGGCCTTTCGTATCTGAACCATTCGTATCTCGAGGTACCTCTGTCTTTTTAAAAAGTGATATCTTAAAAAATTATCCAAATGAAAAATTAAGTTGTGCCCGATTCAAAGATTAATTCCATAATGTTGTCGCTGGACTTCTAACATGTTATTTACTGGTGTGTATTAATGAATGATTGTAATTTGGGGTAGATGGGGTTCATACACGGTGGAATTATTTACATTACCGAATGAATGAGTTTTTCCTAACGCTCACCACTAGACACTAAAGATCAAGGCAATATCGTCTTAACAAACACTGAATCTTAAAAGCGAATACGATCGTTCCAATGTTAGAACAAAGTCAGACAAATTTAACTACCAGAATATTGGTCTCACGGGTCAGTGTACAAGTCTTAAAAATGACTGCCTGTGGGATTGTAGCTTAAGTCTGCAGATGTCTGTATGTTAGTCTGTATGTTATGTCTGTATGTTATGTCTGTATGTTATGTCTGTATGTTATGTCTGTATGTTATGTCTGTATGTTATGTCTGTATGTTATGTCTGTATGTTATGTCTGTGTGTTATGTCTGTATGTTATGTCTGTATGTTATGTCTGTATGTTATGTCTGTATGTTATGTCTGTATGTTATGTCTGTATGTTAAACATTGAAATTCAGAAAAGAACATTTTAACAACGAACAACTCTAAACTTTATTTTAGCATGTAACAGATAATTTACATTTAAACATCGCACAGCTTTGAACATAGAGATCCCAGGACTACTTGATTAAACATCACATATCATTGAACATAGAGATCCCAGCACTACTTGATTAAACATCACATATCATTGAACATAGAGATCCCAGCACTACTTGATTAAACATCACATATCATTGAACATAGAGATCCCAGCACTACTTGATTAAACATCACATATCATTGAACATAGAGATCCCAGCACTACTTGATTAAACATCACATATCATTGAACATAGAGATCCCAGCACTACTTGATTAAACATCACATATCATTGAACATAGAGATCACAGCACTACTTGATTAAACATCACATATCATTGAACATAGAGATCCCAGCACCACTTGATTAAACATCATATATCCTACATGTGGTAGAAAATCAGCAGCCCCGAGCCTAGTGTTCTTCTTGGGTCTTCCCAGAAGACCCGCTCAGCCACCTGGCCCCTAAGGGACTTAACAGCTGAGAGACCGCCCCCACCCCGGAACGGTCGCTTCTGAAGCGGCCGCCTGGGCATTCAGGACATAAAGTCGAAAATGCCTCCCACTAAAAGTGACCTCACAAATGAGGGGTGGAATTTTCCCTAATTCGACTCGCTACAACTTCGGCGCCACCCCGGTAAAGCACACGAGTCTCTATGGTTAGGACTGCCGCTAAGCGGGGAATCATTAATGATCTACCTAGGGTGTAACTACGGAAGGTTTCCTCAGAGCTGGCGTCCGCTACGTTCTTCGCGATACCTTTTGCTAGTCCGTACGGGCGCTCCTGGACCTAAATCGGCACCGCTCAATCGCGTTGCTATAGTAAAATGAGGGGGACGAAACGGTCGCTTCTGAATAACCCGACCCTCAACGGGTACTGTGGTTTTCATAATCGGCAATAAATATCACATAAAATGAAATGACTCCACTGGCTCCACGCATTCAGAATAAACGTGCGTGGGGTGACACAAGACGATCTCATAAACCTGCTGGAGAAAGTTTTGATGTTACATTGCAACACGTCACTGGTCCATTTCAATGAATGAATCAATGTTATACAAAAGTGACGTGGGTAGAGGGTTACACTATGTAGCGTGTTGATAGCTGTTACACCATTCACTGACCCTTTTTAATGAAACTCCAGGAACTAGCTTTTACCTTGTATAAGTGACCATAATTGACACGTATAATGGACCATAAATCGAAAGTTATTATATGACTAAGTATATGCATTTCTATCTGGAACTGTTTTATTCATTTCTCAAAGTCTGAAATTTCTCCTCTGAATCTCTTTGGTGCAACATAGCCATAAAGGTTTTATTTGTGTTACATCGATCTCAATACAAACAATGAAATATTGGGAAAGCGGGGGCGAGGCGTTTCTAGACCTCTGTAACTAGACACTCGCAGTCCAATGGTCCTTTTAAGGTTCGTTGGTCCGTGTGCAAAGAAAAAAAACAACAACTCGGGTGCAAAGTTTCACAGCATCCATTTTTTGTTCAATATTTTAAAGGATTTGCTGCGCGCTAAATCTTAACTGCTGCGCGACGTTGGTCAGATATTCTAAACTGTGGCGCAGCTTAAAGGGGGACATTGCCGCAGTCCAGACTCATCGTTTTAAAACACCAAGCTGTTTTGTAGCTTGCCTCTGTTGACGCTTTGGTCGGATTGCTGTTTCGTATCTAAAAAAAGACAATTTTACCCGTCCCCAACCCTTTCCAAGCCATTGTGAGAACCGCCAATTTATCCAGAACTTAAATACTGGTTGCTGGGCAGAAATTTGACACGAGGCTTCTGAAATGTAAACCTCCATAAATTTACCTTGACCTAAAGCGTTGCACAAGCTGTCATTTCATCTTATGTTCTGTACTCTTGGGGATTTGTGGGGCGTTTGGGGACAGTGGTGAAGCAGGGGCGTCACTGGGGCTGGCGTCATCCAGTGCGGTAGGTCATGGTGTCACAATTTACCCCAAAGACCTCCTCCGACTCTGTATGTGCCAAATAACGGGAACATACAGAAGTTTACCCTTTGGTGGCACCCCTTTGCGATGGTGTCACCCGGTGCAGTCCGCACCCCTAGTTACGCCTCTGAGAGGAAGAAAACAGACGCAATGACAAATTTTATATGAATATATCACGATTTGAATATTAAATGATCTGACTATTTCACGATTTAAATATATTAAACAATTTAATGTCTTTGGTTATATCATAATTAAATTAATTTATGATACAAAGTTCACTTCCATCTCGAACAGTGAACTATTTTGGAAAGTTGTTGTTATTTCTCACAGTGAACCAAAGTTCAAACTCTTGCTTAAAGTGTGGCCACACACAGTTGACATAATCGCCATCTCCTGTTATCCACACACTGCAATACTGCATGCATTCGTAGTTCTAAATTATTATTAGTGAAGTCAAATTTCTAGCGGCTGTTTCTAATACAAATATGGGAAAACGTTACGTTTTATCGAGGTTTTACGTGATGATAAAGGGTTTACGTTATCTTCGATGATTGATTGGTCATTGTTTGTATGCCACTTTTTTTTCCAGTTCCATTTTGATGTTATTTTTTCACTCTAGATTGATATTTTGATTTGTATTTGTTTCAATACCTGATCTATATGGTATTGTTTGATATGTCCTTATGTGTATACAATCCCAGATTAAGACTTGAAGGGGCGTAAGTAAAGGGGTGCATAGTTTGCCCCCCCCCACCCATCGGCATTTCGGATTGCTATAAATGCTTGTCGGTAAATAAATCGCTTTGTTCTGTAAGTGGGGTCTCTTTGGGGAATCTATTAGTCGGGTGGCAAGAGACGGGTTACGGCAATACCACACCTACACACATACACATGGAGTCATACACACACAGACACACACACACAGCCTGACACGAACTCACATACAAGAGAAGGGTTGCGGCAATACCACACCTACACACATACAAATGGAGTCATACACACACAGACACACACATACATAAGCAGCCTTACCCGAACTCACATGTTCATGCAGTCTCACACACTGACACACATGAACATGAAGTCACTGACACGTAAAAACACACACTCATGCAGTCATCCACGCGGACGGGTGAATGGGTGGACGGATGAACGGATGGATGGATGGATGGATGGGTGGATGGATGGAGGGATGGATGGATGGATGGACGGATGGATCGATGGATGGATCGATGGATCGATGGATAGATGGAGTATGCTGTAACTTAAAGTATAATCAAATCAAGTCCTTCCACAAACTCAACCCCTCCCCCCCCCCAATAACGTAGATTCCTGGTTGCCGAGCACCTTGGTTCGTGCTTCATTAGCATTTAGAATGACCTGCCCCCCTCCACCCCTCAACCCAACCCACCAATGCCAGAACTCAGTTACAGTCAAGAAAACCTTGTTAATCTTCTCAGTGTGGGAACATGCGTGTCAAACAAAGAATTTTTCTAAACAGAACGAACACTTAGGCTTTTCTTAACAGAACACTTAGGCTTTTCCTCATAGCTTTAAGTCTTCATTGTAAACAATGTTACGTTTGAAAATATCAACAGGCTAGAAGTGGAATATGTATTAGGAATGGCAAACGGGGTGGGGGGAGGGGGAGAATTATATGAAAGAAGAGGAGTGTTGGGAACATTGCAGTAGGGGAGTGTTGGGAACATTGGAGTAGGCGAGTGTTGGGAACATTGCAGTAGGCGAGTGTTGGGAACATTGCAGTAGGCGAGTGTTGGGAACATTGCAGTAGGCGAGTGTTGGGAACATTGCAGTAGGCGAGTGTTGGGAACATTGCAGTAGGGGAGTGTTGGGAACATTGCAGTAGGGGAGTGTTGGGAACATTGCAGTAGGCGAGTGTTGGGAACATTGCAGTAGGCGAGTGTTGGGAACATTGCAGTAGGCGAGTGTTGGGAACATTGCAGTAGGCGAGTGTTGGGAACATTGCAGTAGGGAGTGTTGGGAACATTGCAGTAGGGGAGTGTTGGGAACATTGCAGTAGGGGAGTGTTGGGAACATTGCAGTAGGGGAGTGTTGGGAACATTGCAGTAGGGGAGTGTTGGGAACATTGCAGTAGGGGAGTGTTGGGAACATTGCAGTAGGGGAGTGTTGGGAACATTGCAGTAGGGGAGTGTTGGGAACATTGCAGTAGGGGAGTGTTGGGAACATTGCAGTAGGGGAGTGTTGGGAACATTGCAGTAGGCGAGTGTTGGGAACATTGCAGTAGGGGAGTGTTGGGAACATTGCAGTAGGGCGAGTGTTGGGAACATTGCAGTTGGCGAGTGTTGGGAACATTGCAGTTGGCGAGTGTTGGGAACATTGCAGTAGGGGAGTGTTGGGAACATTGCAGTAGGGGAGTGTTGGGAACATTGCAGTAGGGGAGTGTTGGGAACATTGCGGTAGGCGAGTGTTGGGAACATTGCAGTAGGGTAGTGTTGGGAACATTGCGGTAGGGGAGTGTTGGGAACATTGCAGTAGGGGAGTGTTGGGAACATTGCAGTAGGGGAGTGTTGGGAACATAAAATTCAATAACAAACTATGTTCAACCCACTACAGAAATTGTAAAGAAGACCAAATATTTGTTCCTATTCTCGTAGCGCTGGGCAGTGCAGTAGACATACGGCTAGAGGTGTTTGATGACGTGTAAGTTGTGTCATTGGATAAAGTGGTGTTAAAGGATTTAGTGTCAGTGCGAAATTATTTTATATAGGAGTAGAGAAGGTTAATTGTGGAAAAAGACAAATGAATAGGCCGTGTAAATGGTGTTGAAATGTAGGAGTATTGATTGTGAATGTAAGTGAGAAATGTTTACTTTTGTTTTTCTGGCATTCGTTTGCCGTTAGTACAGACTTGGATGGACGTATACTTGTGTCATTTGCCGTTAGTACAGACTTGGATGGACGTATACTTGTGTCATTTGCCGTTAGTACAGACTTGGATGGACGTATACTTGTGTCATTTGCCGTTAGTACAGACTTGGATGGACGTATACTTGTGTCATTTGTCGTTAGTACAGACTTGGATGGACGTATACTTGTGTCATTTGTCGTTAGTACAGACTTGGATGGACGTATACTTGTGTCATTTGTCGTTAGTACAGACTTGGATGGACGTATACTTGTGTCATTTGCCGTTAGTACAGACTTGGATGGACGTATACTTGTGTCATTTGTCGTTAGTACAGACTTGGATGGACGTATACTTGTGTCATTTGTCGTTAGTACAGACTTGGATGGACGTATACTTGTGTCATTTGTCGTTAGTACAGACTTGGATGGACGTATACTTGTGTCATTTGTCGTTAGTACAGACTTGGATGGACGTATACTTGTGTCATTTGTCGTTAGTACAGACTTGGATGGACGTATACTTGTGTCATTTGTCGTTAGTACAGACTTGGATGGACATATAGTCTTGTCCAGGGAGTCTTATTTATGTCAATGAGCTTTATGACCATACAACAAATCACATCTCTATATTCCTCTTGATAACCCAATGGACACCGTGTGTAGAGCTTGTAGCATGTCAGCATTAGCGCCTCACGGATTTGCCGGGATTTCGATGTAATCAATCGTCATCTGCCTGCGGGACAACATTGCCGGATTTGACTTCAAGTTTTGTCTTGTCTCTGATTGATGAGTAGTCATTCAAAGTTAACGAGACCATAATATTTTCGTTTATCTCTTAGTTCAAATTCTCTGTTTTATGTCCGTCGTTATAAACTTCTTTGCCACAACGTTATATCTCGTCGCTGTTTCGCTATTAGAATTAAACGTTAATCGGTTGATCCTTTATACAGGCATTGTAAAGTTTCAATATTTGTTAAATCCGCTTAGAGCCTTTTGTGTGTTGAATAGATCCATACAAACTTCTTAAGTGCGATAGGACTGTATCACCTTTCCTGACTTAATCCCCGTCATCTGCACGCAATGATAGAACATTGGTAGTGTTTCCTCAAGTACATCACTAACCTGATTATATATTTGATTATATGTGCAAGATTATTACACTTTCATTGACAGATTTATTATTTAATTATTGCTGGTAAATTATTTTAGTAATTTTATGGGACCGATTTTTTTGGTCATTATTTTTTAATGTCTACTTATTCACTTAGCTTTCACTTAGCTGAACTAGGGTTAGGGTTAGGGTTAGGGTTAGGGTTAGGGTTAGGGTTAGGGTTAGGGTTAGGGTTAGGGTTAGGGTTAGGGTTAGGGTTAGGAATCCAAAGAACGACTTTGCAATTGACACAGTTTGGACCGCTTAGGCACCCATGCAGTTGTCCACCTAAGATGAACAAAATATTTTCCCCATAGTCCCAGAATAAATGACCTCGCAACACCATCATCAGTGACAGTAATAAGGCGCCACCTACTCTCATTGGACAAGTTTAGAAAAGCTCGTGATAATCAACGTGACATCATTCTATTGTTTTATAATTATAGCATTTTTATGTTTTGAGTCACTCTCATTAAAGCTTAGAAAGTCCTTCAACACTCGTGCCCGGATGTCTCCCACGGGCTGACCTTTGGTACGTGCTTTGTTAAACTTGGAGCACACAAAGTATCATTGGTTGATAAACTCACTGTTTACAACCAGCAACATATATAAGATATGTATACACACTTAAAGTGGTGAGTACTCCAAATATAGATAAACTTCCGTCAAAAGCAAATATTTTCTTTAAAAAATGTTCACTTGAAATTTCATTGTTTCCTGTGTTGGTCACGCTTGTCTGATGGATTGTCAAAGGTCAAGGGCCTGATCACTTTAACGAAATTTTTTATGAAACTGACATCGGGATAAGAGGAAAATGAACTTAGAAATTTACCATTATTTAAAATTGGATTTAAACATCCGTCAACGAGATATGTGGCACTGCTCCTACTGGGTGCTGGGCCAGGCCGAGAGGCCAGCTGAGGCGGAGAGATATGTGTCACTGCTCCTACTGGGTGCTGGGCCAGGCCGAGAGACCAGCTGAGGCAGAGAGATATGTGGCACTGCTCCTACTGGGTGCTGGGCCAGGCCGACAGGCCAGCTGAGGCAGAGAGATATGTGGCACTGCTCCTACTGGGTGCTGGGCTAGGCCGAGAGGCCAGCTGAGGCAGAGAGATATGTGGCACTGCTCCTACTCAAGGGCTGGGTGCTGGGCCAGGCTGTCAGGCCAGGCTGAGTGGTCAGCTGAGGCAGAGAGCTCAAGTCACGCCAAAGAAGCCCGATCTGACACTGCACACAATAGAACCAGAACTACAGGTGAGCGATCTGACACTGCACACAATAGAACCAGAACTACAGGTCAACGATCTGACACTGCACACAATAGAACCAGAACTACAGGTGAGCGATCTGCGTCCCCACAAACACATTCAGCCCAGGGACCCAGGCAGGTGTTTGAAAATGCCTTATAGGTTGATTTTTAGCGGATGAATTCCAGTTGTTAAACGACTCTTGTTGAAAATTCTTAAGCCTACCCCACTACAGTCACTACACACACAAACTTTCGTTTTAGACTCAGAATAGCCTTAAGCAACAGTCGTAACTGGCCGGCTCCTGGCGTACTAACGAATTTGATGGCTGTGCAACCGTTTGTTTCAGATTCATCACAAAGATGTTATATTTTTCTACATTGATTAAACCACATCAAAGGGCAAATAGCCGGATGGAGTGGTTCAGAGCGTTGATTGGGAAATTGTTCCTGTTTCAGCTGTTACAGTTTTGACATTGATATTTTTTTATAACGACAAGCAAAATGTGTCAATTAATGGCACAATGAAGGTGTCATGTAATGGCACAATGAAGGTGTCATTTAATGGCACACTGAAAGTGTCATGTAATGGCACAATGAAGGTGTCATGTAATAAAACAATGAACGTGTCATGTAATGGCACAATGAAGGTGTCATGTAATAGCACAATGAAAGTGTCATGTAATGGCACAATGAACGTGTCATGTAATTGCACAATGAAAGTGTCATGTAATGGCACAATGAAGGTGTCATGTTTTAGCACAATGAAAGTGTCATGTAATGGCACAATGAAGGTGTCATGTAATGGCACAATGAAGGTGTCATGTAATGGCACAATGAAGGTGTCATGTAATGGCACAATTAAGGTGTCATGTAATGTCACAATGAAGGTTTCATGTAATGGTACCATGAAGGTGTCATGTAATGGCACAATGAAGGGGTCATGTAATGGCACAATGAAGGGGTCATGTAATGGCACAATGATGGTGTCATGTAATGGCACAATGAAGGTGTCATGTAATGGCACAATGAAGGTGTCATGTAATGGCACAATGAAGGTGTCATGTAATGGCACAATTAAGGTGTCATGTAATGGCACAATGAAGATGTCATGTAATGGCACAATGAAGGTGCCGTGTAATGGCACAATGAAGGTGTCATGTAATGGCACAATGAAAGTGTCATGTAATGGCGCAATGAAGGTGTCATGTAATGGCACAATGAAGGTGTCATGTAATGGCACAATGAAGGTGTCATGTAATGGCACAATGAAGGTGTCATGTAATGGCACAATGAAAGTGTTATGTAATGGCACAATGAAGGTGTCATGTAATGGCACAATGAAGGTGTCATGTAATAGCACAATGAAAGTGTCATGTAATGGCACAATGAAGGTGTCCTGTAATGGCACAATGAAGGTGTCGTGTAATGGCACAATGAAGGTGTCATGTAATGGAACAATGAAGGGGTCATGTAATGTTACAATGAAGGTGTCATGTAATAGCACAATGAAAGTGTCATGTAATGGCACAATGAAGGTGTCATGTAATGGCACAATGAAGGTGTCATGTAATGGCACAATGAAGGGGTCATGTAATTGCACAATGAAGGTGTCATGTAATAGCACAATGAAAGTGTCATGTAATAGCACAATGAAGGTGTAATGTAATGGCACAATGAAGGGGTCATGTAATAGCACAATGAAGGTGTAATGTAATGGCACAATGAAGGGGTCATGTAATGGCACAATGAAAGTGTCATGTAATGGCACGATGAAGGTGTAATGTAATAGCACAATGAAAGTGTCATGTAATAGCACAATGAAGGTGTCATGTAATGGCACAATGAAGGGGTCATGTAATGGCACAATGAAGGTGTCATGTAATGGCACAATGAAGGTGTCATGTAATAGCACAATGCACGTGTCATGTAATGGCACAATGAAGGTGTCATGTAATGGCACAATGAAGGTGTCATGTAATGGCACAATGAAGGTGTCATGTAATGGCACAATGAAGGTGTCTATAATGGCACAATGAAGGTGTCATGTAATGGCACAATGAAGGTGTCATGTAATGGCACAATGAAGGTGTCTATAATGGCACAATGAACGTGTCATGTAATGGCACAATGAAGTTGTCATGTAATAGCACAATGAAGGTGTCATGTAATAGCACAATGAAAGTGTCATGTAATGGCACAATGAAGGTGCCGTGTAATGGCACAATGAAGGTGTCGTGTTATGGCACAATGAAGGTGTCATGTAATGGCACAATGAAGGTGTCATGTAATGACAAAATGAAGGTGTCATTTAATGACATAATGAAGGTGACATGTAAGGGCAAGCTAGCAGCTAGCCATATCATTAAGATCATGTTCTGCATGTTAACTAAATCCATGTTAATCCTTCACTAATTAAGTATTTGAACTAAAGACTGCTACGAAAATAACACTAACCAATCGAAAACTGAATTTTCGAATATGAAAAACAACATTTATTAAATCCTCATTTAACAGGCTTGTATTTAGCTTGTGAATTCGTTTATTCATCCTTTTTAAAAAAATATCCTGCCATCAACTGAGGCTAAACTGTCCACTGAATGACCCCTATGACCACCCGTCATGACAAACGGGTCACCAGTGATCTCCAGTGACCTTTGGGGGGGGTTGGCGGATATCTCAGAGACGAAACTGACGAGAGTCCTGTTGTTGTTTATTAACCACATAACGTATTTGTGCCTATACTTGCTCGTGTTAACAACCATCATTGACAGTAACATTTTGAGCATTGAAAGGTTACCATCGACTTTTCACCGTGTTAATTTTTTTTTAAATTTCATGGCGCCTCTCTGCAAGTATCACAGGATTTAATCCATATTTTATGATGTCCTTTAAAATCCTCATCTACTAAAATATGTAATATGACGTATTGAAAAGACACTTTCCCAAAACTGTAGAGATCATATAACATAAAAGTGCGCTGAACTCAGTCCTATGATTATAAAACAGACCGAGAGCGGCAGACATAAGTTGTACATTCAACGGTTTATGTGTGTATTCTTTGATATGGCGAGAGATGGGATTGCGCAAGGCACAGTGGCTAGGCACTAGGGATTTGGGGGCTCGGGGGGGGGGCGCTTGGCCTCTCTGGGAGGCCCTGCATTTTTATATTCGACATCATGAATGAGATAATGTACACTCCTTTTGGGCCCCCCTCAAGTGGGGGCCTGGGGGGACTTTCAAATTTGGACCCCCCTCCCCTAGCTACGCCACTGGCATAGATGTTGTGAGAACAAGTATTTCATAATTAATGAATTTGGATTGCAGCAGTAACATAGTGTAACATAGTGTAACATAGTAATAAATATGGTATAGCAACGGTTTATGAACCGGGTCTTAAAAGCTTATGGCTCCACCCAAAAGAGAATGTACATTCACTTGTATCTTAAGATGTATCCGGCAATTCATGCCACATTATTTTATTAGTTAAGTCATTCCCAATTATGGCATTTCGTAAGTCATACCCAATGATGAAGTCATATCAACTAATTATATTTCATGAGTTCCCCCACGCAGAGGCGTCGCTAGGGTTGGTGTCACCCGGGGCGGTAGCTCATGGTGTCACCCTTTCACGACCAAAGGGTCCGCCCATAAATGACGTCACGCGAGGTTACCAATTTTTAGCTCACCCCCCCCCCAAGCGTCATACTTTGTCAAAAAAAATTTAGAACCCTACCCCTTTTTTTAGATATGACGTAACAAAGCTTTGAAACACCCCCCCCCCTTAGCCGTTTTTTCTAAATAAAAATTAGCATGTTGCAAATTATTTTTTGTCATTTAAATAAATAATATGTATTTATGGTAAGTCTGTACTCTAATATCGTAACACGCGTGAATCCATTCAAACGATCATTAAATAAACGGTAAACAATCAAATATTTAAGTGGAACTTGGAACTTTTATTTAAAATGGCGCGTTTTTAATGTGACTTCAAATTTTTTTAACACACCCTCCCCCTCGTCACACATGCGTGACCCCTCCCCCCTATGGCGGATTAAAAGGGAGGTGCTGAACGGGAGGGGCCCCCAATAATTTAAGGTCCCCCAAACTTATTATAGTGTATAATAAAGATGCAGGCAAATGTTTGTGTGAATCCCTGAAAATGCCTTGGACAGTCATTTGGCAATGTTGCAAATATGAGTAGGAAGTATAACTGAAACCAGGCTATTCTTTACGAGAAGTGCAGTGTTGTTCATTATGTGCCGTGCACAGCTCATTCCCTTAATTTGGTTGGGAAAAGTGCAGCAGGAAAGCCTTCTGCAGTCAGATATTTTGTCTTCTGCAACATCTTTATACCCGGCTTGTTGCATCTACTCATCGTTGACAAAAACACATGAAATTGATACATGTGACAAGCCTTTTTACCACGTTTTTTATTAACTCGCTTTCGTTCCTGTTTGTCCTCAATTTTTCAAATCTACCAACGTAAAATTAAACCACTTCTGATAGTTCTAGAGATCTCAAAATTTTACCACTAATAGTTCTTGGATGACCATGCATTGTATCAAAATTTCAGAACGATCGTATGTACCGTTATTAAATTATTGCACGTTTTAGTTTATCTATATATAAGCATATGTATTATCCGTCTGCTCTTGTTTACATTACATTCACGTGCCGAGTTCACACCAACCCCAACCACATCAACCATGTTTAACATCAAGGAGAGATCAGTCATTTTCAGTCAGTAAATGTTTGTCGGGCAATGCGTATTATATTTGAACATAATCAATAATACTTCAAAACTCACCATAGCATACACTTAGACTAAAAAGAATAAAATAAATAGAAGTAAAAAAATGATTTTTAAAAACCACGTTTTTATAAGCGGACTAAAAAGAAGAAAATAATTTAAAGCTTATAAGTTCAAGTAATTTAATTTAATATGACTAAAAACGTGGGGCGGGTGTTTGGTATAGAAATGAAAGATTTATAATTTAGAAGGCAAAAGAGATATCTATATATATATATATAGAAGAGAGAGAATGTATGAACTGCATATATTAAACCTCATAAGAGCCCGCCCCACGTTTTTAGTCATATGAAATGAAATTACTTGAACTTTTAAGTTTTAAATTATTTTCTTCTTTTTAGTCCGCTTATAAAAACGTGGTTTTTAAAAATCTTTTTTTACTTCTATTTATTCTGACACAAGATGGTCAGCCTGGCATGATGCTGTAAGGTCTGTTAATAACTCGTACCATGAGAATATCGCAGCACTGGAAGAATTAGCAAAAAACTAAAATCAGCCACTTGACTGTCGACTTCAAGCAGACGGATTTCTAAAGGAACTTGAACAACTGGGAGTCACTATTTTACTTGAAATTTGGGAAAATTTTTTAGAAAGGAAGTCTCTCATTGAGTTTGTTAAAAGAAAGCATTCTTAATTTGATTCCTATGAAGACGAAGGAAATGACAAGTCCGTGGTAAAAAAAATAGTAAAAGCAATCTTCAATGCTATTTAAAAAAAAAGAAAAAAAAAGAAAGCGTCAGTTTGATAAAGGGACATCACCAAAACAGTGATCCCGAGAAAAAAATTCAAGTTTGAGGTAGTTCTGGTAATCATTGACAAACTTTCTTATGCCCTACAACATGGTTAGGCGCATATAAAGACATCCATGAGAAATTTGGCTTTCTTAAAAACCTTTCTGAGCTCAGCAATTTCGCCATTCGATGTGCAGCAGCCAAGTTAATGGAAAAATGTTCAAATGATTTCGAAGACTTCTTACCTTCAGAATTAGTCCAATTTTCAGAACTCTTAAAAAAGTTATTGTCCAGCCCCAGGCTCAGAATAAGGAAAAGGAAGTAGCCCAATGCGAAACTCAAAACAGGTGTCAAGAGCTAAAAATTGTACTGCTTTTGAATGAGCTAAATTTCACACAGTTCTTTATAAATTGTACACATCGCACTTCGCATCTATCTTTCAATGATGACATCAAACTGCAGCAGAGAACGATCCTTTTCAAAGTTGAAAAGATTATAAAATGAGTTAGAATGTACATGGGACAACAAAGACTGAATATGCTCTCTCTAATGAGCATTGAAAAGGAACTTGTAAGCTTAACTTAGCTTTAATGACTTGATTGAAAACTTCGCCATGAGAAAAATTCGCAAACGAAATTTGTAGGTTGAAATAATATTTCATATAAATTGTCTATAAATTGTTGATTTCAAATAGAGAAAACAATTCGTTACCCCATGAAAAACAAAAGTTTTTTTTTAAAATACGGAATAACATGTAATATTATCTTTATGGGGGCGTGTTCGTAACCTCGAAACAGCGTAAGTCGGGATGAAACCGTCGTAACCGGAGGACTACCTGTATATAAACATGCATATCTATGCTTTCGTGACTTTAATAAATATATATAAAACAAAATATTAACTCAAAGACATTGGAATTCATAATTTTCATCGAGAAAAACATCAACAAAGAAAACCCATCTTTTGATTTTTGGGGGGAATAAAAATCGTATTTCCCCCCACCCCACTGTGGTGGAGGGAGTCGTGAGGTGGGATTCGTCCATGGTGTCGGTGTGTCAAAGCCCAAATGGCTTTATATCTTTTAAAACATAAGACACTGTGTCTTTCATGTCCAGCCTTTTTTAAAGATCTATCCGCTGCGACTGTTTTTTTTCCTCTCTTTTTTTCCTATTTTGTTTTAATGTTGTTTGTGTGTTGGGACTGTTTTATTATTGCAAGTTAACTGATATTTTCATAGCGACGCCACTGCCCCCACGCTTTTTGTTGTTTTTGTTTCAGTCATATGACTGTAACCACTCAGAAATTTTTGGGGAAATGTATTACAGGCTCATAAATACTTTTGTTTTAATGAATGGCTATTGTCTTTGTAACGGAATTTGTATGTCCCTCTATTCGTGGTTTGTTGAAATAACTACAGTTTGGGGTTGAGGAATGCCCTGTATTCAAGTGATGCTAATTTTAGATTTATTTTTGTCCCTTTGCCGCTGATTACGTCATGACCTAGATATTACGTTGCGCGCAATGCACAAATGTATCAGGTCGCTGTTTATCGTGGGTGATTGCGTAAACAAATGACGCAATGACGATGTTAAGTGCGATTTTATCATTTTTGCAGATTTAATCAACTTGACAATGATGATTTTTTAAAGTGGAAAGGGAAATTTAATTTTAAAAAATTAAACGGAAAAATCTTTTGTGAACATGAATACACAATATTTCTTCCAACCCCATGACTTGCTTTTATAAATAGATAATAAACTGCACTGTTTCATTTCACATCTCTGTACACTAAATCACGTTATTATAAACGACCGAATACTATTTAGCTGACAAAAAACTTTGCGAAACATTAAATTTGATTGGCTAAAGTAGGAGAAAAACATTTACGTATTTAAAATAATTATTTTAATGGTTGATTTGTTTAATAGATAAAGCATGGGAAATAAATAATGGATTTTTTAACTCCGTAGTGATTTTGTGTAAAAACAAGTTAATGCATGGTATTTCTTAACGCTTGTCAATACAATTTTGAAATTGAATATTGACAATATTCAAGTGTTGTATTGTTAGGCACATACATCAAATATTACCAAATGGAAGATTACGAACTAAAGAAACGAAAGGTGACATATCCCACAATTCCTTGTATCGCCAAATCCAGTTTCGAATCGAACTGGTGTGCCGCCTGTACCAGCCTGGTATGACGACTGTATGGGGCAGTCCATTGCTATATGGTGTATGGTCAACTCGGACAAGCCTGGTATGACGACTGTATGGGGCAGTCCATGGCTATATGTTGTATGGTCAACTCGGATAAGCCTGGTATGACGACTGTATGGGGCAGTCCATTGCTATATGGTGTATGGTCAACTCGGACAAGCCTGGTATGACGACTGTATGGGGCAGTCCATGGCTATATGTTGTATGGCCCACTCGGACAAGCCTGGTATGACGACTGTATGGGGCAGTCAATGGTTATATGTTGTATGGCCCACTCGGACAAGCCTGGTATGATGACTGTATGGGGCAGTCCATGGCTATATGTTGTATGGCCCACTCGGACAAGCCTGGCATGGCGACTGTGTGGGGCAGTCCATGGCTATATGTAGTATGGTCCACTCGGACAAGCCTGGTATGACGACTGTATGGGACAGTCCATGACTATATGTTGTATGGCCCACTCGGACAAGCCTGGTATGGCGACTGTATGGGGCAGTCCATGGCTATATGTTGTATGGTCAACTCGGACAAGCCTGGTATGATGACTGTATGGGGCAGTCCATGGCTTTATGTAGTATGGTCAACTCGGACAAGCCTGGTATGACGACTGTATGGGACAGTCCATGACTATATGTTGTATGGCCCACTCGGACAAGCCTGGTATGGCGACTGTATGGGGCAGTCCATGGCTATATGTTGTATGGTCAACTCGGACAAGCCTGGTATGACGACTGTATGGGACAGTCCATGACTATATGTTGTATGGTCAACTCGGACAAGCCTGGTATGATGACTGTATGGGGCAGTCCATGGCTATATGTTGTATGGTCAACTCGGACAAGCCTGGTATGACGACTGTATGGGGCAGTCCATGACTATATGTTGTATGGCCCACTCGGACAAGCCTGGTATGGCGACTGTATGGGGCAGTCCATAATTGCATTGTATGGCCCACTCAGTCAAAATTATCTTGGTCAACTTTAAGTTTAATTGGAGTTGGCTGACGTTGATGGTTAGACAAGCTGACGACCACACTCCCCCCCCCCGCCCACACACTAAATCCCAACTGTCCGTCTCTGGGAGTTACGCGGGCGTACACCCTCGTAAATACGACTTTCATTCTTTCTGAATTTCTAGCTCAATCATGAGGTGTAAGTGGTGTTGGGGTGGGGGTGGGCAAGGGCTGGCGAACCAAAGTCCCACAATTCATCGTTTTATTAATTCCCTCGTTTAAATGATAGCAACTGAATGTTTGCGGTAGACCCAGCGCCGTGTCTGGCTCATGTGACTAGGGGAGGTAACCAACCGTGCTAGAGGGCTGGATTACGGTTAGGGTTAGATCACTGAGTCTGAGGGAAGCGTTCACAACTGAGACCCTGGGGCGGGTTCGTTTGTTTTTTCCAGTCTACCTTTTGTGAAGTTGAATAAATACCACATCGAGTTTGGTAGTGAACTTCTGTTTCTTATTTTTGATGAAAGTTCTTGCACAAATGACCTTGGCCTTGGGCGAACATTTCTTCAATTTGATGAGTATTTGTGTTTAGCGAATATTATTATGTAAACTGCGGAATGCAATTTTATTATTGACATGGTCCAGTGATTCCTTCCTGTTACATTCGAGGTAAGCGGTGTTTCTTATTTGCATGATTTATTTCAAATGAATTCAAGAAAGAAACAAAAATTCTTTAATGTTATTTTTCCGCCATTGGTTAGACTGAAGTGTCTATTTGAACAAGGTAGTGTAGCGATAGATGTCTTGTATCAAGAATGACTTGAATCACACTTTTCTTGTTTCTGTATGTAATGTCTTCAGTTGCTTGGCATGTATCATAGATGTATTTCAGATGTAGCTGGTTTTTGTATAATTAACTTTCATTGGGTTACGTGATTTTAGAAATTTGCTCAAAAGCCAGAGCATTTATCACGTGACAGACATGGCACTGTTTGTGTCAGACAAGGATGCTTACTTTCCCCCATCCTCTTCAACCTCTTCCTTGAAAGGATTATGACAGATGTGCTAGAAAACCATGTCGGAACAATCAGCATAGGAGGGAGAATTATAACGAACTTACGCTTCGCCGATGACATAGACGGCCTAGCTGGCAGCGAGGACGAACTAAAAGAATTCTTGCAAAACTAGAGAAAACAACAAAGGCTTATGGCATGGAAATCAATGCAGAAAAGACCAAGGTCATGGCAAATAGAAAATTCACAAATAAAATTCGGGTAAATGGGCAAAAACTCGAAGAGGTCTCTACCTTTAAATACCTAGGGACCATAATATCCGATGAAGGCACAAAGTCAGAAATTCTAGCCAGATTGGCCCAAACAATGGCAGCATTGAGTAAACTAAAGCTCACCTGGCAAAGCAAGAAACTCTCCCTGGGATAAAAGATTCGACTGATGCGTTATCTGGCGATGTCGGTCTTCTTGTATGGTTGTGAGGCTTGGACGCTCACTGCAGACCTCCAAAGAAGAATCAATGCGCTAGGGATGAGATGTTTCCGAAAGATACTGAACATCTCCTACGCAGCACACATCACAAACGAAGCGGTCCGCAACAAAATAAGTGCTGTCATTTGCCCTTACGAGGACCTTCTCACCTCAGTTAAGAAGAGGAAACTACGATGGTACGGACACGTGGCAAGATATGGAGGTCTCGCAAAGACTATAAGGCAAGGCACAGTCGAGGGAGGAAGAAAAAGAGGAAGAGAAAGGAAGAGATGGGAAGACGATATCAAAGAGTGGACCGGCCTGTCATTCAGCGACTCCCAAAAGGCAGCACAGCACCGAGACAAATGGCGTGAGATAGTGTGCAGTTCACGATGGTGCCCCAACGACCCAATGACGGGTTAAGGCTAAGGGATAGTTCAAGTTCAAGACATGGTACCAATCAAAAAATTTAACGTCAAACTAAGGATTGCAAAATCTTGGTGTTTTTTTAAAACTCGAAATCCGAATAATCAGTTACATTGGCTCACAGATGTCACGTTTTGCCGCAAACCATTTTTAGAGGCTTTTCTTTTATCAAATATAAATTATTGTTACTTCTTTGTATTTTACTATGTGTCATTCCTAGTAATATTTTACTAGAATATAATCAATTATACATATTTGAAGTATAAAATTGTGAAAATATTTGATATCCTATCATTGGTCACATCAATACCATGTTGTCGGCATGTCAAAACGTGGTAATGACATACCGACACTAAGATTGAAGTGAAGCTCTATTTCTTCAAATGTGAGATTTGACCTTGAATGTAAGTATGCCGAAACCGAAAAGCTGTTTTACAAACAGGAACTTTGTCATCCAAGTTTTCAAGTCGATGAAACACAAGAACTCGCTGGGTTTAGAGGATATCTTGAACCTTATATTCACATCCCTGACGATTTTATGAATGACTTCTTCTTGACCTAGTAACAGCCAAGCGCCCCAGTTAAAATGTTACGGTCCAAGGTGCGAGTTATGTAGTGGCAGAGACATGTCGACCCTACCCCCATGTAAATACGTTATTTGTCCACATCGTGTGGTTGGTGCGATTCACGTCAAACTAACTCGACAGTCCGTGTGTCAAGTGCGCAGCTTGGGGCAAGAGTAGGATATAAAAACATGAGGATGGGATATACACCAACACCGGTATTTATAAATGTATCTATATATATACACCGCCCGTTCATAAAGCAGACGAGAAAGACCTCCCCCAACGGAAACAGGTAAAGTTTTGGGAGCATTGATTGGAAAATTATCGCCACGGTTGTCGTGTGTTTATTTTATTTCGGCCACACACTGAAACGTCGTTGGATGGGACCTGATCGTTTTGTTTTTGTGCCGAGTTCAAATTATCAAGCTACAATTTTCTTTTTGTAAGATTCAATCAACCCAACGCTATTTGAATAGTCCAGGTAAAATATCGGATATCTGCGTTAAATTATTTATTAGGCTGCTAGCACCACCGCGTTTTGTGCACAATTATATCTTGTGTTTATGGTACAGGATGCCATCGATTTGTGGTGTTTGTGTGTGAGGGTGTGTGTGTGTGATGGTGTGTGTGTGTGATGATGTGTGTGTGTGTGTGAGAATGTGTGTGTGATGGTGTGTGTGAGAGATTATGTGTGTGAGATTGTGTCTGTGAGATTGTGTGTGTGAGATTGTGTGTGTGAGATTGTGTGTGTGAGATTGTGTGTGAGAGATTGTGTGTGTGAGATTGTGTGTGTGAGATTGTGTGTACCTGCTTGTGGCTATTTAAATGTGTTTTATTCAGTAGCTTTGCTGGAAAGGAAGTTAACCCATTAACGCCGTCCTTTCTTTGTTATTAGGAGGCTTATTTCTAGTCAACACTAGCTCTAGTCACCACTTGCTCTAGCGGCCACTATTAGGTGGCATATTTCTAGCCACCACTATTAGGTGGCTTATTTCTAGTCACCACTAGCTCTAGCGGCCACTATTAGGTGGCATATTTCTAGCCACCACTATTAGGTGGCTTATTTCTAGTCACCACTAGCTCTAGCGGCCACTATTAGGTGGCTTATTTCTAGCCCCCGCTATTAGGTGGCTCATTTCTAGCCCCGACAATTAGGTGGCTTATTTCTAGCCCCCATTATTAGGTGGCATATTTCTAGCCCCCACTATTAGGTGGCTTGTTTCTAGCCGCTATTGTTTGAAGAAAAGGGGGCGTGCGCTAGTACGAATTGATCTTTTTAAAAGTTTTATAACATTTTGGTTAATGTTTTCAAAACAAATAATTTTTGTAATAATTAATTAATTAAATTGATTATTTATATAGCGCTGTATCCCAGAGGAACTGGGCTCACAGCGCTTTGCATGAAAGAAATAACATACCTATAAGTATTAAATTAACTTTCATATCATAACAAACACAAAAATTACAGTACATTATACATAAGCTACGTTAATCATTTACAAGAAATGTTGTTTCATTAATTTTGAAAATAAATTTTGAAAAGATGTGTCTTAAGTGCAGTCTTGAAGGACTTGGTTGTTTGAATACTATGTATGTGTAATGGTAGAGAATTCCATTGTTTGGCTGCACAAAAAGAGAACGACCTTTCACCAAATGTGTTGGTGCGTCTGTAGGAACAGAGAGAACGCGTGTGTCTGCAGAAGATCGTAGCTGGCGAGTGGGTGAGTAGACCGACAAAAGTTCAGTAAGATACGATGGGCATGAGTCCGAAAAGAAGTTGTGACAGAGAACGGCCAGTTTGTAATCAATACGGGCTTGTATAGGCAGCCAATGAAGTGAGCGAAGAAGTGGAGTAACATGGTCATGTTTTTTTTTGCCTTGAGCACCAGTCTGGCAGCTGAATTTTGAACTTTCTGTAGTTTTTTCAATGCATTGTTTTGGCGCACCTGACAGAAAAGAATTGCAGTAATCCATACGAGCTAGTACAAGAGCACAGACTAGAGTTTTTGTTGCACTAACTGTTAAGTAATGACGGATTGAGCTGATCTGACGAGATGTGATTGATGAAGTTGTTGGTAGACATGTTGTCAGAAATAATGTAGCCAAGATTCCTAGTCGATGTAGTGAACAGAATATCCGAACTGGCTACGTGAATTGACTTCGGAAGAGACAAAGTACTGCGTGATTTATTGTTGCAAAATAGAAGTGCTTCAGTCTTGTCATCATTCAGCTTGAGTTTGCTGAACGTCATCCAAGACTTTACCTCACCAATGCACTCTTGCATCAATTGGACAGCGGAGTCCATATTAGAGGGATCAGTGTGAGTATATAGCTGAGTATCATCTGCAAATGATTGGCTTTTAACTGAATGCTTTTCGAGCAGTAGAAGTAGTGGCCTTGTATACAGTACAAAAAGTACCGGACCCAAAACAGAGCCCTGAGGCACACCATAAAGCAAGTCAGCAAGTAATAATAAATTTCTTACATTGGAGTAGATCTTATGTCCACATTAGATCTTATGTCCACATTGGAATAGATCTTATGTCCACATTAGATCTTATGTCCACATTGGAATAGATCTTATGTCCACATTAGATCTTATGTCCACATTGGAATAGATCTTATGTCCACATTAGAATAGATCTTATGTCCACATTGGAATAGATCTTATGTCCACATTGGAGTAGATCTTATGTCCACATTAGATCTTATGTCCACATTAGATCTTATGTCCACATTAGATCTTATGTCCACATTAGATCTTATGTCCACATTAGATCTTATGTCCACATTAGATCTTATGTCCACATTGGAGTAGATCTTATGTCCACATTAGAATAGATCTTATGTCCACATTGGAATAGATCTTATGTCCACATTGGAGTAGATCTTATGTCCACATTAGAATAGATCTTATGTCCACATTGGAATAGATCTTATGTCCACATTGGAGTAGATCTTATGTCCACATTGGAATAGATCTTATGTCCACATTGGAGTAGATCTTATGTCCACATTGGAGTAGATCTTATGTCCACATTGGAGTAGATCTTATGTCCACATTGGAGTAGATCTTATGTCCACATTGGAGTAGATCTTATGTCCACATTGGAGTAGATCTTATGTCCACATTGGAGTAGATCTTATGTCCACATTGGAGTAGATCTTATGTCCACATTGGAGTAGATCTTATGTCCACATTGGAGTAGATCTTATGTCCACATTGGAGTAGATCTTATGTCCACATTGGAGTAGATCTTATGTCCACATTGGAGTAGATCTTATGTCCACATTGGAGTAGATCTTATGTCCACATTGGAGTAGATCTTATGTCCACATTGGAGTAGATCTTATGTCCACATTGGAGTAGATCTTATGTCCACATTGGAGTAGATCTTATGTCCACATTGGAGTAGATCTTATGTCCACATTGGAGTAGATCTTATGTCCACATTGGAGTAGATCTTATGTCCACATTGGAGTAGATCTTATGTCCACATTGGAGTAGATCTTATGTCCACATTGGAGTAGATCTTATGTCCACATTGGAGTAGATCTTATGTCCACATTGGAGTAGATCTTATGTCCACATTGGAGTAGATCTTATGTCCACATTGGAGTAGATCTTATGTCCACATTGGAGTAGATCTTATGTCCACATTGGAGTAGATCTTATGTCCACATTGGAGTATAGATCTTATGTCCACATTGGAGTAGATCTTATGTCCACATTGGAGTAGATCTTATGTCCACATTGGAGTAGATCTTATGTCCACATTGGAGTATAGATCTTATGTCCACATTGGAGTAGATCTTATGTCCACATTGGAGTAGATCTTATGTCCACATTAGATCTTATGTCCACATTAGATCTTATGTCCACATTAGATCTTATGTCCACATTGGAGTAGATCTTATGTCCACATTGGAGTAGATCTTATGTCCACATTGGAGTAGATCTTATGTCCACATTAGATCTTATGTCCACATTAGATCGTATGTCCACATTAGATCTTATGTCCACATTGGAGTAGATCTTATGTCCACATTGGAGTAGATCTTATGTCCACATTGGAGTAGATCTTATGTCCACATTAGATCTTATGTCCACATTAGATCTTATGTCCACATTAGATCTTATGTCCACATTGGAGTAGATCTTATGTCCACATTGGAGTAGATCTTATGTCCACATTGGAGTAGATCTTATGTCCACATTGGAGTAGATCTTATGTCCACATTGGAGTAGATCTTATGTCCACATTGGAGTAGATCTTATGTCCACATTGGAGTAGATCTTATGTCCACATTGGAGTAGATCTTATGTCCACATTGGAGTAGATCTTATGTCCACATTAGATCTTATGTCCACATTGGAGTAGATCTTATGTCCACATTGGAGTAGATCTTATGTCCACATTGGAGTAGATCTTATGTCCACATTAGATCTTATGTCCACATTGGAGTAGATCTTATGTCCACATTAGATCTTATGTCCACATTGGAGTAGATCTTATGTCCACATTGGAGTAGATCGTATGTCCACATTAGATCTTATGTCCACATTGGAGTAGATCTTATGTCCACATTGGAGTCGATCTTATGTCCACATTAGATCTTATGTCCACATTAGATCTTATGTCCACATTAGATCTTATGTCCACATTGGAGTAGATCTTATGTCCACATTAGATCTTATGTCCACATTAGATCTTATGTCCACATTAGATCTTATGTCCACATTGGAGTAGATCTTATGTCCACATTGGAGTAGATCTTATGTCCACATTGGAGTAGATCTTATGTCCACATTGGAGTAGATCTTATGTCCACATTGGAGTAGATCTTATGTCCACATTGGAGTAGATCTTATGTCCACATTAGATCTTATGTCCACATTAGATCTTATGTCCACATTGGAGTAGATCTTATGTCCACATTGGAGTAGATCTTATGTCCACATTGGAGTAGATCTTATGTCCACATTGGAGTAGATCTTATGTCCACATTGGAGTAGATCTTATGTCCACATTGGAGTAGATCTTATGTCCACATTGGAGTAGATCTTATGTCCACATTGGAGTAGATCTTATGTCCACATTAGATCTTATGTCCACATTGGAGTAGATCTTATGTCCACATTGGAGTAGATCTTATGTCCACATTAGATCTTATGTCCACATTGGAGTAGATCTTATGTCCACATTGGAGTAGATCTTATGTCCACATTGGAGTAGATCTTATGTCCACATTGGAGTAGATCTTATGTCCACATTGGAGTAGATCTTATGTCCACATTGGAGTAGATCTTATGTCCACATTAGATCTTATGTCCACATTGGAGTAGATCTTATGTCCACATTGGAGTAGATCTTATGTCCACATTAGATCTTATGTCCACATTGGAGTAGATCTTATGTCCACATTGGAGTAGATCTTATGTCCACATTGGAGTAGATCTTATGTCCACATTAGATCTTATGTCCACATTAGATCTTATGTCCACATTAGATCTTATGTCCACATTGGAGTAGATCTTATGTCCACATTAGATCTTATGTCCACATTGGAGTAGATCTTATGTCCACATTGGAGTAGATCTTATGTCCACATTGGAGTAGATCTTATGTCCACATTGGAGTAGATCTTATGTCCACATTAGATCTTATGTCCACATTGGAGTAGATCTTATGTCCACATTGGATAGATCTTATGTCCACATTGGAGTAGATCTTATGTCCACATTAGATCTTATGTCCACATTGGAGTAGATCTTATGTCCACATTGGAGTAGATCTTATGTCCACATTAGATCTTATGTCCACATTGGAGTAGATCTTATGTCCACATTAGATCTTATGTCCACATTGGAGTAGATCTTATGTCCACATTGGAGTAGATCTTATGTCCACATTGGAGTAGATCTTATGTCCACATTGGAGTAGATCTTATGTCCACATTGGAGTAGATCTTATGTCCACATTAGATCTTATGTCCACATTGGAGTAGATCTTATGTCCACATTAGATCTTATGTCCACATTGGAGTAGATCTTATGTCCACATTAGATCTTATGTCCACATTGGAGTAGATCTTATGTCCACATTGGAGTAGATCTTATGTCCACATTGGAGTAGATCTTATGTCCACATTGGAGTAGATCTTATGTCCACATTAGATCTTATGTCCACATTGGAGTAGATCTTATGTCCACATTAGATCTTATGTCCACATTGGAGTAGATCTTATGTCCACATTAGATCTTATGTCCACATTGGAGTAGATCTTATGTCCACATTGGAGTAGATCTTATGTCCACATTGGAGTAGATCTTATGTCCACATTGGAGTAGATCTTATGTCCACATTAGATCTTATGTCCACATTGGAGTAGATCTTATGTCCACATTGGAGTAGATCTTATGTCCACATTGGAGTAGATCTTATGTCCACATTAGTATCTTATGTCCACATTGGAGTAGATCTTATGTCCACATTGGAGTAGATCTTATGTCCACATTGGAGTAGATCTTATGTCCACATTGAGTAGATCTTATGTCCACATGAGTAGATCTTATGTCCACATTGGAGTAGATCTTATGTCCACATTGGAGTAGATCTTATGTCCACATTGGAGTAGATCTTATGTCCACATTGGAGTAGATCTTATGTCCACATTGGAGTAGATCTTATGTCCACATTGGAGTAGATCTTATGTCCACATTGGAGTAGATCTTATGTCCACATTGGAGTAGATCTTATGTCCACATTGGAGTAGATCTTATGTCCACATTGGAGTAGATCTTATGTCCACATTGGAGTAGATCTTATGTCCACATTGGAGTAGATCTTATGTCCACATTGGAGTAGATCTTATGTCCACATTGGAGTAGATCTTATGTCCACATTGGAGTAGATCTTATGTCCACATTGGAGTAGATCTTATGTCCACATTGGAGTAGATCTTATGTCCACATTGGAGTAGATCTTATGTCCACATTGGAGTAGATCTTATGTCCACATTGGAGTAGATCTTATGTCCACATTGGAGTAGATCTTATGTCCACATTGGAGTAGATCTTATGTCCACATTGAGTAGATCTTATGTCCACATTGGAGTAGATCTTATGTCCACATTGGAGTAGATCTTATGTCCACATTGGAGTAGATCTTATGTCCACATTAGATCTTATGTCCACATTGGAGTAGATCTTATGTCCACATTGGAGTAGATCTTATGTCCACATTGGAGTAGATCTTATGTCCACATTGGAGTAGATCTTATGTCCACATTGGAGTAGATCTTATGTCCACATTGGAGTAGATCTTATGTCCACATTGGAGTAGATCTTATGTCCACATTGGAGTAGATCTTATGTCCACATTGGAGTAGATCTTATGTCCACATTGGAGTAGATCTTATGTCCACATTGGAGTAGATCTTATGTCCACATTGGAGTAGATCTTATGTCCACATTAGATCTTATGTCCACATTGGAGTAGATCTTATGTCCACATTGGAGTAGATCTTATGTCCACATTGGAGTAGATCTTATGTCCACATTGGAGTAGATCTTATGTCCACATTAGATCTTATGTCCACATTAGATCTTATGTCCACATTAGATCTTATGTCCACATTAGATCTTATGTCCACATTAGATCTTATGTCCACATTAGATCTTATGTCCACATTAGATCTTATGTCCACATTAGATCTTATGTCCACATTAGATCTTATGTCCACATTAGATCTTATGTCCACATTAGATCTTATGTCCACATTAGATCTTATGTCCACATTGGAGTAGATCTTATGTCCACATTGGAGTAGATCTTATGTCCACATTAGATCTTATGTCCACATTAGATCTTATGTCCACATTAGATCTTATGTCCACATTAGATCTTATGTCCACATTAGATCTTATGTCCACATTGGAGTAGATCTTATGTCCACATTGGAGTAGATCTTATGTCCACATTAGATCTTATGTCCACATTAGATCTTATGTCCACATTGGAATAGATCTTATGTCCACATTGGAGTAGATCTTATGTCCACATTAGATCTTATGTCCACATTGGAATAGATCTTATGTCCACATTAGATCTTATGTCCACATTAGATCTTATGTCCACATTGGAATAGATCTTATGTCCACATTGGAATAGATCTTATGTCCACATTAGATCTTATGTCCACATTAGATCTTATGTCCACATTGGAATAGATCTTATGTCCACATTAGATCTTATGTCCACATTAGATCTTATGTCCACATTGGAATAGATCTTATGTCCACATTAGATCTTATGTCCACATTAGATCTTATGTCCACATTGGAGTAGATCTTATGTCCACATTGGAATAGATCTTATGTCCACATTAGATCTTATGTCCACATTAGATCTTATGTCCACATTGGAGTAGATCTTATGTCCACATTGGAGTATAGATCTTATGTCCACATTGGAGTAGATCTTATGTCCACATTAGATCTTATGTCCACATTAGATCTTATGTCCACATTAGATCTTATGTCCACATTAGATCTTATGTCCATATTAGATCTTATGTCCACATTAGATCTTATGTCCACATTGGAGTAGATCTTATGTCCACATTGGAATAGATCTTATGTCCACATTGGAGTATAGATCTTATGTCCACATTGGAGTATAGATCTTAGGTCCACATTGGAGTATAGATCTTAGGTCCACATTGGAGTATAGATCTTATGTCCACATTGGAGTATAGATCTTATGTCCACATTGGAGTATAGATCTTATGTCCACATTGGAGTATAGATCTTATGTCTACATTGGTTTGCTAAATTTTAACTGGATGGCTAAATGCCGTCCGTACATTGAGACCGGCAGGATCTCGGTAGCACTTACAGAGTGACGGTAGCAGGCATTACATGGTAGCACTTTCACCATGATGGTGATAGATATCACGTGGTAAATTGTACATCGTGAGGGTATCTCGTCGAATCTTTGATAAGTCACAGTGATGTGAAAATACATGAACGTGTATCAACCGATAATAATGAACACTTTAAAATTTTGAATCGCTCGAATGGTAACCGGAAATGTGTTTAAAGAATTGGGTCATTATAAAACTGATCGACGGAAGTGTGGTGGAAAAGAAAATTAGGTAGAACAGCATTTTGGGTAATTCTCTGCATTTCCGGGTTCTGGAGTCTGGTGGGCCACAGGCCACAGACAATAGTTGTATGAATATCTTTGACCTCATTATGTTCACGTCTAGTGAGCCACGTCTAATTTATAAACAAGGTAAATTTACCAACCCTGATATCTTCTTCTCACCCTTATCATCGCTGCGTCAGGCAGAGATTCCTAGACGTCTCTTTAGTCCACGCCACACCCACCTCAAGAATTGTGGGATTTAATCTCTCTCCCCCTCCCTCCCCAGTGAGAAGTGCCTTCTCATACCTCGCTCCTCCCTAACCATTTGTAAGGATGGTCCTCATTTCATTCCATTCGGGGTAACATCACGTCCACGTAAGTGATGTTACCACCGATTATTGTTCAGACCATAGGAACGTTTTTATACCATTGACCAAACTCTTCAAAACTTTTTTACATTTAGCACTACACATTCCCATCAAGACTGAGCGAGCGCCCCCCCCCCTCCTTTATTCTATTCTGTTCACTTTTGTGTTGATTTTAGTCTTTCTGACTTCAATCCAACTATAGCATCACTTTTTGCACTAATATTGTATCACCTGAGTTCCTTATATCATCTACCACCTATCATCTTAAAACATTCTCTTAAAATCATCTAGATTATCTAAAAACATTTAATGCTAATAATGTTTTACTGTTTTAATTTCAAATTACAAATAAAGATTATTTCCTGCACAATATTGAGAATCCCTGTTTTTAAAAAAAAACGTATTAAATGGCCACCGAGATCATATTATACCCAGCTAAGCCACCACTCTCGTCCTCACATAATCAAAGCTATTTTATTCACACTCAAATCCTTATATAAAAAAAGCCGTGAAAAAGATGTGCAGTTAAGTTTGTGTTTCAATCTCCAAATATTCTTTCTGGGTCACCTCAAACGGCCGTTTTCTTCCAGATGCAAAGATCTTTTAAACAAACCGTAGTCCTTCTGTATACATCCGTGTCGGCAAAAGGTTTCCCCCGAGTCTAAATTATTTAATAAATGCTCCCACATTCTAGTCACGTGACGTAATCTCGTAACCTTGAGAAAGCAAACCAAACTATAAACTACACTATTGACATGACGTCACATGTTATAAAGTTAAGATAAACTCATTTTAATTATTGGCAGTCAGGGCCGGATTTCCGCCTAGGCCCACAAGGCCCGGGCCTAGGGCCCCAGCCAGCCAAGGGGCCCCGGTGGTAGAATCTTTACATAAGCCCAAAAGCCTGGCTTCATTATCAAAAAGCTTTATCGAAAATAATAGAATAATAAATAGTTTACTACATTTTGCATACACTGCCCAATAGTCAAGTGCACGGGGTTCGTTTGTGATGGTTTGTCATTGAAAGCCGCGTTCTGAGCTGCTGTTGCGATATTGTTGAGAAGGCGTAGGGTGAGTGTTACAGATTGCACCACCAGTAAAAAACGGCACGACCCCGACTTCCCCCTCCCCATACCACACGCAGGACAAGTCACCGCCCCAGCCGGGATTTGGGTTTCAGATTACAGATAATTGACAGTGACCGGGAGAACAATTTTTTAATGTCGCCTGACTTGACCAGAGGCCAGGGAGATGTCACAGGTAGTTTATGGGGACCTGCCAAAGGTTTCAATGAAGTTCGTTTTAATGCCTTTAACTAGATGGCCTTCTACAATTTCACCTGCATACCTTTGGTCACCAACATATTAACAGGGAAAATGTTAGATCAGGGAATAAGAAGCTAGGGAGGCAAGAGAGAAGCCCACGAGTCGAAGCCGGTGAGCCCCCGAATAGGGAGCCAGTGTGTCGAGGGCCGAGGGACACAGTACGGAACAGAGACGCTTCATATTTTTGTCCTTTATTAAATTAATCGTATGATTGTATGTTTATATGTAATTATGCACACACAAAAAGATTTACTTGAACAAATAGAAATTCTTGAATTAAGAAAATTTGAGATAAACCAAAATTGTCTTAAATTAACAACTAAACAACAAATTGAAAAATTAAAAACATTATTCCAAATAATTAAACAAAATTCTGTTTTTAAATGACCCTCCGTTTTATATTAGTTATAGAAATTGCGGTGTCTTGCATCAATAAAAATCTAAGCGAAGCGGTTCCAGAAAAAGAAACGGAGTTTAAAAAATCGAAAAAGAGCTCTTTGTAATGTTCCTAAGTTAAACACATTTTTAGTCTCGCCTGCGTCTAGACCTAGTTCTGGCTCTAGTCCTAGTACTAGTAATACTAGTCCATTAGCCAGTGGAAGTTGCAGAGATGCGGCTGATGACCGTCAACAGGCAACTCCAAGAAACGTTTCTGACTGCAACTAGCAAACGGTTATTTATGAAATCTTGAATATAATTCTTCTTTAACTGACAATCCTGCTGAGTGGGTGCTAAACGAAGTTACATTGGAGTACCTTGTTCAAAATGGCGTGAAAGAAAATATTGATGCCGACTTTCCTTTTTAAAGGCGTTAGTACTCAGATAAAACCAGATATCTATCGCTATCACTTTTTAGCCGAACATTAAGCAAGGGTGAAACACGACCTCGACCTTGGATCATAGTTTGGAAAATCAAGGCTGCAGTATTTTGCGCCCCTTGTAAGATGTTTGGGAAATGTGGGTCACTAGCTAATGAAGGTTCATCGACTGGCAAAATCTGTTCAAAGAACGAAGGAACATGATAATTCGGACGAACACAGGTCAGCACTTGCGACACTAATAGTTAGGAAGAATGATGGCGGTAGAGTTGACAAGAGTCTTGTTCTTCAAACAGAAGAAGAAATAAAATACTGGGATAAGGTTTTGGGGCGCATTGTGGCTGTTGTTAGCTCACTTTCTGATTAGAATTTAAAAAAAAAGTGGGAACTATGTTATGACCATATTAATTTTGGCTGTGTTTGATCTTTTTCTCGACGAATGCATAAAACGCCACGGTAACAAAGGAAGTGGCACAACATCATATATTTCGTCAAAAATATGCGATGCAATGATTAATATCATGGCAGAAAAGGTAACAATTACATTACAATCGTGACTGAGATTTTTTTATTTTTTTTTAAATTTAAAAAGCGAAATATGTCTCTATTTCTGTGGACTCTACTCCGGACATTTCTCATGTAGATAAATTTTCTTTCATTGTGAGATATGTCTCTGAAGACGAATATTATTTTGATGTTTATTAAAGTCACTGAAGTCAACAAAAAATTTATGTTCTGTACTACAGCATTTAATTTGCTAAATTTCCAAAATTGCTTCGAGATGGTTAGGGGGCCCAAAAGTAAAAAGTGCCTAGGGGCCCTGGGTCTCTTAAAACCGGGCCTGTTGGCAGTATAGATAGCCACGCAGTGACCTGGGTATAGCCATGCTGTGACCGTGTAAATAGCGCATATCTTAAGTTGCGTAATATTTGTGTTGTTGTTTTTTGTTTGTCTTGTATGAATTATGCTTCAGTTTTTTTTTACTTTTTTCACACAAAGAAAATATTAAGATTATCAGTCATGCCCTTTAAAAAAGGAAACAATAGGAATTTTATATTTAAAAAAAACATTTTTAGACGTGATTCTAATTTCATGTGTTTTAATTACAGCATCACGATTTACACATTCAAGGCCACTCACCCACAACCTTCAACGATTTTAGAAGCTACGTGTTTCCGTTATTAAATTGGAACCTACGCCTATTCCAGTCTACAAGCAAACACCATAGTAGAAGAGCAGCTTCGTCTATCAAGATTTAGAAATTATTATCGGTTGATGTTTCACTTACAGTGACGTAAACCCTTTCAAGTTTTTGCCAAGTCTTACGTACAGTGACGTAAACCATTTCAGGTTTTTGCACAGTCCTGTGATTCTTGTGTTGTGATTGGATTTTGCGCTCTTCAGTGAACAAAAATAAACTTATTGGATATCTCCGTACACTTGGTTATACCCTGCCTTGTTTCCACACAATATGAAGTTCCGTACAGGTGTCGCTATTCTGTTGTTGAATATCTGCGTTGTGGTGTTCATATACAGACCATGGCCGTTCAGTGGTATCTTGGATTACCTGACTCAGCCCCTGGAATCGGTGTTCTACTTGACATTGCTGGCAGTGGCGTGTCTGCTGCTGTGGTCGACCACACCGAAGCCCCGAGTAGACCCGACCAACAAAGCTGTCTTCATTACAGGTCAGTCAGTCTCAATCTGTCTCCAAATACTAAATATTCACCTTGTGATATAAGTTAACTATTTATATTCGTTTCCCATGATATGTTTCACGTGCTCTAAGAAAACCACATATCAGTTTGTGTTAAAACTGAAATAGTTAAAAACAGTCTCAAATGAGTGACAAAAAATGTTAAGAATGCAAGTCAATTATTTCTGAACTAAGTGTCGTTAAAAAAATAAGATTGGAGAATAGGTGTTTGAAAATGTGCTGAATCTCTTTTTGAGGTTTTCACGAATTGCTTAAGAAATCGACTATTGAGCCAAATACTTGATGACAATTATAGGGCAAAGTTCAAGGAGTTCATTAATAGAAACTTGACCTTTAGCTGCAGGCCTTGAACTGAATCATTAAGCTGGATCATTTCTTTGAGTTGTTGAAATTTATGACACCGCTCGACCTTTGTGTGGTCATTGCCACATGAGTGTGTGGTCATTACCACATGAGTGTGTGGTCATTACCACATGAGTGTGTGGTCATTGCCACATGAGTGTGTGGTCATTACCACATGAGTGTGTGGTCATTACCACATGAGTGTGTGGTCATTGCCACATGAGTGTGTGGTCATTGCCACATGTTTGTGTGGTCATTGCCACATGTTTGTGTGGTCATTACCACATGAGTGTGTGGTCATTGCCACATGAGTGTGTGGTCATTGCCACATGAGTGTGTGGTCATTGCCACATGAGTGTGTGGTCATTGCCACATGAGTGTGTGGTCATTACCACATACGTGGTTTTTCTTAGTGTTGTTTCCTTCCGCACGCATGTGTAAAAATTAAAAATATAAAAATCCCTATTCCCACGGATTACCAGCCTCACCTTGTTACGGGTCTCCATGATACGGTATAGAGAATAGAGAATAGACAGCAATGTTATCCTTTGTTTATCAGTGATCATTTTAAAAGAAAATGTATTTTTATGTTTCAAAAAGCCTACCGCGTTAAAGTATAAATCCGAATTATAAAATTGTGAAACTGATAATTTTAACATGGCGTAATGTTTGTAATGGCG
Source organism: Ampullaceana balthica (assembly GCA_944989445.1). Taxonomy (NCBI): domain Eukaryota; kingdom Metazoa; phylum Mollusca; class Gastropoda; family Lymnaeidae; genus Ampullaceana; species Ampullaceana balthica. Next base: position 68,644 of record CALYLW010001083.1, read on the forward strand.
TCTAGATTATTTGATGGTGCAATAAATTTTAACCACTGTAACATGTAACCATGGGTTAACCAGCAAGACACGGGGCATGTGGAACTGGAAATCTTTGAAAAATAACTTTGTGAATGCTAATGTTAGACTGTTGCGCGGTGTGCATTATATTGACACATTCTTGGTGTGACGGAGCGTGAGCGGATATGACGTCATGGAGAAAAAATATTCATTAAATTTCTTAAATGTCATTAAAAACGTATCATTTCTGTAAAGAATTATTAAAAGTATGTGTGATCGTTATTTACTTGCTGAACTCCATTTAGTGATTTGTCTCGAAAATTGTTATGAACAAATTGTTGGAAATTGCGTTTAAATACTCATTCGAGTTTTTATTACTTGTTTACTCCCTTTACTCTAACATTTGACGTGATTTTTGCTACTATTTTATGACCCAAATCTCTCAGAGTCACGAGTCACCACTTTGACATTTGACGGATGACTCTTGTAGTATATGACCCAAATCTCTCAGAGTCACGAGTCACCACTTTGACATTTGACGGATGACTCTAGTAGTATATGACCCAAATCTCTCAGAGTCACGAGTCACCACTTTGACAACTGAAGGGAGAGTTGACCCATGACTCATGACCTGTGTTCCCTCTAAGGTTCGTTGGTCCATGTGCAAAGTTGCACAGAATGCATTTTTTTTTGTTGCAATATTTTACAAAATTTGCTGCGTCGTAATTATAAACTGATGCGCGGTCGCGCAGCTTAAAGGGAACATTGGCCATGACTCTATAAAGCACACACTTTCTCTGAAGACTGACCTGAAGATTGCTAGCACCTTTTGAAGTACATGACGCCTGCCTCTCTGCGCTGCCAATCAAAATACCTGTAGCGTGTATCATTGTTTACATAAGAACTGGTCGCCTTTACGCTGAAACATTAGTCTCTAACCGCTTCATAAAATATCGAATCCCACCTGCACTATAAAAAAAAGTTCCCCTGAAAAATCCAGCCCCACCCCATCCCTATTTTCAATTCCCCCACCCCTTTGTTTAAATTGGGGGGGGTGACTCAATTAGGCCCATTTTTTCCCCTTGGTTTAGGAAATAGGATTCATTTGAAGTTATTGGTGATAAACGTCATAAATAGGAATTATTACACTAAAACTAACACAACATTCAAAACTTCAAACCAGCAGGTTATGTCATGTTCTGTGATGGTTTCAGGCAATGCGAGGCCGCGCAGATATCTGGCCGACGCCGCGCAGCAAATTTAGTAAAATATTGCACTAAAAATGGATGATGTGCAACTTTGAACACGATTTTTTTTACTTTGCACATGGAGGCGTCCTTCATATGTGACATGGCTTCTCTTACACGGAGCCTGGCTTCATTCGTGGAATCTGGCTTCCGGGAAGAGAAAGTGTGTGTGTGTGTGGGGGGGGCGTGGAGGTCGGGTATAACAAACAGTAGAACAGAGAAGTAAAACAATCTGGGTAAATCATGCACACAGAATGGTATTGTAGTTCTTTAACAAGCTGTTAGTTTTATATACATTTATGATAGACTCAACGTGCTTCAGCTAAGAAAGAACTGACGCGTTAATGTTCTCAAGTTTAACCTTCAACGGAAACCAACTTCCATTAAAATTGGTTCCGTTTGAATCAAGTCTAAATAGATGTTTACCTACCGAGTCTTTTACAACAGGAAGTACCATCAACGCTTACGTTGGTTGCCACTTGTCTTGTCGAGTGGAATGCTATGCATGGTTTCCTAAAACCTAATATATTATTTTACATAAAAGCCTGATTGCAGTCTTACCCATATTTAGTCCCTAACACCTAACACTTCCAAAATGTCAGTCTAGTATTTCCATGACTCGCGTTTAGGTGTAGTAATAAGTAATAGCTTTACGGCATAACTCAACAACGGCCGCGCCTCAAACACAGCGTACAGCATCGTCTGATTACAGTGAGTTATGGCGGCAGACAAGCGGTCTTATAAACCAGAGGGCGGGGAGCAGTCGACATTACAGGCGAACAGATGTCGCTAACAAACAAAGACAATAAACATGGCCTAATAACCCTGGAACGGGCTCACGCTGGATGTAAGGATAACACAAACAAAACCGCCATCTTTGAGGTTCCCGTATGGAAAGGTCAAGGTCTACGGGGAAATAAGGAAGTCGCCGTGTGGATGGAAACATCAAGTCGGCCATGTGGGTGGAAACATCAAGTCGGCCGTGTGGGTGGAAACATCAAGTCGGCCGTGTGAGTTGAAACATCAAGTCGGCCATGTGGATGGAAACATCAAGTCGGCCGTGTGGGTGGAAACATCAAGTCGGCCGTGTGGGTGGAAACATCCAGTCGGCCGTGTGAGTGGAAACATCAAGTCGGCCATGTGGATGGAAACATCAAGTCGGCCGTGTGGGTGGAAACATCAAGTCGGCCGTGTGGAGGGAAACATCAAGTCGGCCATGTGGGTGGAAACATCAAGTCAGAAGTTAGCTTGGGAGGTGGCCGGGGTAAGAGTATAGGTGTTGAGGAGTAAGGGTGTTGGAAAGTAAGGGTGTTGGAGAGTAAGGGTGTTGGAGAGTAAGGGTGTTGGGGAGTAAGGGTGTTGGGGAGTAAGGGTGTTGGGGAGTAAGGGTGTTGGGGAGTAAGGGTGTTGGGGAGTAAGGGTGTTGGGGAGTAAGGGTGTTGTGGAGTAAGGGTGTTGGAGAGTAAGGGTGTTGGGGAGTAAGGGTGATGGGGAGTAAGGGTGATGGGGAGTAAGGGTGTTGGGGAGTAAGGGTGTTGGGGAGTAAGGGTGTTGGGGAGTTAAATATTAAAGAGTGTGCAAAGTTGCAAAGCATCCATTTTTAGCAATATTTTTTAAAAATTGCTGTGCGGTTATTCTAAACTGCTGCGCGTTGTTGGTCAGATATCTTCGCAGCCTACGGTAGATTAAAGGGGGGGGCTGAACGGGCTAAAGCCAGGGGCCCCCGATGATTTAGGGGCCCCCAAACTTATTATTTTCTATAATAAAGGTAGGCAAAAGTTTGCATGAAGCCTTGAAAATATCATTAATAAATAAATAAAATCTCATCTACTTATCAAGAGAAAATGTCGAAGAGTTTGAAATACCAGAAATCGTCATCGTTTGTAACAATATCTAAAAATATTATGCAGAAAATAGGGAATCCTAGCTTAGGAAAAAAATCCATTTCTTATTAGTTTGGAAAAATTACGACAAAAAAAAGTTGATTTAGTATAGCATAATTCAATAATCGAATTTTTAAACAACTACCAAGCTCGTAGTGCATTGTACACTAGTTACGACGCTTCGACCTACAGACAGTCTGCAGTAAGATGTAAATATTAGAATAAATACGTAATTAAATACTAGTACCGTGCAGGCCCGGATTTAAGAGACCCAGGGCCCCTAGGCACTTTTTACTTTTGGGTCCCCCCAACCATCTCGAAGCAATTTTGGAAATTTAGCAAATTAAATGCTGCAGTACAGAACATGTAATTTGTTTTGACTTTGGTGACTTTAATAAACATCAAAATAATATTCGTCTTCAGAGACATATCTCACAATGAAAGAAAATTTATCTACATGAGAAATGTCCGGAGTAGAATCCACAGAAATGAGCAATATTTTGCTTTTTTTTTAATCCCAGTAACGATTGTATTGTAATTATTTCTTTTTCTTCCTTTTCTACCATGATATTAATCATTTCATCGCATATTTTTGACGAAAGATATAATGTTGTGCCACTTCCTTTGTTACCGTGGCGTTTTATGCGTAAGTCCAGAAAAGGATCAAACTCAGCCAAAACTTCTATGGTCATAACATAGTTCCCACTTTTTAAAAAAAATCATAATCAGAAAGTAAGCTCACAAAAGCCACAATACGCCTCAAAACCTATTCGGTTGCTCCCTGGCTTCCTATTCCCTCGATCTAACATTTTCCCTGTCAATATATTGGTGACCAAAGGTATGCAGGTGAAATTGTAGAAGGTCATCTAGTTAAGTGCATTAAAACGCATTGAAACCTTTGTCAGGTCCCCATAAACTACCTGTGACATCTCCCTGGCCTCTGGTCAAGTCAGACGACATTAAAAAATTGTTCTCCCGGTCCCTGTCAATTATCTGTAATCTAAAACCCAAATCCCGGCTCGGGCGGTGTCTTGTCCTGTGTGTGGTATGGGGAGGGGGGAAGTCGGGGTTGTGCCGTTTCTTACTGGTGGTTCAATCTGTCAAACCTACCCTACGCCTTCTCCACAATATCGCAACAGCAGCTCAGAACGCGGCTTACAATGACAAACCAACACAAACGAACCCCGTGCACTTGACTACTGGGCAGTGTATGCAAAATGTAGTAAAATATTTATTATACTATTATTTTCGATAAAGCTTTTTGAGAATGAAGCCAAACTTTTGAGCTTATGTAAATATTCCACCACAGGGGCCCCTTGGCTGGCTGGGGCCCTAGGCCCTGGGCCTTGTGGGCCTAGGCGGAAATCCGGCCCTGGTACCGTGTATGATCGCTCTGCAGCCGCCTTTTTTTTGTGAACAAAATCTAGGTGAAAATGTTGGGGCGGTCGGCTTACGAGAGGGTCTTAGGTGATTTCTGTATGTGCATTGAATATTAGTGTCCTTAATTGACCTGAATTACATGTTGCATTCCGCTGTTAGCTAAATATCATTTATTTCTGTTGAGCGATTCATCAAGTTCATACAAATGTATTCCCATACTGGATCAGGAATTGCCCAAATTATTTTTAATATTTTGGAATAAAATGACATTCAAATTCAAGATAGCCGTCGACAATCATAAGACAATACTGCAAGTATGAGTGGGAAGTATAACGGAGTCCAGGCTATTCTTCGTGAGAAGTGCAGTGTTGCTCATTATGTGCCGTCATCAGCTCATTCCATTAATTTGGTTGGGAAAAGTGCAGCAGAAGTTTGTCCTGCTGCAACCAGAATTTATTTTTTATTTATTTTTTTCCATTCTGCAAAATATTTATATTCTACCTGGCTTGTTGCATCTACTCATCGTTGGCAGATCTTCAAAAAACAATCGAAAAGGTCACCTGTTAACAAAGCCTTATCTGACACAAGATGGTCAGCCCAACAAGATCTGTTAATAAATCATACCATGAGAATATTGCAACACTGGAAGAATTGACAGCTGACGAAAATCAGCCGCCTGACAGTGACAGTTGACTTGAAGCAGAAGGATTTCGGAAGGAATTTGAACAACTGAAACTCGCTATTTTACTTGAAATTTTAGACACAATTTTAGAAAGATTTCAGAACACGAATGCATCCCTTCAAGATACATTTGTTGAAATCTCTCCTTTAGTTTGTTAAATGATAGCGTTCTGAATTTGATTTCTATGAAGAAAAAGGAAAGTATGTCCGTGGAGAAAGAATATAAACAATCTTCAATGCGATCCAAAACGAAGAGAAAGTGTCATGTTGATGAAAGGACATCAGCCGAAACAGTATTTTCTCCGAAACAAAAATTCAAGGTTGAGTTATTTCTTGAAATCATTGAAACTTTCTTCAGCCCTACAACATTGTTTAGACGCATGTGCATCCATGAGAAATTTGGCTTTCTTACAAACCTAACTGAGCTCAGCAATGATGCCATCTGAGGGGCAGCAGCCAAGTTAATGGAAGAATATTCAAGTGATTTCCAAGACTGCTTTCTTTCAGATATTAGTCCAATTTTCAGAATTCTTCAAAAAGTTCATTCTCCAGCCCCAAGTTCATGAAAAGGAAGTAGCACAATGCGAAACTCAAAATGCATGCACAGAGCTAAAAAAATTACTTAGTCCTTTCCAAATGTACACATCGCACTTCGCATCTGTCTCTTAATGATGACATCAAAGTGCAGCTGAGAGCGATCATTTTCAAAGTTGAAAAAAAAGTATGAAATTAGAAGTTGCATAGGACAACAAAGACTGAGTCTGCACTCTCTATAATGAGCATTGAAACGGAAATCGTAAGGTCACTTAGCGTTACTGACTTGATTAAAAAATCTCGCCAGGAGAAAAATTTGCAAACGAAGGTTCTAGGTCAGTGATGGCGAACATTTTTGGATCCTCGAGTCCAAAATTTTTCTAAAACCTATTTATATATAGCAAAGTACCAATACGAAGTGCTAGCGCAGTGGTTTGATTAAGGAAATAATATTTTATTTGCGTGCCGGCTGATGAGGCTCTGCGTGCCTCTGTGGCACGCGTGGCATAGGTTCGCCATCACTGTTCTAGATTGAAAAAAATATTACATTGTAATAAATATTTTAATGAAGTGTGGATTCGAGGAAACTTTATATTAATTTAATTGACTTCTATTAATGTTTTTGTCCTATTACACCCTACATTACAAGTTACACACTCTTATATTAGCTGCTAGCAATCATTTTATTTAAAAAGACGCTGCCTGGACAGGGCCCCAGTTTGAATTGCAGCCAGGGGCCCCGAGCAGTCTTAATCCGCCCCTGTTTGCAGCTGCGCAGCTTAAAGGGAACTTTGGTGGGTAGTTGGTACTAGAGAATTTGGTGCTAAAAAGTGGGTACCAGACAGGGGCGGATTAAGACTGCACGGGGCCCCTGGCTGCAATTCAAACTGGGGCCCTATCCAGCCACTGTCCCTTTAAATAAAATGATTGCTAGCAGCTAATATAAGACTGTAACTTGTAACTAAATAGTTCATCGGTTCCTTTAACATACTTTGTCTGTACTACGGGATCGGCCTTCCCAGCCAAAGATTATTAATGAAAAAATGGAATACGAAGAAATAACTGTTTGCCGGTATCCGAATATTGAGTGTAAAAATATAATTTTAAAAAAAAATTGAGGCCACGCCGGGAATCGATCGCGTGACCGCTGGCACAGCAGGGCGACTTTCTACCTCAAGACCACACGAGCCGAATGAAAAAAGTGAAGTTTAAAAATATAAACCTATAAAATCAGGTTTTTTTTAAATTAATTTATTTAATTTATGATATTTTCAGGAATTCAGGCTAACATTTGTCCATCTTTTTAATAAAATATACTAAATTTGGGGGCCCCTAATCATCGGGGGCCCTTGGCTTTAGCCCGTTCAGCCCCCCCCCTTTAATCCGCCATAGGTACCAGAGAATTTGGTGCTTGAGTGTGGGTGCAAGAGGTTGTAAGTACGAGAGACTGTAGTGCTAAAGAAAGTGGGTGCTAGAGGGTGTAGGTACTAGAGAATTCGGTGCTAGAGGGTGTAGGTACTAGATAATTTGGTGCTAAAGGGTGTAGGTACCAGAGAATTTGGTGCTAGATGGTGTAGGTACTAGAGAATTTGGTGCTAGAGGGTGTAGGTACCAGAGAATTTGGTGCTAGAGGGTGTAGGTACTAGAGAATTTTGTGCTTGAGGGTGTAGGTACCAGAGAATTTGGTGCTAGAGGGTGTGGGTATCAGAGAATTTGGTGCTAGAGGGTGTAGGTACTAGAGAATTTGGTGCTAGAGGGTGTAGGTACTAGAGAATTTGGTGCTAGAGGGTGTAGGTACCAGAGAATTTGGTGCTAGAGGGTGTAGGTACCAGAGAATTTGGTGCTAGAGGGTGTAGGTGCCAGAGAATTTGGTGCTAGAGGGTGTAGGTATCAGAGAATTTGGTGCTAGAGGGTGTATGTATCAGAGAATTTGGTGCTAGAGGGTGTATGTATCAGAGAATTTGGTGCTAGAGGGTGGTAGGTATCAGAGAATGTGGTGCTAGAGGGTGTATGTATCAGAGAATTTGGTGCTAGAGTGTGTAGGTATCAGAGAATTTGGTGCTAGAGGGTGTAGGTATCAGAGAATTTGGTGCTAGAGTGTGTAGGTATCAGAGAATTTGGTGCTAGAGGGTGGTAGGTATCAGAGAATTTGGTGCTAGAGGGTGTAGGTATCAGAGAATTTGGTGCTAGAGGGTGTAGGTATCAGAGAATGTGGTGCTAGAGGGTGTATGTATCAGAGAATTTGGTGCTAGAGTGTGTAGGTATCAGAGAATTTGGTGCTAGAGGGTGTAGGTATCAGAGAATTTGGTGCTAGAGTGTGTAGGTATCAGAGAATTTGGTGCTAGAGGGTGGTAGGTATCAGAGAATTTGGTGCTAGAGGGTGTATGTATCAGAGAATTTGGTGCTAGAGTGTGTAGGTATCAGAGAATGTGGTGCTAGAGGGTGTAGGTATCAGAGAATTTGGTGCTAGAGGGTGTAGGTACCAGAGAATTTGGTGCTTGAGTGTGTAGGTATCAGAGAATTTGGTGCTAGAGGGTGTAGGTATCAGAGAATTTGGTGCTAGAGTGTGTAGGTATCAGAGAATTTGGTGCTAGAGTGTGTAGGTATCAGAGAATTTGGTGCTAGAGGGTGGTAGGTATCAGAGAATTTGGTGCTAGAGGGTGTAGGTATCAGAGAATTTGGTGCTAGAGGGTTATGTATCAGAGAATTTGGTGTTAGAGGGTGTAGGTATCAGAGAATTTGGTGCTAGAGGGTGTAGGTATCAGAGAATTTGGTGCTAGAGGGTGGTAGGTATCAGAGAATTTGGTGCTAGAGGGTGGTAGGTATCAGAGAATTTGGTGCTAGAGGGTGTAGGTATCAGAGAATTTGGTGCTAGAGTGTGTAGGTATCAGAGAATTTGGTGCTAGAGGGTGGTAGGTATCAGAGAATTTGGTGCTTGAGTGTGTAGGTATCAGAGAATTTGGTGCTAGAGGGTGTATGTATCAGAGAATTTGGTGCTAGAGGGTGTAGGTATAAGAGAATTTGGTGCTAGAGGGTGTAGGTATCAGAGAATTTGGTGCTAGAGTGTGTAGGTATCAGAGAATTTGGTGCTAGAGGGTGTAGGTATCAGAGAATTTGGTGCTAGAGGGTGGTAGGTATCAGAGAATTTGGTGCTAGAGGGTGGTAGGTATTAGAGAATTTGGTGCTAGAGGGTGGTAGGTATCAGAGAATTTGGTGCTAGAGGGTGTAGGTATCAGAGAATTTGGTGCTAGAGGGTGTAGGTATCAGAGAATTTGGTGCTAGAGTGTGTAGGTATCAGAGAATTTGGTGCTAGAGGGTGGTAGGTATCAGAGAATTTGGTGCTTGAGTGTGTAGGTATCAGAGAATTTGGTGCTAGAGGGTGTATGTATCAGAGAATTTGGTGCTAGAGGGTGTAGGTATCAGAGAATTTGGTGCTAGAGGGTGTAGGTACCAGAGAATTTGGTGCTAGAGGGTGGTAGGTATCAGAGAATTTGGTGCTAGAGGGTGGTAGGTATCAGAGAATTTGGTGCTAGAGGGTGGTAGGTATTAGAGAATTTGGTGCTAGAGGGTGGTAGGTATCAGAGAATTTGGTGCTAGAGGGTGTAGGTATCAGAGAATTTGGTGCTAGAGGGTGTAGGTATCAGAGAATTTGGTGCTAGAGGGTGTAGGTATCAGAGAATTTGGTGCTAGAGGGTGTAGGTATCAGAGAATTTGGTGCTAGAGGGTGGGTTGTATGTTTTAGCTACCTAAATATTTTGATATTTTCAACTGTTTAGTCTGGGAGTTACATGTCAGTATTTTATATCGAGCAGTGAGAAGTTACAACTAAAATAAAATATTTAAAAAATCTTTTTTTCTAAACGACACGCTTTTATTTACATATTATAGAAAGTGCACTAAAAAGAAGAAAATCAATCCGTGAACCTATCGACTGCACATAAAAGCGTGGGGCGCCCATCACAACTCATTTCTTTTTGCAACTACTCTTTTGCATATAGATAATTTTTTCTAATTAATATTATAGTAGCATGTATATGATCAAAGTTGTGAAACTGTTAATGTTTATTAATATTCATATAAATTTGTATTTATGTTTCGCAGTCTTGTACATGATAGCGAGTTTTGATGAGGGCCCCACGCTTTTATGTGCAGTCGATAGGTTCACGGATTGAGAATTTTTATTTTCTTCTTTTTAGTGCAATTTCTTTTTTATTAACAAAATAATTAAAATTTAATATAAAACACCGTGACGTCACACATGGCCGGACCCCCCTCCACCCTGTCACCAACTGTCACACTTTTACACCCCTCACTGGAGCGTGACGTACTTTATGGACGGCCCATTTTCAAGTGACAAATCAGTGGCTCGACTTATAATCGAGATCGACTTATACTCGAGTATATACTGTAATAGATTCTTCTTGTTTTTTCTAAATGTGATAGGGGTAATGGGGGATCGTTTCATAGTATTGTAGTCTGTCAGTCATTACGAGAGACTTGATGGAAAAACTTACAGTGTAATGTTAGCAGTATTGATACGACACGTCCAGCTTCTTCAGATAGAAAGAAAACAGTTTGTACCTCCCCCCTCCCACTCCCTCCCCACCACACACACACAAAACACCAGCACCATTTTTGCGGATGATGCCTTCGTTCATAATTTTCCCTTCTAGCAACTCTAAAAAAACTTCTCCCTTTCCGAGTTGCGCTCAGACCTATATTTGTATGATAGAATCGTGTGTGCGCTTCAACCCCCCCCCCTTTCCCTCAACTAAGGGGTTCGAACATGTCCATACTATTGCTTTGCTTCTTGAATTTTGTGTACTCAAAACCTTTTTTACAACTATTTGCACATCAAAACGTTAACAAACGGATATGTTTTCCCATGATAGGCATACGGAGAATCAGAGTCCGACAGTAACCGTATTTCAATTAATTTAAATCTACTTAACCAAATATAAGTCCCTTTTAGACTTCCTAAGTGACTCACATTCCGAACCAAAAGATTGGCTCATATTTTCGACTTTCTTATCTTCCGTCTTTCCGTGCTTAAATACTGTCTTACCTTCCGTCTTTCCGTACTAATAGACTGTCTCACCTTCCAGCTTTCCGTGCTATTATACTGTCTTACCTTCCATCTTTCCGTGCTAATAGACAGATGGTTGGCACCTGCTATGCATGAATCTTGCAGACGTATAGCAAATGTTCATGTAAAATTATTTCTTTCAAAGCTATTTACACGATGCATTCTCTTCCTGCTGTTAGGTGGGAAGTTAAACGAAATTTTCCGTTAAGCAGTTTTTTTAGTGCGGTAAATTCGGAGTTAACGTACCCACGTTATATTGTCACCATCTTTGTTGCTACGCTACGTGACACGAAAATTGGAAAATTCAACTATTAAAATTCTAAAACTAACCCTAACCCTAAATTCACAATTAAATATTCTATAACTAAACCTAACACCACCCTAAATTCACAACAACAAAAAAATACCCCAAAAAATCTAAAACTATACCTTAACGACAAAGGTAGAGAACGCAGAATTAATTGCTCTATATATCTCATTTTGGAACGTATAATCTGATTCAACCTTTAGTGCCTTTATTTAGAATGTATTTATCATTTGAAGACGATGCTCATTTCTACTGCACTGGTGACCATCCATGCCCAATGTTTAAAAAAAAATTAAAAATTCTAACGATGTGATATATAAAATAGAATATGTGTATGTATTGTTTCTTATTATATGTGTAGCCTGCTACTGCTATACAAATTGTCCTCGGTCGCATTGAGTCGTGGTTAATGTTTTGCCAGATAAACGTTAAAATGTTCGCGGGCATCCCATTCATGGCAATATTTGAAAGCTTTACACAAAATTGAAATACGATAATAATATTGCAGCAAATTAATACATCTTAATGAAAATATGTTTAATCATAATCGCAACGCTTACCAAAACACCGAAAAGGGGTTAGCCTCTACGTGGCTCGGCAGACGAGTAGGGTTGCGGAGCTAACCGCAACCTGAAACCGACAACTCCTGGCAGGCAATGCCGAAGTCCGATATGTTAGGTGTTAGTTGCTAGTCACATATGTTAGGTGTTAGTTGCTAGTCACATATGTTAGGTGTTAGTTGCTAGTCACATATGTTAGGTGTTAGGTGCTAGTCACATATATGTTAGGTGTTAGGTGCTAGTCACATATGATTACAGTCGCGGTGCGGATCTTAGGCAGAGCATTAGATGCAATGCCGATGATGAAAACCACAGTACCCGCTGAGGGTCGGGATTTTCCAAGCGACCGTTTCGCCCCCCTCATTTTACTACCAAAGCCATTGAGCGCTGCCGGCTTAGGGACAGGAGCACCAGTACGGTTTAGCAAAGGGTACCATGAAGAACTTAGCGGACGCCAGCGCTGAGGAAACCTTCCAGTGGGGGTCACACCCTTGGTAGGTCATTGATGATCCCCCACTTTGCGGCGGTCCTAACCATAGAGGCTCGTGTGCTTTGCCGGGGTGGCGCCGAAGTTGTAGCGAGTCGAAGTAGAGAAAATTTCCACCTCTTCTTGTGAGGTCAATTTAGTGGGGAGGCATTTTCGACCTAGTTTCTTGGATGCCCAGGCGGCCGCTATAGAAGTGACCGTTCCGATGGTCTCTCGGCTATTAGATTCTTTAGGGGTAGGAGAGCTGAGAGGGGGGGGGTCCGGGAAGACCCATAAAGAGCATTAGGCTCGGGCTGCTGATTTTCTTCCACATGTAGGATCAAAACACCTTGATGTAGTTGCATACCATAGCAGTCAAGCAGACCTACCTTTGTATTGTATAGAGTATTATACTGTAACATGTCCTTGATGTGTGTACTCCAACGTGAAAATAAGACTTTTAAATAGTAAGAAGTGTGTTGGGCTGATTCGCTTATTTTGTTAGCAATGTGCTGGCAAAAACTAGGCAATAGAAACAAATTGTATCTGTGTTGGGTGAAGTTCATTTGTTAAGCCACTGGATCATGACCGAAACCCCAAGTTATGCTCTAAATCTCTCAATTACCTAGTCTTATCATATCTATTACAGACGCTCCTTCTATACAGAAGATTATTGCGTCCTACGCTTGTCTATGGTTTTTGTTTAGTCCTGCATTCTTATTAGATTTTTAAATGTTGGTAAAGTGTTGGCTTTCCTGGTTTCCTCAGGCAACCCAAGCCACGTCCGAATTCCGGACGGGAAGAACGAACATTTGTATGAGTTTGTTCTTGCGTGTGTTTTTGTCCTTATGTATATCTGAGGGTTATATTAGGTTATCTTTGTGTTGTATTTCCTAGTTAGAATTAATTGCCTTATGTAGTATTACTACTTTGCTCTTTGTCCATCTATCCTGTAGTGTTTCTAGGTTTAATGATTTAACAAATGGTGCTACTCTTGTCAGTTTAGAATAGTCTCCAGTAATAAATTTAGCAGCGATTTTTTAAATTTGTTCTAGTTTATCTACGTTATCTTGAATGTGTCCCATACAGAAGATGCATATTATAGAACAGGTCTCACCAAAGTAAGGTAGCATTTTAGTTAAATATTCTTATTACATGCATTTGTAAAAGTTTTTCTTTATGAAGCTTACTGCTTTGTTGGAATTTTAAAATTACTTAATTGACATGGGGATTCCATAGTAATTTCTTATTTATTATTACTCTTAGTATTTTCATCTTTATTTTGGATGAGTTGTTGTGCATGAATGAAATAGTTTTCAGTTATTTGTTTCTTTTTTCTTTGACATTTGTCTGGATGGAAAGACATATTACAGTTAGTTTCCCATTTTATTCATTCATCTAGACCAGTGCTGGCGAACTTTATTTGGGGGCCGCGTGCCAAACATTCCACCAAAATCCACTTATTTGTAGCAAAAGGGCCAACGCTCCAATGAAACCCGAAAATCGCGGTTTGGCTTACCTGTGGCAACTGTGGCACGCGTGTCATACGTTCGCCATCACTGATCTGGGTCTTCAGTTGTCTAGTTATGCTGCGCCATACCTTAATTATCATTTTATTTATTTATTTTTTTTTATTATTTTTTTTTGTTTTAATGCGAAACCGAATTGTGGCGTTTGTGTTTTCTAAATTCCCACAACGTGATGCCTCAAAAAACTCAGCACGGTCCACTACACTTCATATTTGAGACGTCAATTCAACTCGGCAGTTTTACACTTCATTTTAACACGTTTTTACCACGTTTTTATTAACTCGCTTTCGTTCCTGTGGCATTGTCTTCCAAGATTGTTCAAATCTGCCAAAGTGAAATTGAACCACTTCTGATGGTCCTAGAGATCTCAAAATTTTACCACAGATAGATATTGGATGACAATGCATTGTATCAAACTTTCAGATCGATCGAATGTACCGTTATTAAATTATTGAACTTTTTATTTTATCTATATTTTATTATATACTTGCTTTCGTGTCTGTCTGTCCGCAATTTTTAAAATACCAACGTAAAATTAAACCATTTCTGACGGTCCTAGAGAGCTCAAAATTTTACCACAGATAGATCTTGGATGACAATACATTGTATCAAAATTTCAGATCGATCGAATGTACCGTAATTAAATTAATGCATTTCTTAGTTTATCTTTATATAAGCCTCTGTACCCGCCTGCCGCAGTTTCATTGCTAGTGGCGAGTTCACCCCGTGACCTCATCGCTTTGTTATTAAACGTTGGGCGGGCGCTGATGAGGTGTTTGGTAAAATAAATAGAGGTAAAAAAATTATTTTTGAAAACCAGGTTTTTATTAGTGGACTAAGAATAAAATAAATAAAAGTAAAAAAAATTATGTTTAAAAACCATGTTTTTATAAGTGGACTAAAAAGAAGAAAATAATTTAAAACTTATAAGTTCAAGTACTTCGATTTAATATGACTAAAAACGTGGGGCGGGTGTTTGGTATAAAAATTAAGAATTAACTAAGAATTAATTTAGAAGGCAAAAGAGAGATCTATAAGTGAGAGAATGAGTGAACCGCATATGTTAAACCTCATAAGCGCCCGCCCCACGTTTTTAGTCATATTAAATCTAACTACTTGAACTAATAAGTTTTAAATTATTTTCTTCTTTTCTTAGTCCACTTATAAAAACGTGTTTTTTTAAATCATTGTTTTACCTTTATTTATCAGATTCATTTCACCTCTGGTAAACTATGTTAAAATCAAAACATTTTACGCATTTACATTTCTTTATTCCCTTATTAATGGTATTTTAAAAATGCAGGTATGAGATGACTTGAATGAAAAGTACACGTGGCTGTTTCTTGTCGTGGGGGGAGGGGGGAGTGGAAAAGTGCGGTAAAACAGAGGAGTTCCAAGATGTTTACGTCATTAATTCGGTCAGCCACGTTAAAATGCTGATGGCCTGTGTTTCTCTTGTAGTCCTCCGCGTGCCACGAGGTGTTGCTTTAGGCAGGGTGGGAAAATCGGTCAGCCCGGCTAATGGGAATTAACTCTTAACTTTCTGGCTAACCACCAAACATCACAGAGAGGGGAGATAAAGCCGAGAAAATTAATAAAACAGAAACAAGCTTTGTGAGAAGAAAAGTGTGGGGGAAAAAAGGGGGAGAGGGGGGTTCTGTTGACGTATATATGTATATTGTAACCCCCATCCCCACACACATTTAACCATTTCTGCTAAACTAAGAAGGTTGTTGATTCAATTTTCTTCCATTGAGGCTTTATGAAATTCAATGTGCTGAATCTTTTTAAAAAAATCGTATGTTCAAAATATAGAAAACACTTTTATTACAAAAGAAAACAAAGCTGTCCACCAATGAGACGGGTGAAATATTTTGTTGTCCAAGTTTTTAGTTGTCGAAGATACAAAAAATAATTTTAAAAATTTAAAAAAAATTAAAATATTTCAAAAAGACTTGTATAACTGTCCTGAGGGCAGAACATCCCGATTATGCGGAGTCTCTAAAACCGAACCTGAAAGAGGACACCCCTGCGATCGGAGCTTGGGATGAACACGTGATGTGGGGGCTCTCAAGAAAACACCTCAAACATAGGAACTGAAAAGTCAGGAGTAGGCGGAAGGGATATGAAAGGGTTAACAGATATGTCGCCTTTGTTAGGAAGCAATTAACTCGTTTTGTATCTTGCAAGAGTTAAAATTGACCAGAATGCGTTACGCGGCTTATCTTCAGGTCTATCCTGGTGGTTCTTAGGCATTTGACGAGACTTTTTATTTAATAAAATATGTACTAGCCCGTTAATAAATGTAAACAAGAGTAACATGTGTGGCACTTATTCTTTTAAAGCATTATATTTAATTTAATCGAAGTTTGATGTTGCACTTTTGGCGTCAAAATTTTATATCGGAAATATTTACACTACACCTTAACCACATTTACCTACCCACTCCCTTTTTTCCATTTTAAAAATAAAATAATAAAAAATAAAAAAAATAATAAAAAAAAATAAAAAAGCTTAAACTAGCTTAAAATTCAATCGAAACAGGAGTCTAGTAAACCGTTCCATTGATGCAAGCTGCACGGATTATTGTCGCGCCTATCATTGTTCTACCCACACACAAATTAAGCATTCTATTTATCGTACAAATACGACCAATGCAATTGTTTTTAAATCCCTTATATTAACTTCACGGCCGTCTCTGTCGTCTCTGTCGTCATCTCTCTCTGTCTGTCTCTCTGTCTTGGGCGGGCGGAAAAACAAAAGTCAAAAAATGACCCACTTCCCGTGATCCGATCGAGCTGAAACTTGGCACACGGACCCGTCTCACCTAACAATGTATCAAAATTTCAGTCGATCGACGTATTAAATTAATGCATTTTTAGTTTATCCTTATATAACGTATGTAATTCAAATTCACTGTTTGTTGTTTTTTTTTCCACGTGAGAGTTTGAGTTGACGCGACCCATCGAAGTACCGGTGTGCTTTTGTTTACATTATACGTGTCACGCTGAGCTCGGTCCAGCGATTTGGTGACCAGACTTTTCCCCCTCCCCCCCCTCCCCCCAGGGTTATGAAGCAAAGTTGAGTTAAGACAGATTCAGTCTGTAAATGTTTGTCGCGTTTAGAAAATAATCAATACTGTTAGTTATGTCTCATATATAGGGGATTTATAGTTTTAAAAAAACTTTGTTTTTACGGGTTTGTTTTATTGTTTTGTTTTTTCATTGGTCAGGATGTGACAGTGGCTTTGGTCGTGAGTTGGCAGAGCGTTTGGACAAAATGGGATATCACGTGTTTGCCGGTTGCCTAGCACCAGACCGAGAGGGCGCCCGCTCCCTGAAAGAATCCACCTCTGAGCGGCTTCGCATCGTCCACATTGACGTTACAGACGACTTCCAAGTGGAGCAAGCCGTGAAATATGTCAAGGACAACATTGGAGACAATGGTTTGTTGCTCTGAAGTTATAGACAAAATATGTAGGATTGCCCGATGACTGCCTCAAAAATACCGGACACTAGTGTCGAAATTTGTCGATGGCATATTTAAATATAAAAAGTCAGGTATTGCTTAATACTTAATTTTTTCACTGGACAAATAACGATGTACTAGACATCTGGCAACCCAAAAAGTATCAAATATGCGTTATCTTTAAGTCATTTAAATTTATTCTTTCTGAATATAACAATGCATCAGCACTCAATATGGTAATTTCTTATTTCAGCGCAATTTATTTTTCGAGTAATTTCGATCTAGCTTGTTCTATAGTTTTTTAAATAAATATATGTAATGAAATTACATTGCGCAACTTCGTGCTAAATCTTATAATTATAAATAATTTTTTTATTTAAAAAAGAGTTATGGGCCCTGGTTAACAACGCTGGTGTCGCCGTATTCTGTGAAATAGAATGGTGCTCCGTACAAGAGTTTCAGAAGATAATGGATGTCAATGTGTTTGGAATAGTTCGTGTCACCAAAGGATTCCTGCCACTTCTCAGACAGTCAGAAGGAAGGGTCATTAACGTGGCAAGTTTAGCTGGTGAGTTCTCACATTTTTCTTTCAGAGCTGTAATTGGAAACATCAGCTGGTAGAGGAAAAACATTATTATATAACTAAGTAACTGTCATTGTTTTTTGTCTCCCCTGGTACAGATATTTTTATGCTTGTAAAGAAATTTGGCACCATTTCAACATCTCAAAATAATTAACAGGGCCTGATTAGCAACATAAATAGAAATTGGTACATTATAAATTGTTTGGAAAGTAAAATTCATTTGTATGAATAATCACTTGATTGCATTTTAATTTAACAGAGATTTGTTTCATCAAAGTTTAAAATTAAATTATAATTGATTTATTTATATTAAATTATTTTTAAAAAAGAAATGTATTTGAGAAAATGCAAACTTTTTAAAGAAAATGCAAACTTTTTAAAGAGAATATTTATTTCTCAATAATTTGCTTTTGAGTCAACTTCACTGCATTCAAACTTCCTTTAAAAAATACATTAATAAAAATCAAAGTATAACAAATTGCATGTAAATAAGCTGTCATTGAAATATTTTCCAAACTTCTCACCATCATCTTTTATATAATTTTTCCCCATTATTACATTTATTCTTGAAAATTAATATTGTCCAATAAAATTTAATCCAGTCCTTGTTAATAAAATGATATTTCACACAACTATTCCATTCATATTCTTATGTTTCTGAGCCTTTTCTCAAAATTCAAATTTTGTCTCAGGTCGATTTACTCTCCCTGCATTTGCTGCTTACTCAATGTCCAAGAAAGCCTGTATCGCTTTCTCAGATGCACTGAGACAGGAAATGAAAAAGTTTAATATAAAAGTTATTACCATTGAACCTGGTCTATATAAGTAAGTCAGATGTTATTTACAATTTTCTAACTTGCTGAAAATTAATGCATTCCAAATTTTTCTAATAAGAAGAGGTATGTAAAATATACCGTAAGGAAATCTCATGATTTTAAAATTGTTTTTGTTTTCTTTAGAACACCCATCACTTTGGAGAATTACCTAATTGACCAAAACAGAAAATCTTGGGCTGAAACACCCACAGACGTCCGAGCTGATTATGGAGAGGAATATTTTGATGCTTTCTTAAAGCAGGTGACCCTGAGTCTGAGGCAAGCAAGGCCTAATGTGATGGAAGTAAGTAGATCTTTCTGACGTTTATAATACACCTCTCTTTGGCTTTTGAGCAAATAAAATAATTTAATTAACCTCAAACATGTTTTAACAAATTTCAGCATTGTCCTTGAGATATCCAAGAGCTGTTAATTCATCTATTCATTTATTAATTCATTCATTTATTGTTTTTAAATTAATAGCTATATAGCAAATTTGAACTTATTCTTTAAAGATAAGATTTGATAAGTTATACAGCTAAGTTTCATTATTGTTATCTTTTAGGTAAAATGTTTGATGCATCTTTGACTTCTATCAATGTTTTTCATTAAAATATTTAAATTCTGTGCATCAGGATCAGAATGATATATGTAGTAAAATTAACAGAATGTGTTATTTCTGTCTATGAGTCATGAGATTTTTATGGGGTCACCAACCATAAACAAGACTTACACTTTTTTTTAGATAATCATTTATGCACACTAGTATTAATAGTATTATTAGTTGAGAAACAGTTTAGGAAATTCTAACCTTGACATTTAAGTCATGAAAAAGTAAAGATTTTTTGCATAAATTTGTCATGTTTTTCTATAATTAAATCTTAACAGTATGAATGATAATGCATTCTTGTATATTTTAAAATACATGTAAACTCTCTAGGTTGTTGATAACATGATTGAAGCTGTGTGTACAGAAAATCCTAATTACTGCTATGTGCCATACTGGAGATACAGACTACGTGCTTTCATAATCAGCAACTTACCTGTATACTTATCTGACAAGCTCTTTGCAGCCAGGTATAGCATCATTATCTTTATAAACATAATGGAAAGCCACATCCATTTGATTAAAATGTCTGTGTCTTGCATACCAATGTAGATATGGCCTGAAAAATTCTGATACCCTGTAATATTAATGGTGTATACCTTTGTGTGAGAATTAGTATTAATTGGTTCAAAATAGTGGCCAGACATGTAGTAACAGAAGGCCATTTTAAACATTTAAAAAATTGTTGAGGCGCATGAAGCACTATGGGTCACTCGCAAGGAAAAATTCCTTTAATGATTTATTTTTTTAAATTAATTTTTATTCAAAATTTAATGATTTAAATTTGTCAGTTAATAAAACCCTAACTGTATTTTGAAGAAATATATGTGTTACAGTTACACAATTAACAAATATTTAGATATATCGAATTTATGAATAGAAATACACTGCATGTAGACTCATAATTATAGTGAACATTAATTGTTATGAAACAGCTGAGAAGCCTTTGGACTAGCAAGTTTCCTTAAATCTGGTAGGTGGCTAGTAATTGTGGTGCAAAGTTCTATCAGATGCCTGTTACTAGTTACTGCGTGATGCATTTATTTTATGAACATCATTATGAAGTACAAAGATTCATTGGACTTTGTGTCTTGAATTATTTGGATTTAATAATGAAATTTCTTCCTTGATATTCCTCTTAAGTCCCTATGAGAATAAGTTCGTTAAGCACAAGCAATATTCCAAGCGATGTCATACTTGACTCAGTTAAAGTGACACCTTCTTTGCTGATAGCAGAAAGTAGTGTTTCCTGCTGACACATGCTAGACTTTAACTCAGCAAGCTTGATTTTTCTTAATTCAGATTGCAGTGGATACCGCAATGCATACTCTTCATGACTTTTTTCATAGTGTTAATTCAAAATGTTAACTTCATAATTTGCTGGCGGTGTTTATCAGATGAGGTGAAATGGCTTACTGTCTTTATCGATAAATGCAAAGTCCTACCCCATTCTGGTAGAAAACTTTCTTCTATATATTTTTGTTTCCTCCAACTTGATGCCATATTTGATCTAAACTTTTCAAAAAAAGTTAATAACTTTAGTAGGACTAACAAAATGGTCAATACTTCGAAAATGGGAATTTTACCAGAACTGGAACCAGAAATGTAACAGTTTACATCCCCAATCAATCAGAAACCAAATTGCTTCCTTCAACTTTTAACCTTTAAATCAAGCCCAAACTATTTTCATCCTTTTAAGATTTTTAAAAAACTGTATTTTTTAAATTTATATTTCAAACAAAAAGTTTTTATTCCATACATTGTTCACCGGCCACCGTTTGGCCACTGTTGGTTTAAACAAACAATATACTGTAGATGTCAGAGCAATCAAACAATATACTGTAGATGTCAGAGCAATCAAACAATATACTGTAGATGTCAGAGCAATCAAAATTATACTCAAAATATATTTATTTTAAAATTATTTAGAATTTAAAAAATTTATTTTTCAAAGTAATGATTACAGCTTTGTCTACAGGAATTTGTTTCAATATATTTTTACTGAATTTATACAGTTATGAATGCTTGACTATTTATTGTAAAAAAAATAATTGAGATTTAATAACATTTTTATATATATAATTTGGCAGCTTTAAGAAGGCCCTAGCCTAAAACTTTATTTCTTTAAAGTAAATGTTACTTAACTAATTTCCAACTATCTAAATGTAACAGTAAATCAACTCCAAAATGTAAATCAATCCAACTAATGTTATTGAAATAAATATCTACTATTACTTTAAATATTGATGTCTTAGTTCACTTTCATATTAAATAATGTTT
Organism: Ampullaceana balthica; assembly: GCA_944989445.1. Taxonomy (NCBI): domain Eukaryota; kingdom Metazoa; phylum Mollusca; class Gastropoda; family Lymnaeidae; genus Ampullaceana; species Ampullaceana balthica. The sequence continues at coordinate 90,070 of CALYLW010001083.1, forward strand.
GTGCTCATATTTCAGGTTTCCTGTGATACAACCAGAGTCTAGAAAGAACAGAAGCCCCAAAACACCCACAACACCAAAATCATTCAAAGCTTTTGTCATGCCCAATTCATCTTAAGATCATATTCTTCATTACCCACTATATCCATTCTTAAAGTAAACTATTGTCAATAAAAAGGTTGGTTTTTTTTTACCTTTACATGGTGTATATCTGTTGACCCAAGTGTATATCTGTTGACCCGATCTAAATACTAAAAAAATAGTATTCTTGTATTGTTGTATAGTGTGATAATAAATTATCATGTTTAAAAAGAGGAGCATAAATGCCCTTGCCAAGAACTGGCTTATAAGCCAATTGATCAAATCGTAAACACAATACGTATCAACATTCTCAAATATTGATTTCAAATTTTTAGTGGAAAAATAAAATTAAACATTATCAAGTTTGTTTTATCATTATATGATCTATTTTTAAAATTCATTAATGTGTAAGAATGTTTTCGCTGATAATCTAATATGTATCTACATTATGAATCATTTGGCAAAAATATTTATTACCCATTTAGGCCATTTTTTTTTGTGGTGTTTTATGTATGTTGGAACATTTGTATTGAATTTAACATTGCACCAATATCTTTTTATTGTAATGATTTTGACTGAATATGACATTCTGTTCTTTGACAGACTAAAAAATACATCAACTAACAAATAAAATGTGATTATTTTTGTAAGGTTCATATGTAAAAATATTTTACTGATCTATTCTAAGTTTGTAATATAAAGTTTACTGTTTTCTTTATTTTTATTTCTGGTGTTAATTTTAATTACAAATGAAAAGGAATACAAATATTTTTTCTTTTTGAAATTCTAATTAAAATAAAAAAGCAAGTTACTTTTAAAATATTATGATAGAAGATATACCTCCATAAAGAAAAAGTTCCTATACAGTTTAAAACTGTTTTTTGCTACAATAATAAATACTTGTTTATTGAAGACTCGTGTGCTTTGCTGGGGTGGCGCCGAAGTGGTAGCGAGTGAGTCGCAGTAGGGAAAATTCCACCCCTCCTTGTGAGGTCAATTTAGTGGGAGGCATTTTCGACTTTTTTTAGGGACCGTTCCGGCAGGGTTTCTCAACTGTTAGGTTCCTTAGGGGGCAAGAGAGCTGAGGGGGGTTTCCAGGAAGACCCATGAAGAGCACTAGGCTCAGGGGTGCTGATTTTCCTCCACGTATAAGATCATTGGAGAGAGCCAATAGGAAAAACTGGGCCAATTACCAAACTCCATTGGATCTGAGCACTGCCCATATCAAACAGTGGTTCCTGTATATCTTGGGCAGCTATTCTATTTCATCGCCAATTTTTCATAATAGTTTGTCAATAGAAATCAGTGTTAAAATTCACATCCTATTGTCACTTGAGTTCAATACTAGGGAGAGATGGCTTTGAGAAACTTATGGTCACTATCAATGTTCCCTCTAAGGTTCGTTGGTCCTTGTGCAAAATAAAAAAACTTGTGTGCAAAGTAAAAAAAACTAGTGTGCAAAAGTTGGACAGCATCCATTTTTAGTGCAATACTGTATATCACAAAATTTACTGCCCTGTAATTCTTAACTGCTGCGTGGCATCTGTCAGATATCTGCGCAGCCTTAAGGGAACATTGGTTACTATTGATTCCTCCTCTATGAATTGAAAAGGCCACAACAAAATATGCTGAATTCCTAAACAACACTTCATTCTGAGTTGATTCTTATCCACTATACTGAAGCTTAACTTTCTTTTTGGAAAATAAACAATGCAGGAACTGTTATTAAATTGTATTATACCTGGCAACTTTAGGAATTACCTGTTAACTCAGCTTAAATCTCCAATAAATCTTTCTTCAGCAATTAGTGGCAAGAGCTTGAAGCTTATGATAAATATTAGTTCTATTTAAATTAATTGCAAGTAATTTCACCTATGTTATTTAAGGTATGATAGAAAGATTTTCTGTAATTTTTTCCTAATTAATTGACTTAGTTTATTCTTAGGCAACTAAGAGTAGACGTAAGCGGTATTGTACAGGATTGTTTAGTATTAGTTCTTACATGTTAGTAGTTATGGCTTTAATAAAAAGTTTGACTAGTTTAGTTGGACAATAGAAATAGTAGAGATTGCAGGTTTATCATGCCTATAATTAGTAACTTACTTTTTTTAGGTAGTACGCTAAGCTAAGAATATCTGATATCAATGATATGATGTAAGATCATCCTAACTAAAAGCTAGTTGATAAAATGTGCACCTCTATGTGATAAATTTTGCATATAATAATGGCTTGTCTAATGCTTAATTTTAACCAGTGTATATTTTTATTATGTATGATAAGATGTATTTTGTAATAAAACAAACATATTGTTGTTGAGTGAAAGCTGTGTTTTTTTAACGCTAAAATATTTTATGTCTTCCTTGGCTTTTTCTTGTGCTTAATATGCAGAATAAATTAATGAAATGATTGGAACATCACATTTGGCAATGCCATAATTGAAAATGATGATGAAGACAACAAATTGTAAATATACACTTATATTTTATAATAAACAATGGTTATAAATAGCTTACATGACAAATTCTATACATTTGCTTAATCTTATATGTAATTATGCTAAATTGATCTTGATACAATTTAAAAAATTCTTACAAGTGACATTGATGGTTATTCAGAATAAGGAGCTTTGATTCAAGCATGACACAAGCTTGATTTAAAAATTAAGTTACATAAAATGCAATAAAAATCTTAATAGGGAATAACAATTCATTAAAATTCTACAATTATAATCATTCAGGTTTCAATAAGAAACTTATTCATGCCAATGACTGGAAATTCTTTAAAAATGTGAAATCATCTTTATTTGTATATAAGCAAATAAATAATAAAAGATGTGCAAATAAAGAGTAGTATAATGCATTCATTCACATCAGATTAAATTCATAGAGGTAGAATTATGTATCTTTGTTTTAACATAAAAATTTTGTAGCCTAGATTACACCCAATTAGAAAAAAATATATTTCTCAAAACAAAAAAATGGAAAAAATTATATCCCAGCTCAGGAAAAACCCAAAAAGCAAGAGTATCAACAAAATCTGTAGTAAGAATTGCATAGAAAATATAATTATTTTATTGCCTTCAAAAAAATTATTCTAAAAGTTGACATTTCAAATAGACCTCTCAAGTTATAAAAATAAAGTATGTGGTGTGCTCAAGTACTTTTAATCATACTTTAAATATTTAAAAATGGTCAAAATAGCAAGTTGAACAACTAATAATATTTAATGTGAAAACAAGTTGATTATACTTGTACAAATTTATTCTGATCAGTTTTCAATAATTTGTATCAACAAAATTTTGAGGCATAAAAAAGAAAAGCAGGATCCAAAACAAAAAAAAACAGGAGATTTCAACTAGATGCCTTTGCTATTACAAACATCAGATTCACGGAATATTAGTAACCTCAAATTAATTATAAAAATAAAAATCTTTGTTTACATACATTTTATTGATTATCTACAAATCCAATATAAACTGTGATATTTCTAATGGCTCACGCCCTTCAAACATTTGTGTACTAATTAATCCTCATAACTAACTTCTATCAGCATGTTTTCACATAAAGTTCATTCACTGAGATTTTAAGAATTTAATTTGAAATAAAGATCTCACACTAACTTTCAGCAACACTAGAGTCCATTATCCAAGTCTTTGCTCTGCAGTGCATAAAGAGAATTTCAAATCCTGGCTTAAAGATCAAAAACTCTTTATTCACTTTCATTTAAGTTCCATTAAGGGCCGCGGTGGTCTAGCGGGAGCGCGCTGGACTGCCGAACCGAGACAGAGGCCGGTCACGGGTTCTATTCTCTGTGCTGGCAAGGCCCCCGGGGCATTGTGCTAGCCACACAATCCCTTGCTTGCTAGTGGTGGCTAAATAAAAGTTGTGAACGCTACTTCACATGCCCCATAGTCCGTCATGGACTGGAAAGGGGTTATTATTATTATTATAAGTTCCATTTATCACTTTGGCATTAAGTAATAACCGGAAAATATATATTTATCATATATTTGTCACAGAAGAAATGTTTACATGAATAACTCTATAATAAAAAGAGGGGGTGGGGGTTGAGGGTCAATTCATCATCTTATTTATATGAACATCTGTTCCTATGATGCGATGTAATTTTTGTAGTGGGACAAATCCCACTTACTTCAGCACATAATTGTTACAGATGTAGCTTGTCTAGTGATTATGTGCTGTTTTTTTTAATGAACACTATCCACCAAGCCAAAGTAATTAAGTCTTGAATAATTTAACCAAATTCTCAGAGTTGTTTTTTCTTACTTCTGTTAAAATCAGCTGTTGCTGTCATCACTTTCTGATAATATTGATAAATTATCACTTTCTCCTTCAACTGAGCCCTATACAAAATGTAAAATAAATGGATTTAAGAGAAAAATTTCCAACATGACGAAGTTAAACAATAGTAGTAAAGGATAACATTTTCGTTTCACTGTTTTGTGCGATAAAAATTTACATAAAATTTTACTCTTTTCCAATTGAAAGGTAATTCAACGTATTAGAATAGTAAGGTCATATGTCCAATCACATCTAAAGTCTAATTTTTTAATAAAAATCTTAATTTAGAATAATGTGTTTCCTATAAAAAAAAATTCCACTATAAGACATAACAAATTTTTCCAGTACCTGAAATTGAGATTCTGATAAATTTTTGTGACATCCCTTTTTATGACGTACCAACTCCCCCCAGAGTAAGTTGACTTGACAGCTGGGACATTTTCCCTCTATTGGCAGAAGCTTGGCAGGATCGTCTAGGAAATGTTTTGCCAAACAGATTATATGGGCTACCATTGAACAGCTGGGATGTAAACAATTCAGAGTTTTGTCATCCTTCTGCCAAATTGTTTTAGAAGATGGATTAGTCTGAGGAAGCCTATATGCAATGACAATTTTTTTTTAACTAGACATTTGATGTGGAAAAAAAAAGATGAACATCAATTTAATCTCTTTAAGCTTACCTGAATTCTTATACAGCAGAGAGCACAAAAAGTATTATTGCTAAATGGAATATCTTTGTCGTCAGCTGGTTGGCAGGATGTAGGAAGTTGGGATGACTGACTTTTAGATTTCTTTTGTTTTGTTATCTGTTTGCTTACAACAGGTCCAAACATAACTGGGATGTGAAGGGGTGGCTCTAACCCTTGAAATAAAAAAACATTAATTTTATCAAAACTAATTGATATCTTTAAAATGACTTCACTCTTCACACTTCATTTTTCTACTTCATAATTTAACAAGTTATTGCAAATACCTAAAATTAAGTTAAAATCTTGAATTTTGATTTACAAACCTGTAGGAAAATCTTGCCGATACTCTTGCTTGAGCCATCTTATAGTTAAAGATAAACCACTCCATGGAGCAGTTCGCAGCATATTGCAAACAACTCGCCACCTGTACAGGAATGCAGATTCTTTAGAGGACTTTCCTGGAACAGCTCGGAGACGTCTTGACTTGTTAGGATTTTGCCATGCCCACTCAAACTAAAATTTTAAGAACAACATCTAGCAGTAAAAATTGTTGTCTTTTGTAATTTGTATCTACATGTATATACAAATTAAGTTCCAATATCTTGTGAGTCTTATGCTAATTTTGTCCCTTTCAAACACTTACCCTTAAACCTGATACATCATTAGGAAAGCCATGGATAATCAAAACCATTTCCCTGTGGAACATTTTGCAGGTTCAAAAATTATAAAATATTGTAATTAATCAAGGCATTGAACAGAAATAATAAAAACTTATATTTAAGTTGTATTAACCTAATAGTTTTGAGTGGAATTATTTCTTTCTTAACAACCCAAAAAGCACTCACCATGGTCCTCGTCCACTTGTTCTGTAAGCGCCACCTTTGTGTGCACCTGTGTTGTGTTGTTTAATACGGCGATTGGGATTTACTGTATATCCAATATAGGTTCTTCCCTTATATTTGGGATTTAAGCAATATAACAGGTACACACCATAGAAATCTTCAATTTCATGGACCATTTTTCATCTCATTATTGAATTTTATTTAACTCTCTGTCAAAAAAGAAAAATAAAGTAAAATATTGTTTGCTTTCTTTCTAATTGAAACCATACATTTTTAAAGTTTAAAACATTATTAATAATAATTAATAATTACTAAGAGAATCAAAAATGGGTAAATCTATAAGCTTAGGCAGCAGAAAGTTAATCTAAAATTATTATTGAAATTGCATACACACAGAGAAATGTATTTACAAAACGTAAATAAAGTAAACAAAAAACACAAATACAAAGAAAATGTTTTATAAAAAGATATATCATTATGTCAATGTGATCTTTGGCATTGCATAACATTGGTCAGTGCCTCACAATTAGGAGTATGACGATAATCCTGTTAGCAAACAATCTTAAAGATGCTCATCGGTGAGTCGAGATCAATATATTGATTTTTATTAATTTCATGTTTTAAAACAATTATTCGCATAAATATCTCAAAACGAAAAATGATTCAATTTTATATGCCACTTTTTTCAAAAATGGGAACTTTTATCTGTCCAATGTATTCCAAAAGTCATCTGATATTAATGATTTTAGCAAAAATATCATTCTTAAGGTCCAAAATTTCTAACTCTAGTTCTTCTGTCTTACCTTGAACAAAATATGCAATACATGCGGCCATTTCCATTACATTTATTTGGCAAGTAAAAGGAATGATACAGAAGGAAACAATTGGCTCGATATGTGTAAACTGCAAAAATCTCTCTTCAAACTGTTTTTTTAACACTTGAAGATGCTTAATAAATAATCGCCCATTTAATTCATTGTTACCTAGCATTTTCTTCATATGTGGGAAATGCACGAGATAATGTTTATGAAAAAATTCTGTCTCTGTCGAATAATGGCAGGCACATACGAATCGTTCCGCGGGCCCCATGATGCCAGCGGGCATGGGGTTGGGAACCCCTGCTCTAGTGTTTCTGGGTTTATTAAGTTCTAATGGCAATGGACTTCCTCTTGTCAGTTGTGAACATTGCTGCTCTTTTTTTAATTGGTTTTTATTTCTCATTTTCTTTGGTCATGTCATGCTCATTGGTAAAAATTTAGATGTTATTATTATTATTACAAATATAGTCTATTCTATAGTATTGTATAGTCCTAGTATTAAGTAGTTAATTTTAATCATACCTATTTAATTATTTAGTATTTTATATTTATTATTGAGTTTTAATAACTTATACTAATTTAGTTGGACAATTATACTGTAAATTATAGACTGCAAAAACTCTGAAGACTTAGATGAATTGATAAAATGGGAAACTAACTGGAGTAGGCGAGTAGGCCTATGATCGGCCTATGTCTTTCCACCCAGAAAAGTGTCAGCTGTTAAGAGTTACAAAGAAAAAGAAACAAATAAATTCAAAATATTTCATTAATTCATTAATGGAAAAGAACTAATCCAAACTAAAGGAGTAATAATAAATTAGAAACCATCAATACTATCATGGAATCCTCATTATACTCATATCTATTATTATATAGTTACTATTATAGTTTATCAATGTCAATGATTTCTTTGGTTATTAACACTTAACACTGACACCATTAGTTAAAGTTAAATCATTAAACCTTGAAACACTAGAGGATAGAAAAACCAAGAGTAAAGTAGTAATAGTATATAATGCAATGAATTCTAATTTAGAAATACAACACAAAGATAACTTAATACAACCCTCAGATAGACATTATAAGTAGGATAAAAACACCTTACTTATTCCGTATTGAACAAACACAAATTATTTAACTTTATCAACATTTAAAACTCTATTGAGAATGCAGGATTAGACAAAAATCATAGATAAGCGTATGACGCAACAATCTTCTGTATAAAAGGAGCGTCTGTAACAGATAAGATTTAATGAGCATGAGATGTAGTATAGTTTATAGTTTAATTTTTTGTTTGTTTACATTTTCATTTAATTTTGAAACAGCGCACGACATTATAGTATTAAAAGAGAAAATATTTAACATATCTTTGTAAATGAAAAGTAACACTAATTAATTAATATTAATGTCTAAGCTAGATAGCCCTTAAAAAGTAATTAATCTTTAAACTATTGATCACTGACTTATACTTATAGAATTGGTAACGATTAAGTGTAAGTAACTTTTACAGTTCATATATTGAAGCTTCGATGTTCTTTAATCTATTCGCCGCTTTACTTACCTAATAGTTTCATAACTCTAAATAAATTTTGTTTTAATTTTAAATATTACTAACTAAATACCTAGTTTGGATATAGCATAGCTATTTTTCTTTTTATCAAAATACATATAACGAATACTTGAATATTTTATAATTCAAAAATTATCCTTAAGTTAGATCCAACTATTGAAATTGGTTATTTTGATCAGTATCATACTGAATCATAGTCATAGTATTAAATAATCATTATCTTTTCGCAAAATTGTAATATTTTATTATTTTCTCTCATGGGATACTAATTCGAGGTTGTAATAATAGCCTTTCATCTTTTTTATATTTTTACTTTAATTTTTTAATAATTATTTTCTAGTTTTATTATATATAAGTATCTTGAACAGATCGCTTCTTTTCGCTGATTAAAAATTTTGAAAAAAAAATATCAACATCACTGCTCTCCCCTGTCCAGAATAGTACCTGAGCTAAGGGGGCGCTACAAATCGCTAGCGGGAGATGTGAGCTTGATCAATGAACGTCGAGGCAGGTGATGAATTTTGTCAGCCGCGGTTCGCGTCGAGTGCTTGCGAGCTGTTTAAAAATGTGAACTGGTTTGAATTCATGACGCGGGACTGCAATCAAAACAAAGCATGTCCCACAAACATATACGAGAGGAAGGTAAAATAAATTCCTCAAGTAAAAATCTACCCGTTGTGTCAAAATGTTTGGCTATTGTTTTGATTCCTAAAACAAGGAGTAATTCTGGAAATAATTTAGATAACGATGAAACTCACATAGACTCTTCCGATGGAAATGTTATTCAGTCTTCCCAAGTTCAAAAAGCTCTTTCACCTAGTGGATACAATGGTAAAGAGCTACTACACGATTTCAAAATTAGGAATAAAACGTGCTATTGGAATCCTTCTTTAGTGGAAAGTATCAAAAGTTTGGAATACAAAGGTTTTGTGGAACCTTCAACAATACTTGTTACTGGCGGAGATATCCATTTGGAAAATCTTCGATCGGCATGGGGTAGAAGAGTGCTCAAAGCGCCTGCTGGATTTACTATAGAAAGAATAGGTATGATTTTAAAATGTTTATTTTAGAAATTTACGACTGTTGCATTGGCATATTGTATTACCTACTGAAATTATTGTATTAACAAACGAGCCTACCAAGCCCGACTTACTAATTGAACTTACTAGTACTTGTACAGTACGGCGGTGTACAATAATTAGGTTAAGTTTAAAGCTTTAACTTTAGTTAAGAAGGGCAATTAGTTAAAAGTTATAAATATAAATTATAAAGTAAAGTAAGTCAGTCTTGGCCGCCTTACTGAAGTTACTCTTACCTTGTCCTTATCTTTACAAATTATGGCAAAACCTACTTCTCAAAATGAATGAAATTGTTTGACATTCATGAACTGAGTTGTCTGTAAACTGTAAATGATCATTAATAATTATTGTCATTTGTGAATATGCCTCAGGCCTACTGCCTACATTAATTTTTGGAAGAATAAAAACACAACTTTCAAACCTGATATGGATATTTATAGAGAAGTAGAGTGTAGCCATATTTATTAATAATTAATAGTAACCTGTAGTGATATCTTACACAAAACAAACATTGACATTAATACTTATAGGCCTACTTATAATAGACCATTTATTTTTTAATTAGTTTCTAATTAGACTTAAGAAATTTTTTTTTCGGCAGTCATATTGTGCTTAGTCTTTTAGTGTTTTTTGTATCCTAAATACACTTTTCACTTTCTTTAGGTTTTTAAAGTACTCCTTAATTTTATACTATCTCTATACTAATTTAAAATTAAGCTTCTGCACTGTAAGTATTCAACTTAAGATTTAACATAGATGGTAAGTAGTGAATAAAAATAAAAGTAGCTGGAAGTAGAAGTTTCACTCACCCAACTTGGCTTATGGTGCTATGAAGGGCGTGGAGAATAAGCGCAGTGTACCTGAAGAGAATACAGTCCTTACTAAAATTTTCTGGCCTGACAAAATCAGTAACCTGGAATTGTGGCAGCGGACAAGACTAAATCTGATATAACATATCCTCCAGAGGCGGTGGTGATGGATCGACCTTAGGCTACGGAAACCTGCTTCCAAGACGGCGAGGCAAGCCCGGAGGTGGAGCCTTCAGAAATTTGAGAAGACATGACCAAAATAAACTTAGCACCCTTGTGTAAGCAGGGATCAAGCAATGTTCCCTCTAACGTTCGTTGGTTCGTGTGCAAAGCTGCACAGCATCCGTTTTTTGTGCAATATTTTACTAAATTTGCTGCTTGGTAATTCTAAATTGTTGCGCTGCCTCTGTCAGATATCTGCGTGGCCGCAAACCCGCACAGTTTAAAGGGAACATTGGTATCAATAAGCTTTTCCATGGCGGATGCTGGAGAGACTGCCCCAGGACAGAGGTACTTTGAGGACTTTTGTAGATTGCCTATGTCCTTAGAAGGAATGTAGATGTCAACAATGATCTACTGCTTCTTCTGGAGGACAAGAAGGTTCAGAGAGACCCATTTCATTAAAAACTAAAAAGCTAGTTTTCCAAGTGGATAAAATACGTGAGAGGGCATATTTCTATTGTTAAAATTCTGTTCTTTCACCTAGTGCTTTTGAGAATGTATTAGTGTATAGGATTTGGGTTTTTTAAATTTTTTAGGAGTATACCTATTAAGTCTCTTTGTTGGTTTAACCAGAGTAACTAAAAACATGCTTGAGTTAATCAGGTCAGATAAATAAATTTATTTTGCTTTTATAATTTTAAAATAAAGTATACTGTCATAATGCAACTCAAGTCCATATGCTATGTGCCACTTATAATTTCCTCATGTATGCGAAAAGCATCATTTTTAGTGTAATGAAATCACCAACCCACCGATTAAGTTGTTTAAACGATAATTATCCTGTCATCAATTATTTGGACATGGGGAAAAAATATTGCTGTATGCTGTTAATTTTGGCACTGAGCTTCTAAACCAGGGTTCCTTAACTTGTGGTCGCAAAGGGCCTTTAACATGGCACACCTGGGAGTGACTAGCATTAAAAGCAGACAATTAAGAACTGTTTAATTAAAAGTTTGCCCATGCTTTTCATCAAAATTACAATTTGATAATGAAAATGCATTCCTAATTCCACTTCATAAAGATGATGGTTGTTTCTTGTATATACATAAAGATGATGGTTTTTTCCTGTATATACATAAAGATGATGGTTTTTTTTGTATATACATAAAGATGATGGTTTTTTCTTGTATATACATAAAGATGATGGTTGTTTCTTGTATATTTTTTCATGATAGTCCAGCTGGCACACACTATATTAAATTGTTTTAATGACAATTTATTTTTAAAAACTGTATTTTTGTCATTTCATTTTTTATGGTTCAAGAAGACTATTCAATAACTTGGGCCCAGTTGCTTCAAACGTACTACTGTGCATGGTAAACGTGTAATGTTTTACACATATATATTTAATTTATATTATGGCACAAAAGTGTCTGTCCCAGATTGAACATTTTTGAGAGCCCATTTTTCTAAATCTTGAGATTACAAGGAGTCGTTATTTAAGAGATTTCTTGTTGGTTCTGGCTTCCTGTTTGTTTACTGACTCTAGTTGACTCCATGGTGCAAGGTCAAGGTCACTCAATCTTAGGAGTACTATCTACACACAAGAACGTAATGAAATATATGTTTGTATTACCATATGCTAACCACCATCTTCAAGAATCAACATACTTAAAACTAATCTTAAAATATTGATGCATAAAATTATTTCTATGACATTTCACCTTGTTGGGTTTAATGATCGGGGCTCTGTCTAGACAGGACGAGATATAATTTATTTGACTCAACATTTATAGGCTTGCTACGTCTGCTTATGCTCCCCGTGCGGACATTTCAACAGTTCACCATCCCAACGTGGAGGAATGGCTGACACTTAGCGAGATGAATGTCTCACTACATCAGCAATGTTGGCCTCATTGTTGTACACAGATGAATGTCTCACTACATCAGCAATGTTGGCCTCATTGTTGTACACATATGAATGTCTCACTACATCAGCAATGTTGGTCTCATTGTTGTACACATATGAATGTCTCACTACATCAGCAATGTTGGTCTCATTGTTGTACACAGATGAATGTCTCACTACATCAGCAATGTTGGTCTCATTGTTGTAGTTAAACTCACGCTCGATGTTACCGATAAACACACACTTAAGGTTACAGATAAGCACACACTCGATGTTACAGATAAACAAGCACTGTTACAGATAAACACACACTCAGTTTTACAGATAAACGCATACTCAATGTTAGAGATGAGCTCTCCCACTTGCAGTCATTTGCCACGTGTTTCTGGAAGGCGTCATGACGCGTGTTGGTCCGGCGGTGGTGGGGTTAATTCGTCACCCCCTCGCCCACCCCACTGTTACATCATAATCCGTGGACTGTGCAGGTACAAGGTCATTTCCCAGGATGGCCTAAGTGTGCCTGTCAGCGTCTTAGAAGTAGACAGTGGTAACGGTAACATGAAGAACCAACGTTTTCGGCTCGTCCGGCAGCAGTCCACATTTGGAGTCGTCACGTGACTTCCCAAGCTGGTGTAATAGTAAAATCACTCAACTGGCAAAACGATTTGTGAACCAAAGTTCCAGACAGTGGTGCCAAAAGACCTGGTATTCTCGTCTTATCAGTTTGTTTGGCACTTGGTTATTTTGAGGAGGTCTTAACGTAAAGAAATCATCCAATTGAAAGAATAAAGTTTGTCGAGGGCGTTCCAATAGTGGGATATAATGATTCGTGTCCGATTAGAGCACTGATTACACGGGGACCCTTCGGTGTTGGGTAAATCAGTCAACCAAACTAATTGGAGAGCTTACGTTTTAAAGAGCCTATCATTCAGTAGTTTAGTTTTTTATTCGAGGAGGCACTGTACTGTCATAATTTGCGGTAATCCTTACTGAATAGAAACTAGTTTGTATTAATGTGACTGTCTTTTGATTAACAGTTTACAGTTCAGTCGCATTTTTCCAATAAGTTAACTGAAAAGGCCAACAATCTTCTACAATGTTGTTCCTGGCCTGTTCTCGCGGCCAAGCGCCCGTTGTTTAATTGGTTGGGGGGGGGGTGTGCTAACGGACTTCATGGTTAAATAAATTAAGATTAATTTGGCACAAATGATTTTAGAAATGTTTTCAGTTTATTTTATTATCATATTGTATCTATTATTGTTTAAGAACTAGGCCGTTAATGATTTATAGCTTTTTGTTACATCCATGCGCTTAATGTTCTTACTTCCTATAAGCTGTTCACTATTGGTAGAATAGGCGAGACCGACACACAGTATTTCTTAGTGATTTATATGTTTGTTTGTTTGTAGTTTGTTTTAAAGAAAGTATTGACTTTGTGACTTTAACCTGACTGACGTTTTATGAGATAAATAGCTGGATTTCCATGGACTAAAGTTCACACACACCATCCTCACACTAAACTGAGCTGCCCGAAACTAAAGCTATACCTACTCCTTATCGATGTCCATGGAGAGGCCAAATGCCTATTGCAATTTTCCTATGTACGAATGAACTTCAATGCCGTGTGCGTCTCTGGGCCCTTAAACCACAAAGGATGCGTATCTTGTAGTTTGTGATGAGCTTAAGTTTCGAAAGTATCTGTTACTTTTCCCAGGTTTCCTATTTAGTTTTGGTGTTATGAAGATTGCTTGCTATGCGGCCTAATGGGAGATACTTGCTATGCTGTGTCTGTGTTGACAAGTCATATGTGAAGCGAATTCTCTTTGTTTAAAAATAAATACAAATTTTCAAGAATTTCAGGGACGTACTAAAATAAAACAGTTCGCATAAAGAAGATAAGTTGATAGACGCATTTAATGAATTTGAAAGCAGACCAAATTTAAATGTGCTTCATTAAATTGATTTTTTTTTATTTAAAATACTTTCTGCGCATAAAAACAAAAAAATATATATTTTTTTATGTCCTTAATCTAAAATGTATTCAAAAACCTGTTTCTAAATTTTATTGTTTAATTTTTATTATATTCAGTGAAACTATATAATTTTAAACTCTTAATTATCTCCTAAATTCTTAAGTTCTCTGCCCCCCTCTTTCTTTTGTTTTTCATTCTCATCTAACATTCATCACCTCAACCCGTATTCCTGAATGGTGACGTCAGCGCAATGGCACGATGACTAATAATTCGTTAGTTGACAGTAACGTGAAGTGATATCAACAAAGAAGCAACACGGGACATGCAATCATGAATACCAAGCAGACGAAAAGTCTTTGAAATAGTATAGTCATTCTTCCCAAAGTCACCGACCGGGTCACCTAATAAGTGGACATTTTGGGGAGAAAAAAAGTTCCGTTTCAAGCTCCCATTCAACGCGCAAGTCTGTAAACTAGCAATGCGCTCCTTAAATTGCTTCTTGTGAAAACAGAAAAACATCTGCGTCACATTTTGGCTGGCAACGGCTGATGATGGCAAGATTTAACTACATGTACATCTAATTGACTCGTGCACAGTGTGGTGTATACATTATACAACCTGTTACGTTGTCTCTACGTTCACATAACGTAATCACCGACAACCATTTTGGGAGTTTAGCTTTACCCGTTTCCTTTAAAATAAAAAAAATGATTTTACAAGATTTACTGCGCGGGAATTTAAACTACGGCGTGGCGTCGTCGGTATCTGCGCTCCCGCGCAGCTTAAAGAGAACATTCCTGCCATCTTTTAAGAGCTTAGTGTCAATTTGCAGTTTGCTGCAACTCAGACATTTTAACGCTGAAATGTCGTTTGTTGTAGGTTAATTATATTACTTAATATCGACAGCGATGCTTTGTTTGTATTTTGTTAGCTACTCTAGTGTTGCGTTGTTTTTTCCTAGTCACCAGGAACGATTGCCTCTCCAATGCCGTGTGCACTCTGAAAGAAACTCATGCTATCGCGTGTAGACGGAGTGTGTTGGACAGGCCGAAATCGTTCTTTGTGACAAACTGAGGCTGTCTCATAAAATGTTGTGACTTGACTCAATTGTACAAATGTTCACTCGCAGCTCATTGACTCAATTGCACAAATGTTCACTCGCAGCTCATTGGTGTTAGCGACCTCTGCCATCAACCAGCATTTTGAAAAATTTTTTTATAATTTAAAAAAAAATAACTACTGTGTGATTGAATGGTCACTGTCAATTTCTTGAGTTTCGAGTACGAGAATGTATAATCCATGGTTTGCTATTATGTAGATTATAAATATAAAACTATATAATTTGCAATTGTCACGCACATCAGTAGTGTCTGTCAGTCAGTCCTGACGCTACTAATTTCAGAAAGCAGGGAAAACCAAATTACTGCACCAAAGCATCAAAAGGTGTGCAAATTAAATATGTGCTGTAAAAAAAAATAAATTATATGACGTCATTGTTTTCGCTCATATTTTAATTTTGGAAAAGAGAACATTGTAAAAAGAGAATTAGATGGTGGTTAATTATAAAATCAAAAAATCAACGGGGCGCCGTAGGCGCCCTGCAACCCCTATTATAAAATACTTTGTCTACATTTCAGAAAGTTTAATATTTCATATTTATCAAACAAGGACAAGTTAGTTGGGCTTTTGAAAAAGGTCGGCGACGAAGGCGCCCTAAAAAAATGCATTTTTTATAAAATAAATAGATTTCAGCTGAAAACTTTCGTCATTTTTGACGGGTGTACGCTAGTATATATATGTGTATATATGTATATACTCTTATATCTTATTTATTTTAAATACGCCTAATGATGTTTACGTTTGCCTTTTATTTTGTTGGAGTCTTGCGAATTTGATTTAACTCTAGATAAAGCTTATGAAAAATGGTCTACATTCTAAAAGAAAAAAAAACAACTATAATTGAAAAGAAAACCCCTAAAGCAGACCCGTTGGTCTCAGCTGCGGCGTCAAACACCTCAAATTGAACCGGTAACCAACAGTAACCAAGCGTAGTTTGATGTTGGCTGTCAACATCGAATGTGTCACGGTCTCCAAACACGGCCCCTGTGTTCGTGTGTTGACTGCTCTCGGCACTTTTTTTTATATGTACATGCAAACCTCGCTGCTCCCTCGAGCAGTTTTTAACCCTTCTGTACACATCTCGTTCGCCCATGGTCAAATTAGTGTCGAGGTGTCGACTGATTCTGTTTCCGTACATGCAAATTACGTTCACATCGATGTTTCTCAAATGTTGACTTCCAGGCCGTTGAAGGACGATTGGTAGTGTCAGGATGGTATGGGTTATGTCAGGATGGTATGGGTAATGGTAGGGGTAATGTTAGGATGGTATGGGTAATGTCAGTATGGTATGGGTAATGTAAAGATGGTAGGGGTAATGGCAGGGGTAATGTTAGGGTGGTAGGGGTTATGTTAGGGTGGTAGGGGTAATGTTAGGATGGAAGGGGTAACTAGAGGCAGAGGAGGCGACGCTCAGCTATTGTGTGTCGGGTAATTGGCATGCGCTTTTTAACTGGATTTTTCTCTCTCCCTATCCCCATGTTGTAATAGAGCTTTGTTGACATGAACAGCCGGAATTTGCAGACCGTGGTAAATGTCCAAGTGTCGTGTGTATCAAAGAATTGTTTAATTATTTGGTGTAGGCGTCATTGGCAACCGTATTGCCTTCCAAATACATCACCTTTTTCAGCAGTGACGCCATTTATCATCGTCTACACTCCCTAAACAGTCAAAGTGGCCAAAGTACACACTCTCCACGTGAACTTGATGCTAATGCGCCACTCAGTCAGAGTGGCCAAGGTACACACTCTCAATGTCAACTTGATGCTAATGCGCCTAACAGTCAGATTGGCCAAGGTAACACTCCATGTTAACTTGATGCTAATGCGCCAAACAGTCAGAGTGGCCAAGGTACACATACTCCATGTTAAATTGATGCTAATGCGCCACTCAGTCAGAGTGGCCAAGGTACACACACTCCATGTTAACTTGATGCTAATGCGCCACTCAGTCAGATTGGCCAAGGTACACACTCACAATGTCAACTTGATGCTAATGCGCCAGTCAGATTGGCCAAGGTAACACTCCATGTTAACTTAATGCTAATACGCCACTCAGTCAGATTGGCCAAGGTACACACTCTCAATGTCAACTTGATGCTAATGCGCCACACAGTGAGAGTGGCCAAGGTACACACTCCAAACAAATAGTGCCAGAAACTTACAAAAGACTTCCTTAGTACCATTGTTGTCTTATGGTTTCAGCCGCTCTACTGGTAATAATTAGATGACACTTAATCGAAATGTCTAAGCGTTGCCCGTGTTAAAGCTGATATCTACTTGCGTTGACTTGGTATAACGGATGGTCAACTTTATTGTGCAGAGCAGGGGCTGCGGGCAAATTATTATTATATTATATTTATTGCTGGAAACCTCACATAATTTAAGGTTGTAGATTTCCAAATAAAATTTTTTTAGCACATTTTTAAATCAAGCCAATTCTAGTATAAACTTGCCACTGCCACTAACACGTGGTAACTTGTTATAACAAACAATGGTGGTTTGTTAGTTTTTTAGTACCGTATTTTGAAACAATATCAATTGAGATTGTTTTTTTTATTTGGGGATGGATTAAAGTTACAATGAGAATGTACCTCTAACGCTGATCGCACGCAGACAATAAGAACATTGTCCGCATGTAGAAATATCTTTTTTTACGATGTACAACTTGGTCAGACACGAATATATGAGGTAGTAGGATAGCAAGTCGCCGTGACATTGTCATTGGTAGCACTAAGCCGTGACATTGTCATTGGTAGCACTAAGTCCCGTGACATTGTCATTGGTAGCACTAAGCCGTGACATTGTCATTGGTAGCACTAAGTCCCGTGACATTGTCATTGGTAGCACTAAGTCCCGTGACATTGTCATTGGTAGCACTAAGCCGTGACATTGTCATTGGTAGCACTAAGTCCCGTGACATTGTCATTGGTAGCACTAAGTCCCGTGACATTGTCATTGGTAGCACTAAGCCGTGACATTGTCATTGGTAGCACTAAGCCGTGACATTGTCATTGGTAGCACTAAGTCCCGTGACATTGTCATTGGTAGCACTAAGTCCCGTGACATTGTCATTGGTAGCACTAAGCCGTGACATTGTCATTGGTAGCACTAAGTCCCGTGACATTGTCATTGGTAGCACTAAGCCGTGACATTGTCATTGGTAGCACTAAGCCGTGACATTGTCATTGGTAGCACTAAGTCCCGTGACATTGTCATTGGTAGCACTAAGTCCCGTGACATTGTCATTGGTAGCACTAAGTCCCGTGACATTGTCATTGGTAGCACTAAGTCCCGTGACATTGTCATTGGTAGCACTAAGTCCCGTGACATTGTCATTGGTAGCACTAAGTCCCGTGACATTGTCATTGGTAGCACTAAGTCCCGTGACATTGTCATTGGTAGCACTAAGCCGTGACATTGTCATTGGTAGCACTAAGTCCCGTGACATTGTCATTGGTAGCACTAAGCCGTGACATTGTCATTGGTAGCACTAAGTCCCGTGACATTGTCATTGGTAGCACTAAGTCCCGTGACATTGTCATTGGTAGCACTAAGTCCCGTGACATTGTCATTGGTAGCACTAAGTCCCGTGACATTGTCATTGGTAGCACTAAGTCCCGTGACATTGTCATTGGTAGCACTAAGTCCCGTGACATTGTCATTGGTAGCACTAAGTCCCGTGACATTGTCATTGGTAGCACTAAGTCCCGTGACATTGTCATTGGTAGCACTAAGTCCCGTGACATTGTCATTGGTAGCACTAAGCCGTGACATTGTCATTGGTAGCACTAAGTCCCGTGACATTGTCATTGGTAGCACTAAGTCCCGTGACATTGTCATTGGTAGCACTAAGTCCCGTGACATTGTCATTGGTAGCACTAAGTCCCGTGACATTGTCATTGGTAGCACTAAGTCCCGTGACATTGTCATTGGTAGCACTAAGTCCCGTGACATTGTCATTGGTAGCACTAAGTCCCGTGACATTGTCATTGGTAGCACTAAGTCCCGTGACATTGTCATTGGTAGCACTAAGTCCCGTGACATTGTCATTGGTAGCACTAAGCCGTGACATTGTCATTGGTAGCACTAAGCCGTGACATTGTCATTGGTAGCACTAAGCCCGTGACATTGTCATTGGTAGCACTAAGTCCCGTGACATTGTCATTGGTAGCACTAAGTCCCGTGACATTGTCATTGGTAGCACTAAGTCCCGTGACATTGTCATTGGTAGCACTAAGTCCCGTGACATTGTCATTGGTAGCACTAAGTCCCGTGACATTGTCATTGGTAGCACTAAGTCCCGTGACATTGTCATTGGTAGCACTAAGTCCCGTGACATTGTCATTGGTAGCACTAAGTCCCGTGACATTGTCATTGGTAGCACTAAGTCCCGTGACATTGTCATTGGTAGCACTAAGCCGTGACATTGTCATTGGTAGCACTAAGTCCCGTGACATTGTCATTGGTAGCACTAAGTCCCGTGACATTGTCATTGGTAGCACTAAGTCCCGTGACATTGTCATTGGTAGCACTAAGTCCCGTGACATTGTCATTGGTAGCACTAAGTCCCGTGACATTGTCATTGGTAGCACTAAGCCGTGACATTGTCATTGGTAGCACTAAGTCCCGTGACATTGTCATTGGTAGCACTAAGTCCCGTGACATTGTCATTGGTAGCACTAAGCCCGTGACATTGTCATTGGTAGCACTAAGTCCCGTGACATTGTCATTGGTAGCACTAAGTCCCGTGACATTGTCATTGGTAGCACTAAGTCCCGTGACATTGTCATTGGTAGCACTAAGTCCCGTGACATTGTCATTGGTAGCACTAAGTCCCGTGACATTGTCATTGGTAGCACTAAGTCCCGTGACATTGTCATTGGTAGCACTAAGTCCCGTGACATTGTCATTGGTAGCACTAAGTCCCGTGACATTGTCATTGGTAGCACTAAGTCCCGTGACATTGTCATTGGTAGCACTAAGTCCCGTGACATTGTCATTGGTAGCACTAAGTCCCGTGACATTGTCATTGGTAGCACTAAGTCCCGTGACATTGTCATTGGTAGCACTAAGTCCCGTGACATTGTCATTGGTAGCACTAAGCCGTGGGATTGTGCTGGGTATGGTAGTAACTTTAGGGGGGGGGAATTCGTAGTCCATAATTTAATCTCGCAGATAGCGATGGCTAGCACCAAATAGTTTCATTATTTTAATTCTGATTTTGGATCTGTTGTCTTGTACTTTTAGTGGTCAGGGTTCATGGTCATATTCGTTGTCTGGTCTTACCATGGTGTCATTTTATGCCTACGTATTCCAATAAAACGCCTTCGCTGCGTTCTACCGTCATTTCTTATTCGAAATCCGGTCTCGTAGTCACCACCAATGTTCCCTCTAAGGTTCGTTGGAACGTGTTTAAAAAAAACAACAAACAACTCGTGTGCAAAAATGTGTGCAAATTTTATTTTTTGTTGTTGTGGCCCCATAACCTCGTAGTCGTAGGGGGTTCTAATGTTTCCATTAGAACTTTCTTGGGGCTTGGTAGACTTGGCGGCGCCCATCTCCTCTCCAGGTCAGCTGAGGACTTTTTATCACTAGTCATTAATCAACATTTGTGAGGCGAGCGCACTATTGACATCGCAATCCAGCCGCCAATATGCTGCACGGCAATTCCAAACTGATGCGCGGCGTCGCAATAAGTCACCCATTCTCAAAGCGCATATCTTCCACGCGAAATGAATATACTCATCTAAAGTTTTCTTTCATAACATTCGCGCCAAACAAATGTCTTGAAATTGTCCATTAAATTTGTATCCTCTTCTCTCTTGGTTACAGCGTCATGGTATGACTCGGGTGTCAGTGTCTCATGTCTCACCTTATGTTTGTTTGTTTTGTTTTTTTGCTTTCTTGATTTCGTATATATTCAGCATTTCATTCACATCAATGTCTATGTTACAAATAGATTTATGAGATAATTACATCAGCACCATAGTTAAAGTCAATAAAGCAAAGATACTCTTTTAATTAACACTCTCTGCTGATATCTCATGTGAAACATTTTTGATGTTGGAGTATGTTACTTTCGTGTTTATGGTTTGTTTCAATAAATAAGAGAACTGATACAATGTCTATAAACCTTACTTTCTCCAGGAGACGTTAATGGCATTCAAATGCAGGTGATACCACAAACTCAGTTCATGCCCCTGCCCGATGCCCTGTGCAGTATAATCATGGATTTAAACATGAGAAGGATTATGGCGACACTGGATGTGATATTAGAGAAACTCGGTCAGTGGTACAAGGATATGACTGTACCCACTCAGCAGCTGGTCTTTGATACACTGGCAAACCTCATCAAAGATAGGAAAGTCTTTCACACAGGTACGTAGTGGGGTATAGAATAGTTTGACTGAACTCTATTAGGTCAAAAATTGCTGTTTCTGTTGAATTTCGGGCCTATTTTTGGGGGGCGCAAGTCTTATGCAAAGAAGTGTGCCAACTCATAGAGTGTGTCTAGGAGTGCACCAACACATGTAGTGCGTCCAGCAGTGCACTAACACATGTAGTGCGTCCAGCAGTACACCAGCATTGTCTAGCAGGACAATTAAGAAGATTGTCCTAACAGTTAGAAGATTCAACCCTTGAGAGCAGGGATCTCAAACACGCGGGCCGCATGCGGCCCACCAAGTAGACTTTTGTGGCCCGCCACTACTCTTACATAAATATATAAGTGCTAAATAACACATGCCGTCATCGGAGTTTGAAACCCCTGCTTTAACGTAAGACCCCTGCTTTAGAGTAAGACCTCTGCTTTAGAGTAAGACCTCTGCTTTAGAGTAAGACCTCTGCTTTAGAGTAAGACCTCTGCTTTAGAGTAAGACCTCTGCAACACTTGTTTGGCGTTCTTTGCTAGGAATGGACAAAAGAAATAGACTGGCAGTTTTAGGCATGTTATCAGTATCAACGCGTTTGGCGGTCTGGATTTACACATTAATTCACTAAACCCGTGGTTCTCAATTTTTAGGTCTAGTGCCAAACCAGACATGTTTGACTCCCCGGAGAATAAATTTGACCTCAGATGTGTATTTGATATGTAGGGACGAGACGGTAGTCTTCGTAATCCTTCATCCTCAAACTGTTTCCGTTGGGGGGTCAGAGGACCGCTGGTGTGAACAAGTCAAGAACCGTTGGTGCGTGGCAGGCCTCAGGTGGAGCAACAATTTCTTTATTGTGTCCCTATTCTGTCTGGAGTGCACTTGTTAGAGATTGTGTCCTTGCTACAGATACAGACGTGCGTTGGTGTTGGTTGGAACTTAACAATGTGTACATCACACGCATGTCAGGGGTATAAATAACGTCACCTCAATAACTCTTTCGGAAAAGGCTTAGGGCCATTCATGTCCTTGTACTGAAGACTAGAGCCGAAGTGCCTTAGTTGTGTTGTCTTTTTTAACGTTACGCTACACACAATATTATTTAGTGGTGAAATTGAATGCCACTTGTGTTGTCATGATATTGTCCATAAAATTGAGGAAAGTGCGTCGCTCGGGTTTAAATGCACTGGTGAGGTTTACAACATGAGTGTCGTGTGACACTGACAACTACGAGCTGGTTTATCACACTGTTAGCAACGAGCTGGCTTATGAAAGCACCAAATCGGCCTATCACAGCACATAGCCGGCCTATCGCAGCACATAGCCGGCCTATCACAGCACATAGCCGGCCTATCACAGCACATTTCCGGCCTATCACACTGACACGGAGTTTAACGCAGTGAGCATAGTCTCCGTTGATTCCCCAAGAGACCCATTGCATAGAACCCTATGGTCCATGGTCTCTATAGGTGACTGGCATTTTGCTGTGGGCGGGAGATTCTCATCATGTCAAGAGGAGCGGCGTGGTGCGTGTCAACGGGCATTACACTGTTAGGGCCCTCCAGTCGGCTGATTGAGGGATGAGCTCCAACTCTTATCGGCTGCGTTTAGCTTACGTTGGAACTTGAAGATGTTGGCCGGAGATCGTGAGAAGATTTCTTACATCTGTTCAACGCGATTCGACAATAACTACACGATAAATGAAGTCACGGCGACTTCACGTACATGTAAATGACTTATTGACCGTGGTCGCACTCTACGAAACGTCTGGGCGTTCAGTGAGCCTTACGTCTAGTGACGTGTACGGTTTGTTATGGCACACCGCCATTAAAGATCTGACTGATTTCACTAATGACATGGCTCCCCAGGGAGGCATGAACGCTCCGCTTATTGCTGCAATCAGCCGCCATCTCTCTCACCTGGTGTACTTGGAACTATTTATATCTCGATGTCCACTCGATGACATCCGATATCCTGATCACTCTCACCTCTATGCTAATGAAATTATATTATTATAGGTTAGAACATTGTCACAAAAACCGTGTATTTTTCTCCCATTAAATCTGGATCTCTACGAAACTATGGATTTATACAATCAATCGTTTGTTTTAAGCATCGAAACTAGGTGACCGCGGGAACCACGCAGATAGACAAGGTGACGGCGTCCAGCAGAGCACGTTTATTTGGGTAGTCAGTCTACATTTGAGCCCGGATCCCTTTAGTTATAAGGCAGGCACATACATCCAGTGACGATAAGAATCGCCCGCTGGTGCTAGCAGACGTTTTCATACGACATGCCGATAAGCTCCCGGCAACCGCGATACCATCTCAAACGTGTGTACACAATTAAATACTATTTTATTATAGTCTGAAACTTTAAGTCCCATATACAAGTCAGAACTGTCTGTGATATTATGACATAAGGCAGCGGTTCTTGGTCGTCACCTTGCTGGAGGATTTCTTTTGTCAGTCGGCTTAAGTCGCTTTTGTCAGCAGTCGTATAGATACTTAGGCATGCGTCTTGCTACGTCCACTGTTTAGTTCACGTTCAGATAACACAAATCTACATAAATTGGGTGCTCTAGCTATAAAAAGGATCAAATATTTGTTGTTTGATAGTGTCAATATGTAGACAACGCAAAAGTGTGACCCCTATCTTTGGAGTCTGGCTTCGTGTTTCACTTCTATGGATACCACTTTAACTGATCGGGTTGAAAGCCAGCAAAATGCCGTCATTTCATTATAGTAAACAGCTGACAAAGAGTGATTGTTTTTGACCTGCCCCTACAGCTGTTTCCTCGTGTTATACACGGAGCCTCGCCAGTAGTAGTTGGGCAACAGTGCCGAGCTCACAGCGTGTGCTGTAACTATAAGACACCGAGGTAGACGTTCTTTGCTTGTGTCTGCCAGATATCTCCTTTTGTTGGAGCCACAACATCACATCAACTGTTAGACCGAGACCCGTTTTATTTAGTTTATTTGATGTATGATCACAACTTACTTATCTGCTTTTTTTTATAATATACATTTTTCTTGTCTTTCATTTGACACGAGCAACCAAGGACGTTCCGCCACCGTTCGGTGGCATGTTGTAACGCCCCTTCAACAGCCGTCTCGACCGGCATACATGTGCATCGCGTCAAAAATACAATTCATTATAGTTAAAATAAATAACTCATAAAAACAAAGCTTTTGACTTTAAATCCCAACTCGCATTACTCAAAATAAAGTCTTGGAAGAAATACTGCACCAAAAATAACTCGTTTTGAACATCCGCGTAAACTTGATATGATTGGCTGTAGGAGTCATGAGTGTTTGAGAGACCAATCGCTATCGATGACCTGACAGAACTTAGCCTTTCATTATATAGGATATGTATTTAGTGACGTTATCCATGCATTTAAACGTTTTCTCTCGCCCTCTCTTTCCCTCTGACATGTTATTTCCTCCAACAAAGAGTCGTACGTGAACCCTCCCTACACATAAAAAGTCTGAACATAAAGCTGTGACGTTAATTGGTCTGACCTAATTTCCTATAAAGAAATCTTTCAGTGTGGGATACAAAGGACATCTCGGGGAAGTAGCCGAAGGGCAAGGTCATCGGATGGCCATCGTATTGTGGCTGGGGCTGTAATGTTTATGACACATCACGTGACTGCTGTAGTTCAGCATAAACTGGACGTAAGGCAGACTGGACTGTAGGGATGACATCAGTATGGTATTAGGCACGAGCTGCTGAGTGCTGTAATGTTGAGACGATTTACTATGTACATTAGTCATTAGATCCACTGTTTTAAAAACTTATTTAGGTGTGAAGCCGTGTTGATTATAAGGGGTGAGGGGTAGTGGGGTGAGGTAACATTAAACACAGAAAACTTCAAATTTAGAGGAAATACCTGCAAATCCTACTATTGTGTGTCGCGCCATTCGCAGATCTAAAAAAAAATTAGTTAAACTATTTAGTTAGTAACTAATTTAAAAGTCCTACCATTTTAAGTAAACCATATATTATAGTTTTAGTTAAATTTTTCTCACAACTAAAAAATTTGAACTATTGTTTTTCAATTCTGATTCTAATCAGACCATTTCCTATGTCCCATTTTAGTACTAAATAACATTGCGATTTTGAAAAAAAAATCAGTTTTGATTTAACAAAATTCTCAAGAAACTAATAGAAATGAAACTGGGCATGATGTAATTATGGAAATAAAAACACATTTCTCGAAAAATTGCACAGGAAATGAATCTTTTTTTTTAATACGTACATCTGAGCATTCATTTAATTGTGAAAAAAAACACAATTTCAATACTTAAATCAGGTCCATTATTTAATAAAACTGAGTTTTATCAAAATCACAATGTTAATAACAAGTCTCTTGGAACAACCGGAAGTTGGTTCACTCTCCTAACGTATAATTGTTGTAGGGCTTAATTGCAGCAATAAACTTTCAACTATGAAGCGTTTCCTCACGCAATCCACTCAACCGAAAATACCGAATTAAAAAGTTGAAAACGTCATTTCATCTGATATTATTATGGACGATGTTGATACCAAGGATCTTACTGATCTTCCAGATGATACGTTGTTAAGCGAGGCCACTCGTGATTACAGTGGACGTCGTCGACAACCGCAGGCAAAATGATTTAGCAGTCATCCATGGCTGCGCATATCACGTCAACGGAAAGTTCTGCTTTGCAGCTGGTGTCGTGAAATGGGCAACAAGCTTCTTGTTGGAGCATGTAGAGTCGAGTCAGCGTTCGTTGATTCGGGGATTCAACAACTGGAAAGACGGATCCCAGAAGCTGGATGAACACGCGGCGTCTTCTTCTCATAGAGCAGCGGCCGAATACGTGAGTAATAGAAACAAACCGTCTGTTGCCATGCAGAAAAGTTGTCAGATGGATAAAGCACAGCAAGTCAATCGGAATAGGTTGGTCATTCAGCTAACAGTCTAATGTTGCTCATGCGACAAGGGCTGGCGATTCGTCGTGGTAAAGATGAGAAAAACGACAATCTGCATCAATTAATTCAGATGATGACTAGCAGTATCAGTGGTGATAAATCAACATCAATTGGCCTACAAACAGGCATTCACTTAAGCCACGACATTGTCAACGAACAATCCAATATCATCGGGAAAACACTGTTACGGATGGTCATTGAGCGGATTAATTCCAACAAAGCCATCAGCCAAACAACTCTGTCTGTATTAGATGGACCAACAAGGGGTTAGCAGCCCAAGAAGATTTTTTAGGACTGTACAGTCTAAAGGGTCTCGGCCAGAGAGCGGAAATACTGTCGTCATGCCTGACTGACGTAATGACACGATGCAAGCTGTCCTTGAGTGAACTGCACGGTCGAGGTTACGACGGAGCGAGTGCAATGTCCGGAGCGATTTCTGGAGTAGCTCAGCAGCGGATGAAGGAGTGGTCACCAAATGCTCATTTCATTCACTGTCTGGCTCACTGTCTCAATTGTGCAGTAGCAGAATCTGGAAAGTCAGTACCATTTTTGAGCGGCACACTAGAGTTTGTTCAGCATGTAGTGACATTCATCCGCAATTCGGGTAAACGCACAGACATTTCGAGAGAAGTGCAAACTCAGTTTGAATACAAAGAGAATGAGGAGCGTCACATAACGGCTCCAATGACCAACATTCGACCACTGTGCCCTACTAGGTGGACCGTACGAGCGTCAGCAATCAATAGCGTAGTCTGCAACTATGAGCACCTTATGGAGACGCTTGAGCGTATAGAAGCTGATCGAAAAGCTACCTCTGACGTGTTTTGTTTAATTCTATGCATTCAGCCGAGACATACTTGAAATTTTCAGTGACTCATCGTCTGTTCGCATTAACTGACTCGTTTGCTACCGCCATTCAAAGTCCTACTATGACAATTTCTGAAGTGATGCGCCGTAAGCGTCACGTGTTGATCGAACTAACAGTGTTAAGGGATCAGTTCAAAATAATGTTTGATGCCGCTGTGATTGAAGCAAAGAGGATGGATCTGGAAGACATGAAGTTGTCTCGTCGCAAACGTGTACCTTGACCTGATAGATAGTATCAACATTGTATCAGTGGCGAACGAGTTCATCGGTCTAAATGGCTCAGGTAGAAAATTTTATGGGCATTTCTCGTGACTTTTGACTATTTTATTTTGAGTTAATGTTTAACTGTTTCAAATTTTATATAATATGAATCATATCATATCTTTTTCATTACCATTCTGTACAAATTTATTGAAATTTACTCACTACACTGTCGCCCATTTGGACGTTAGACATTGGTCTGAAAAATTAAAAAGGGAAGGGTACAGAGATAGGAAGAGACCCAGGGTTCAAGGCCCTATTTAACTAATTTAAGGCAAGGTTATCGAATTAAACAAATTTGTGTTACCAACTTGGCCCACCCAATATTTTACTCATGGCGCCCCCCATGGTTGTGGGGCATTGTAATATTTATTTTACTCATTGGAATTCTTATATAAAGTGCTCTACTCGAATTTGTGATTTATCCAGTAATTTTATTAGATGGTAAGAGGACATATCGTCTCCGCATTAGGTTGATGAGATCCATAACAAAGACCTTCCTCAACTATTTCTTTCTGATTGTTGCTATTATTTAATTGCGTTAAACCATTCCGTTTAATTTGCATTTTATTTGAATAAGAGTATGTATGAATAGCCCACGGGCGGGATTCGGTTCAGCTGGTTTACGGTCAATTTATTGCCCATTAGGATGTTATTCTAATCGCTGTCTGTGAAGACACTCCAAAAGGACACACGGTTTAAATGCTTTATAAAGCCACAGGCGATCGTAAAATACGACGGTTCTCCGGTCATTATTTTTAGCTGTTTTAAAACGTATAGTTGAAATTTTTTCAATAAATGTTATTGAATAGAGACAGTCTGTCTCAGACAGAAACATAGTATTCTTGGAGTTTTGTATTTATACATAATGAAAACTAGGGGTGTACCTCTCCGGCGAATCAGGAATCCGCCCACTTTTAAAAATCTGGCTCCGGCAGAATTTCACTTCATAAATCCGACTCCGGTCGGATTTCAAAATTTTGAGCCCGGTACATCCCTATTGAAAACAATGATAATATATTTAAGCGGCTAGTGTGACTTTAAGCACAAGTCTTGATAATGGAACTTTCATAAAAACCGCTGCCTAATAAACCACTTATTTTAGTGTACCATTGTTTTTAGAATTAATGGAATATTTATTGATCCCATGCTGGTGTGAACGTTGCATAACGTGTAGGGTAACGTTTGGCAGACACTTCACTTAATATTGGAAACATCCCGTAAAACATTTTAGGTGGAGATTATTTGCGTACTAAGGCGAAGTAAATACATATGAATATGACGTTATAGTTGAGAACGATGGTTTTATTCGGGCTCGTCGGACAAAGGTGTCGTTTTATCGCTGTACGTTTGACGAGACTTCCCCCGCCGCCAACACAGGGCTCTCAAGTTGGCGCTCTGTTATCTGGTCTACTGCTTGTACCTTGTCGAAGGCTGTCGTAGGTAGCGTAAAATCTTAATGCTTGGGTTGTTGGAACTCGACACCTCAACTATCAGGGGAAATACAACTGTTTGTATGAAACGGTTGAGCAGCTCTCTGGCGTGTAACAAATAGTGGGCTCAACTTTGATGTTTGGGGATTTAGGGATAATGCAGTACAACTTTCTATAGATACTCAGATTCTCGCGTTAAAAAATAACGGTGCTGCCCTATTGTGACTAGTTGTATCTTAACTTGGACTTCGTGCTGTTTGACACCCTGTCCTTTTTAAGCGATGACATGGCTGAAAATGGTACCACTGCCCTGTCATAAATTTATCTTACCGAAATTTATATATATGTATTTATTTATTTATATTGTTTCGAGTACAGTTTTATTAAACCGAGTCCGGCTATTCTGAGACAAAACCCAGCGAGTTCGATTCATGGTCTGGGTGTTACAAAAAGAGCTTCTCAGCTCTTCATTGTATCGTAAGTAATTCTCTAAACGTTGAAAGAATATAATTTACAATGCTGGCTTTTCAAACATTAAAAGTTCTTTTTCACTTCATTTAAAATAAAAGGGTCGACCAATTTACCCTTCAAAGTGCGTGGCCTCGCAGATATGTGACCGACGCCGCGCAGCAATTTAGAAATCATGCGAAGCAAATTTTGATTAGGATAACATCTGTGTATGTGGGCTGTAAAATTGTGCATTAAAATGTTTGCTGTGCAATTCTTTACACGGGTCTTTTATTTTGCACATGTACCAACGAACCTTAGAGTTGGAAGGGACATTGGGGTCGACTCAAATAGATGTCTCTCATAGATTCGACAACTTAGTGACTCGTCGGTGTTACGGCCTGGTTACATTATTGGAAAGACGACACAAGACAGTGCCTCGAACTCAACAACACTAAACACGAATCACACGAGTTTAATCTAAATCTCCTAAATATTTCCTCATTTTCCTTCTACTAAATACTTCCTCATTTTCCTTCTACTTCTACTATTCTACTAAATACTTCCTCATTTTCCTTCTACTAAATACTTCCTCATTTTCCTTCTACTTCTACTATTCTACTAAATACTTCCTCATTTTCCTTCTACCAAATACTTCCTCATTTTCCTTCTACCAAATACTTCCTCATTTTCCTTCTACTTCTACTATTCTACTAAATACTTCCTCATTTTCCTTCTACTAAATACTTCCTCATTTTCCTTCTACTAAATACTTCCTCATTTTCCTTCTACCAAATACTTCCTCATTTTCCTTCTACTTCTACTATTCTACCAAATACTTCCTCATTTTCCTTCTACTATTCTACCAAATACTTCCTCATTTTCCTTCTACTATTCTACCAAATACTTCCTCATTTTCCTTCTACTATTCTACCAAATACTTCCTCATTTTCCTTCTACTATTCTACCAAATACTTCCTCATTTTCCTTCTACTATTCTACCAAATACTTCCTCATTTTCCTTCTACTATTCTACCAAATACTTCCTCATTTTCCTTCTACTATTCTACCAAATACTTCCTCATTTTCCTTCTACTATTCTACCAAATACTTCCTCATTTTCCTTCTACTATTCTACTAAATACTTCCTCATTTTCCTTCTACTATTCTACCAAATACTTCCTCATTTTCCTTCTATTCTACCAAATACTTCCTCATTTTCCTTCTACTATTCTACCAAATACTTCCTCATTTTCCTTCTACTATTCTACCAAATACTTCCTCATTTTCCTTCTACTATTCTACCAAATACTTCCTCATTTTCCTTCTACTATTCTACCAAATACTTCCTCATTTTCCTTCTACTATTCTACCAAATACTTCCTCATTTTCCTTCTACTACTATTCTACTAAATACTTCCTCATTTTCCTTCTACTATTCTACTAAATACTTCCTCATTTTCCTTCTACTATTCTACTAAATACTTCCTCATTTTCCTTCTACTAAATACTTCCTCATTTTCCTTCTACCAAATACTTCCTCATTTTCCTTCTACTATTCTACCAAATACTTCCTCATTTTCCTTCTACTTCTACTATTCTACCAAATACTTCCTCATTTTCCTTCTACTATTCTACCAAATACTTCCTCATTTTCCTTCTACTATTCTACCAAATACTTCCTCATTTTCCTTCTACTATTCTACAAATACTTCCTCATTTTCCTTCTACTATTCTACCAAATACTTCCTCATTTTCCTTCTACTATTCTACAAATACTTCCTCATTTTCCTTCTACTATTCTACTAAATACTTCCTCATTTTCCTTCTACTATTCTACTAAATACTTCCTCATTTTCCTCTAATAAATACTTCCTCATTTTCCTTCTACTATTCTACCAAATACTTCCTCATTTTCCTTCTACTATTCTACCAAATACTTCCTCATTTTCCTTCTACTATTCTACTAAATACTTCCTCATTTTCCTTCTACTTCTATGGTGCACATTCACTTCAAGACTACCTAATCGTCACTATGTCACAGCCCTTAACACCGCGTCATGATATAATAACGCGTTCAATATATCAGCACCGTGCGCCAAACCAGCATTAACTTCTCTAAAGGGCAAACCTTGATCAACCCCTTATATTATACACGGCAATCGATAGGTAAGAGCTAATTAAAGTCACAATGTCTGCCATGGAATAAAGTGTTGGAAAACATCATCACTGCCCAAATCTTCGTGCAAATCATCGCAATTCTATTCATGTAGTTCACAAATACGTCGACGAAGGCGTACTGCCTTAATGCATTTAATGTATTTCTAGGACCATAAACTTCTTAGACAAGCTTTCAAGATCTCCAATGTTTGTACAGTGTTTCAGACTAGATCAGGGCAAACAGTTGTCTTTGATATTGGTGGAAATTGGTGAACCCCTTGTAAAAATGTCAGCAAGATGTGACATGACTTTCACCTTTGATCACCCAGCGGGTGTTTCCCTGACGCCCACTTTCTGAGACCTCGGAGAGTGCCTTCTACACCTGTTAGCGAGTGATCTTGGTTTACACATTTTTCCTTTTTGTTTTGAATTGAAAGACGTTTAAAGACCTGAACGCGATTTGCAGTTAAGTTGGTTCTCGAGATTTTTTGGTCATCGGGATATTTCTATTTTAATGTGATGTAATAGATCAGGCGTGACCAGACCGGTAGTAACTGAGAGCCATTTTAAAATATAAAAAAATTGAGCTGAATGGAAGCACTATATGTCATTAAACCTGGCTTGGGCATGTTCCGGTAATCCTTGTAACTTATCTTTCAATTGAACGGGAGTCGCAATGTGAACACATTAGAGCAGCATGCGGCTTGCGAGCCACGGTTTGGCCACCGTTATAGATTTTTGGTCAAATGGAGCTTTCACTTTTGATGTGATGTTATAGGTCATGGGTTTTTGGTCAACGGGAGATTTCATTTTTAATGTGGTGTGCTGGCTAGCAATGCAACAAACACACTAAACTTTTAGTTCGCTAGCTTTCACTTCTATGTTTCATGAAAGGGTCACTGGTCCCTTACAGCGTAGGTATTCACACACCCCCCCACACACACACACACACACACACTTTCCGTTTTATCGCTATTGGGCGGTTGTATACACAGTCGTAAAGTCACCCAGTGTGACCGTTAGAAGAAATGTGTGCACACCGACTTGAAAGAATTGTACACTGGGAACAGTGGTAGTTCGACAGGCTCCGTGCAGAGCGAACGCTAGCCTACACTACTGACTAAATACTCATGATCAAATTATTAGCTAGAAGATAACATAAATCGAAATGATTACTGACTGATGCTTTAAGGATAACAATCTGAGGCTGAATGATTTGTTTAAAGTAAAATGAGGAGTAAGCCTAATCAATACATCTTAATCAATATGTTCTCCGACTAATCAATACATCATCAGCCTAATCAATACACCCTCCGTCTAATCAATGCATCCTCAATCTTAGAATTACATCATCAGCCTTATTACTGCATCATTTGTCTAGTCAACAAATCATTAGCGTACGAATTACATCTTCAGTTGAATATATACTTCCCTTTGTGGTTTATAAATAACACTTGTTTGATTGGTCGTGACGTAAGGGGGTGAGTCAATTATTCACGTGACATTTTCATCTTCTGTGATCTAAAGTTGACCAAGCGTCCCCACCACACTGTCGATATGGTCCCCGACACGCCGAAGATTGAGAACCCTTGCTTGAATAACAATATGACCATTGACACGGTTTGCCTCTTGTTACTGCAGTCTTTCATGTCTCTACTACAGTCGTGTTGGCTCCTGGCTCGCCTCATAACGTATCAAGTTGAGTAAAGTGACAGACACAAATTCGGATTGGCTGGCCTTTAATCTGTAAAGTGCTTTTAAACCACGCCGACTTTTTAACATACATTAACAGGCTCTCAGGGATCAAGCCGTAATGGGCTGACTTCAGACAACTCGTTGTAAACATGGAAACTCCATCCATTTTATTGCCAATCCACCGTGCCAGATTTTTTTAGACAATATCAGCTGGAACATTTTTATTATTTTTTAAAAAATAAATATAAACATTGTTACATTTATTTTCAAATCTTTCAAATCCACAATCACTTTATCGAAATCCCTTTTCACTAGTTGTAATATAAAGCTGATGGTGTCCAATTAAGCTTTACTGATTACTAAGCGATGATTGGTTGCTGTCTAACATGATCTGCCCCGGTATTCAAAGAGCTCTAATTTCCAAGTATTCAAGCATCTCTAATGTCCCGTGATCCAAGGAGCTCTAATATCCCACAGTCCTGGTATTAAGGGAGTTCTAATGTCCCACAGTCCCGTGATTCAAGGAGCTCTAATGTCCCACAGTCCTGGTATTAAGGGAGCTCTAATTTCCCAGTATTCAAGCAGCTCTAATGTCCCACAGTCCCGTGATTCAAGGAGCTTTGATGTCCCACAGTCCTGGTATTAAGGGAGCTCTAATGTCCCACAGTCCCGTGATTCAAGGAGCTCTAATGTCCCACAGTCCTGGTATTAAGGGAGCTCTAATGTCCCACAGTCCCGTGATTCAAGGAGCTCTAATGTCCCACAGTCCTGGTATTAAGGGAGCTCTAATGTCCCACAGTCCCGTGATTCAAGGAGCTTTGATGTCCCACAGTCCTGGTATTAAGGGAGCTCTAATGTCCCACAGTCCTGGTATTCAAGGAGCTCTAATGTCCCACAGTCCCTGGTATTCAAGGAGCTCTAATGTCCCACAGTCCTGGTATTCAAGGAGCTCTAATGTCCCACAGTCCCTGGTATTCAAGGAGCTCTAATGTCCCACAGTCCTGGTATTCAAGGAGCTCTAATGTCCCACAGTCCTGGTATTCAAGGAGCTCTAATGTCCCACAGTCCTGGTATTCAAGGAGCTCTAATGTCCCACAGTCCTGGTATTCAAGGAGCTCTAATGTCCCACAGTCCTGGTATTCAAGGAGCTCTAATGTCCCACAGTCCTGGTATTCAAGGAGCTCTAATGTCCCACAGTCCTGGTATTCAAGAGCTCTAATGTCCCACAGTCCTGGTATTCAAGGAGCTCTAATGTCCCACAGTCCTGGTATTCAAGGAGCTCTAATGTCCCACAGTCCTGGTATTCAAGGAGCTCTAATGTCCCACAGTCCTGGTATTCAAGGAGCTCTAATGTCCCACAGTCCTGGTATTCAAGGAGCTCTAATGTCCCACAGTCCTGGTATTCAAGGAGCTCTAATGTCCCACAGTCCTGGTATTCAAGGAGCTCTAATGTCCCACAGTCCTGGTATTCAAGGAGCTCTAATGTCCCACAGTCCTGGTATTCAAGGAGCTCTAATGTCCCACAGTCCTGGTATTCAAGAAGCTCTAATGTCCCACAGTCCCTGGTATTCAAGGAGCTCTAATGTCCCACAGTCCTGGTATTCAAGGAGCTCTAATGTCCCACAGTCCTGGTATTCAAGGAGCTCTAATGTCCCACAGTCCCGGTATTCAAGGAGCTCTAATGTCCCACAGTCCCTGGTATTCAAGGAGCTCTAATGTCCCACAGTCCCGGTATTCAAGGAGCTCTAATGTCCCACAGTCCCGGTATACATGGAATTCTAATGACGATCTATTGACTATTCTGTTGTAAATTTAATGTTTTTTCAAACAACGTCAACTGCTGAATTAGTATGCACCAGTTGATCGTACCCAGTTGATTTCCACTCAAGTCGCCGGCTGTACGACCAAACAATGCGGCATTCAAGTAAAGAAACCGAGTGTAGAGAGAGATCTTCCATAATGACGTCTATTACAGAAGAGCGTGGCGCCTTCCTAGCCTCGTCTTGACACTTGATGCATGCACGTCTCAGAGCGTGCAGTCATTACATGGTCATGGCTAAACACTAAATATAAATGGGCAGAGAAGAAAAGATTCCACGCTTGATGTAAGACGTCAAGGACTGAGATTAGATTATATCCTTGTAATGTTTGACGGAGTGAGAATAGATGCTACATGTGATGTAACTTTGACGGACCGTGAATAGATTATACACTAGTAAAATTTGACACACTTAACATAGGTTATACACATGTAATATGTGACAGACTGAGAATAGATTTCACACGTTTGAGCACGACCCTAACCTCGTGTAAATGCAACATAGTCTCTTAGATGATTTTGTTAAAAATGTAAACATGGTAGTCCTAGAGCAGGGGTGGTAAAACTGCGGGCCGCATGCGGCCCGCCGATATTAGCGGCCCGTATGCATGTACATGTTGCGATCTTATGTCAATGTAAATTTTGTTTGTTTAGAATTTTCGCTATATTTTTAAAATTTTATTCCGAGTTATTTTATTCGAATCTAAGGGATATTATATCGATTTTATGGCGCCAGAATTGATTAGTGATCATTAGTCATTAATTGTTAACATCCTTATTCGAAACTGCATTTCAGCTCAACCGGAAGCGGCTTTTGTTAACGATTTACATATTGGCGGTTTTGTAAAAGATGTAATTTAATAGTGAACAGACGTTGATTTAACCATAAGTGCTGCCAAAAAAAAAGATTGAGGACGAATGTCATGTTTTTAATGACGAATGGACCACTAAATATTGCTCACGAGCGTTGTCAGCAAAGCAGTCTGCTTGTTGTGCGAGTGTATGAGCTTCTTTAAGGAGTACAACTTAAAAAGACACCACCAAACAAAACATTTGGATTTCGGGCATAATTTAACGAACGAAGAGAGAAAAGGGAATTGCCAGGAGTTGGTTAATAATTGAAAGAACCATCAAACTGTTTTCACCAAACAGTCTTTAATACAAGATACTGCAACCGAAGCCAGTTTGGTGCTGTCACATAAGATTGTAAAACGAAACAAGTCTTTTTCTTACAGCGACTTCATCAAGGAATGCTGGTCAGATGCAGCAAGCAGTATGTGTCCAGAAAAGAAAGCAAAATTTGATAGCATTTCTTTATCAAGGAGAGCTGTAGTCAGGCGTGATGAAAAAATTAGTGAAAATTTGATGCCCCAACTTCGAGATGCAAAGACTTTTGTGGTACTCTCTTGCGCTGGACGAAAATACCGATGTACAGGGCACAGCACAATTGTTGGTATTTATACGGGGAATGAACACTCGTTTTGAGCTTACCGAAGAATTAATTACCGTATATACTCGAGTATAAGTCGATATCGAGTATAGGTCGACCCCCTGATTTGTCACTTGAAAGGTGGAATTTCACAAGTCTTTAACGATCGCTACAGTAAACTCATTGGGTTTAAAAAATGAGTTACGCGTGTGTAAGCCGACCCCCTGATTTTGGCTGTGAAAAAATACCTCGACTTATACTTATACTGAGTATATACGGTACTTAGTGTTGAACCACTCAAAGACAAAACTACATGCCAGGATTTATTCAATGCTGTTTAGAACTTTGTTGAAAGAACTAGGGTTGGTGTGGAACAAGATAGCAAGTGTAACAACCGATTGGAGCGCGTGCTTTGACTGGAAAAACGTAGGTCTCGTGTGAATTGACACAAAATCAAATTAAATAAGAACATCGTGACTACACTCTTACCTCTCAACTGTGTCATCCTGACTATACACTCTTACCTCTCAACTGTGTCATCCTGACTATACACTCTTACTTCTCAACTGTGTCATCCTGACCATACACTCTTACCTCTCAACTGTGTCATCCTGACTATACACTCTTACCTCTCAACTGTGTCATCCTGACCATACACTCTTACCTCTCAACTGTGTCATCCTGACTATACACTCTTACCTCTCAACTGTGTCATCCTGACCATACACTCTTACCTCTCAACTGTGTCATCCTGACTATACACTCTTAACTCTCAACTGTGTCATCCTGACCATACACTCTTACCTCTCAACTGTGTCATCCTGACTATACACTCTTACCTCTCAACTGTGTCATCCTGACTATACACTCTTACCTCTCAACTGTGTCATCCTGACTATACACTCTTACCTCTCAACTGTGTCATCCTGACTATACACTCTTACCTCTCAACTGTGTCATCCTGACTATACACTCTTACCTCTCAACTGTGTCATCCTGACTATACACTCTTACCTCTCAACTGTGTCATCCTGACCATACACTCTTACCTCTCAACTGTGTCATCCTGACCATACACTCTTACCTCTCAACTGTGTCATCAGTCAGGAAAGTCTGTGTAAAGCCGCGTTTAATATCAACCATGTTATTGACCCAGTTGTCAGATAAACCTCATCAGAGCCAGGGCATTTAACCACAGGCAGTTCAGGGCACTGCTTGAAGATTTGGAAACTGAATATTATAATAATATCTACCACAGCAGTGTCCGCTGGCTGAGCCTGGGCAAGGTATTGAGGCGAGTGTTGGATCTCATGGAATAAATAGTTATGTTCCTGGAGATGAAGGGTTTTATTTGTGACTTTGTTACTAACATTGTTATTGAAGAGTGGAAGTCAGAATTCATGTTTGCTATTGACATTATGAAAAAGCTGAGTGAACTAAATGTCAAACTTCAGGGCAATAGCTTGTTGGCACATGAAATGTATGTGCCTGTTAAATCATTTCAAGCAAAGCTCTCCCTCTTCTCCAGGCAAACAGGTGAAAACAGGTTTTGTCATTTCCCTTTGATGAAACAGAAAATCATTTCTGGTGAAAAGGCTGACATAAGGCTCATTTGGATGCCTTGGCTGTGGAATTTGAAAGGAGGTTCCAAGACTTCAAGAACCTGGAACCACTCTTCAATATCCCCAGTTCTCCATTTAGTGCAGAAGCTGATTCAGCCTCAGAGTATATACAGTTAGAGCTGCTTGACCTACAATCAGATTGTGACCTGAAGGAGAAGTTCAAGTCAGTTCTTCTGCTGGAATTTTATGGAACCAGCAGCATCATTTCTACACTTAAAAAAACTTTACTGCCAAACTTTTCTCACTATTTGGGTCCACATACATCTGTGAGCAAGCTTTTTCTTGCATGAAAGTAAGTCTAAGAACAGATCAATGTTGACTGAGTGCAATTTGAATGCAGTCATGCGAATCACAACCAGGAAACTGGTTCCACTGTTCAAGAACAATATCCAAAATTGTGAACACTTACATACTTCTCATTAA
This sequence comes from Ampullaceana balthica, assembly GCA_944989445.1. NCBI lineage: Eukaryota > Metazoa > Mollusca > Gastropoda > Lymnaeidae > Ampullaceana > Ampullaceana balthica. Next base: position 128,908 of record CALYLW010001083.1, read on the forward strand.
TCATAATTGTACACTATGGTCAGATTATGATTATATGTAAGTTATGTTCCTACTTCTTCATAGTTATGAGAGGTAACAATAAACTTTTATTGAAATAATGGATAGTAAAATCTTATTGTCAAGTTAGAAACTGTTTCAGTTCGTATTTTAAAATGTAATGTACATGTGTAATAATAGAGTGTGAATGTGAAATAAAATGACAAATACGTGGTTATTAACATTAATTTATATTTAGACGTTGTCAATTGTAATTGAAGTAGACAAAATATATATGCGACCCGCTTATAACAATAAGTTTTCAATGCGGCCCTCCGTAGAAAAAGTTTGCTCACCCCTGTACTAGAGGGTATTCACTCTTTTAATGCCAATGAAGAATAATTAACCGTAGTGTATAGGTAACGATGGGATTTAGTACTGTTAGCATGATTGATCTATTACTACTATTGTAATAAAACATGGTTGATGATCATCAGATGTTGAATCTGCAGATTTTGATGTTCAATTTCACTTTTATAAAACTGTGTCATTATCATTAATTGCTAACCATAAACTAATTATAACGAATTTTATTTTAATTTACAAGTTATTGTTTATTTCAACCATTTCGAAAGTGCTGTGAGTGTAAACCATCATTACGCTAAAACAATAAACATTAGTGGGCATAAATATATTTAGTTGACATTAGTGGGCAGAAATATCTTTAGTTGATGACATTAGTGGGCAGAAATATCTTTAGTTGACGACATTAGTGGGCAGAAATATCTTTAGTTGACGACATTAGTGGGAAGAAATATCTTTAGTTGACGACATCAGTGGGCAGAAATATCTTTAGTTGACAACATTAGTGGGCAGAAATATCTTTAGTTGACGACATTAGTGGGCAGAAATATCTTTAGTTGACGACATTAGTGGGCAGAAATATCTTTAGTTGACGACATTAGTGGGCAGAAATATCTTTAGTTGACGACATTAGTGGGCAGAAATATCTTTAGTTGACGACATTAGTGGGCAGAAATATCTTTAGTTGACGACATTAGTGGGCAGAAATATCTTTAGTTGACAACATTAGTGGGCAGAAATATCTTTAGTTGACGACATTAGTGGGCAGAAATATCTTTAGTTGACGACATTAGTGGGCATAAATATCTTTAGTTGACGACATTAGTGGGAAGAAATATCTTTAGTTGACGACATTAGTGGGCAGAAATATCTTTAGTTGACGACATTAGTGGGCAGAAATATCTTTAGTTGACGACATTAGTGGGCAGAAATATCTTTAGTTGAAAACACATTACATGTGCAGCTTTCAGTGAGAGTGCCGTCCCTAAACACAAACATTACATCCACCCTTTACGAAATGTTGGTCCCTGGCTGGTGTTTGGATATCTCACCGGCTGTGGGCGCTGCTAACATTCTACCTACCTACCTGTAGTAGAGGGTCCCACAGTCCAGTCTGGCTGGTTGTCCGGTACATTGTCTTACTTACGGGAATAGCGCCCGCTTTATGGTGGGCCACACGATGCCATGTTGGATTAATAAGTGGAAGTATTGGTCGCACGTACAGATTTTGTGTCGACACTGAGTTGGCGATACTTGTAGGAAATAGTGGGAAGATAGGAAACAGTGAACCAAGTCAGGTGTGAAAGTCCATGGCAACGACAAGCGTTTTGTGGAATGACGACACCAAGCGTTTTGCGGAATGACGACACAAGTAACAGAGGCATCGAGTTCAGTAACGGGTAGTGTTCAATATTTGGTCTCTCACGTCTCTGATTTTTGACACTGTCCATGAAGGTGGATGTAGTGAGTACCACCTAGTGGCAACAGATTGTAACAGATACCCCGCGCTCACCAACGTACACACGGCAGAGTTATAAATGTCGTCAATGGTTTGAAGTCATACATCTCCACGCGCTATTGTGTCTGAATTTATTTACTTTCGTTGGGGTAGACTGGTTGATATCTGTCATTCTAAGATTGTTGGAATCAGCTGGCAGACGGCTGGTGAATGTTCCGATAAGCCATTGACACTGTACACAGCAGACGTCATTTGTCTTGTACACACCGGGCGGGAGGAGAAAAAAAAAGGGGGGGGGGCTGGTTCATTTGTCACCAAGCTCTCTACCTGTTCCAAGCAAAACTCAATAGTTTGCCTATTTACACCTGATCGCCAACAGCTTTTCACTTGCACGTGTGGTTGGGGGAGGGGATAGAGACAGTCATTACATCGAGTGGCCAGTCTTTACATCGAGAGGCCAGTCTTTACATCGAGAGGCCAGTCTTAATGTACATAGTAGGCACTTGTTATATCAGTAATGACCCGGTCTTTGAGAAACCATTAAATTCTTGACTCGCGCACGTTCAACTTCGTGTAATAATATACATGCATGGGCTTATATTTTATTGATATTTCAATATTTGATCAGTGTCAAGTACATTGTACTAACAACAATTTGCCTTAAAGGGTTAAATAAATAAATCAAATATATGTGGCTTTTCAGATAAATATTCCTCTAAACATTATTTAACAAGTTATTTGTATTAATTTTTTTTAATAGCGCCGCCCCTTTACTAAAACAGAGAGAGAGGGGCGAGAGAGTCGCTTTTTGTACTTTTAGTGTAGTAGTAGTAGTGTTAAATTATTGGCTGGGGGATCACGGAGACTTCCGATGTGCGTTATGCCTTGATGGAAACGGTGTTATTGCCTGAAACTATAGGTATATACAGTATTAAGTCAGCTATTGAGGTTATGTGAGTTTAATCAAGGTCACGTTGAGTGAATTGTTTAGTTTGATCAAGGTCACGTTGAGTGAATTGTTTAGTTTGATCAAGGTCACGTTGAGTGAATTGTTTAGTTTGATCAAGGTCACGTTGAGTGAATTGTTGAGTTTGATCAAGGTTATGTTGAGTGAATTGTTTAGTTTGATCAAGGTCACGTTGAGTGAATTGTTTAGTTTGATCAAGGTAACGTTGAGTGAATTGTTTAGTTTGATCAAGGTCAAGTTGAGTGAATTGTTTAGTTTGATCAGGGTTACGTTGAGTGAATTGTTTAGTTTGATCAAGGTCAAGTTGAGTGAATTGTTTAGTTTGATCAGGGTTACGTTGAGTGAATTGTTTAGTTTGATCAAGGTCACGTTGAGTGAATTGTTTAGTTTGATCAAGGTCACGTTGAGTGAATTGTTGAGTTTGATCAAGGTTATGTTGAGTGAATTGTTTAGTTTGATCAAGGTCACGTTGAGTGAATTGTTTAGTTTGATCAAGGTCACGTTGAGTGAATTGTTTAGTTTGATCAAGGTCACGTTGAGTGAATTGTTTAGTTTGATCAAGGTCACGTTGAGTGAATAGTTTAGTTTGATCAAGGTCACGTTGAGTGAATTGTTGAGTTAAATGAAATGGCTTCCACTTTCATACGTTTGTCCCCAATCCGTTCTTTAAAAAATGTTGAAGTCAATTTTTTGTTTAAGAACGAAGGCGTTTCCAGAAAATATTAACATTTATGTGTCCATAAGGGGGATGGGGTGGCATCAACATCTACCCCGACCCCCACCCAACACTTCTTAAACCACATCTCACATCTGACCGATTGTAGTGAAGAATGTTTTCAATCAATGATCACATTTTGTTTACTTGCTGGCTGATCACTTTTGTTGATGTTGCATGCAAACTGTATGTTATACATATTATTACTCCGACTATCGAATGATTTACTTCACTTTTGTTTAATGTTGATGTACCAAATCAACGCCGATTCCTAAAATTAATTTTGACAGCAAATCTTTTTTTAAAAATGGCCCCGTCCCATGACGTCATGGGGTAGAGAGTATTGAAGCGTGTCTCACAGCCGAGATCTTACACTTGTGGTAACACCATGTTTGGAGTATGGATTTTATCGAGCACTCACCGTAGACACACGTACACAGATGATGGACGGATCCTGTGGAATCATTTCATTTTGATTGGTTGAGAATGAATCAGATGAAATTACTAGCTGTGATGAGGGGGGGGAGAGAGAGGGATGGGGTAATAAACTAGTAGTACATGTATGATGATTTTATATGTGAATTTATTCATTACAGCTACGGGCGTGACGTAATTGTTGGCATGGAAGTGGATTGAGGATATAGTAGAACAGGGGGGTCGGGAAACTTTTTGTCTTAGAGAGCCATAAACACTACATATTTTGTCTTAGAGAGCCATAAACACTACATATTTTGTCTTAGAGAGCCATAAACACCACATATTTTGTCTTAGAGAGCCATAAACACCACATATTTTGTCTTAGAGAGCCATAAACACCACATATTTTGAAAAGTATGGGGCGCGATGGTCTAAGTGGTAGCGCACTGGACTATCGAACCGAGGCAGATCCCGAGTCGCGGTTTCGAGCCCAGGTACTGGCAATGCCCCTGGGGACATTGTGCTGGTCACACATACCTCTGCTCGTTAGTGGTGGCTAAAAACTTGTGAACGCTACATCACTTGCCTCATAGTCCGTCATGTGCTGGAAAGGGGGTCGTATATATTTTGAAAAGTAATTCTGTGAGAGCCATACATTATGTTAAAAACTAAAAATTCAAGTTAATGTGTGCATTTTGTGTAATTTCAACACTAAAAGTACCATAATTTTGTCTGTGAATTCTTTTTAATGACATGGTTATGTTGCTTTTTTTATATGCAATTAATGTGTAGAACAAATGAGTCTGATTAAACTTTTTTGAAAAAAATAATCGAACATTTGTCTGAGAGCCAGATGCAGCCATCAATAGAGCCACATCTGGCTCGCGAGCCGTGGTTTCCCGACCCCTGGAGTAGAACAACTTTCTATTGACGGCGTCTGATGTGATAAGCTACCAAAACGTGTACCCATTTTTTTTTGTTCAGTACAATGGGGTTAAATATACAACCATTACATTATACAACCATAGGATCACTGGTTGGAGGAGCTACACTGTACAACCATAGGATCACTGATTGGAGGGGCTACACTATACAACCATAGGATCACTGATTGGAGGGGCTACACTATACAACCATAGGATCACTGATTGGAGGGGCTACACTATACAACCATAGGATCACTGATTAAATATCCACTGATAGATGAGTTACATTATACAACCATAGGGCCAGACAGACAAATATCCACTGATAGATGAGTTACATTATACAACCATAGGGCCACATTATACAACCATAGGGCCAGACAGACAAATATCCACTGATAGATGAGTTACATTATACAACCATAGGGCCAGACAGACAAATATCCACTGATAGATGAGTTACATTATACAACCATAGGGCCACATTATACAACCATAGGGCCAGACAGACAAATATCCACTGATAGATGAGTTACATTATACAACCATAGGGCCAGACAGGCAAATATCCACTGATAGAGGAGCGTGGTTTTCCATTAGTCACTTGTAATTGTACCGCTTGTTCGCAAACTTCCGCGACTTTGACCTGTTATGGTCTATAATTTAAGGCTCCGTAGTTTGGGTTGTGTTCATTTTTTGAGCTTTCACAGCACGAGCGGAGTGAATGACACACCTGATCAGATTACGTCTGTCACCAAATGCCGTGTACGTACTGAAAGGGAGGGGGTGGGGGGCTTGAAAAGGTCCTCGCTAGACACAGTGTTGGTGTTATTCAATAGCCCAAGTGTGATATCTCAACTCCTTGTAATCACGTTCATTTGGCGTTATTTCGCTCTCAGAACTGTTGACTTGAACACTTACTCCCCACCCCCACCCCCGGAGTCATGCCTGTTGATGATCAACTTGAACTCATTTGTTTAAGTATTTGTTTTGTGTATACGATAAGCCATTTAAGTTAATCTGTTTCTGTATTGACAAGTATGGGCTTCTCATTTTGTTACACGCTTTTATTTAACTCACACTGTTTGTATGTTGTATGTAGTATGTTGTATCCTTCAAATCTTGCAACGTAAAATTAAACCACTTCTGATGGTCCTAGCGATCTCAAAATTTTACCACAGATAGATCTTGGATGACAATGCATTGTATAAAAATTTCAGATCGATCGAATGTACTGCAATTAATTTCTGACTAAAAGAATAATTGTAAAGTTGTTTGTTTCAACTCTGTCGTGTGGACCACCACCATGTTCACCTGACTCAAAAAAACACATTGGCTGTTGATATGAGTTTAGGAAGAGCCAAAATGTGAGATTTATTTTAGACGTGTCATATTTAAAAGACAGACTTGCCTGAACGTTTCCCTTTGACATGATAACAAAAGTTAATTAATTCAGCCAATCACATTATGGGATAAGGGTGAAAAGAGCCTAAGAAGAAGTTTGTCTTCATCTACACCAGAACTTAAACCAACTTTTTTTTATCCAACAGCTTAGGGCCACAAAGACTATTAAAATTACAATACAGTTCACAAAACTTCAGTGCAGGTTTATCCCTGTGGTTTGCCATCACTGTCCTATATCAATATATATAAAAATCAAAGTATGTCTGTGTGTGTGTGTGCATGTCTTTTATAGCTGACTAAACCATTCATCCGATCGTCATGAAAATTTTGGAGACTGTTGAGTACCTACCTGGGATGGTAACTTGCAACTTTGTTTTCTAAATTTAACACTCATGGGGCACCGGGGGCCCATAATGTCATTTTTTGCTTATATGAGCTATATAAAAATTAGTTTAAGCTCTAGCTACTGTGCAAATTGTTGGATCTTAACCAAACGTTGTATATAAAACTTTGATAGCCAATATTAAAATACTATAGGGCACTGAACTCCTAATAATCATTGCTTTGGGGCTGGGGGCCCAAAAATTCACATTTCTTAAACGTTTAAGATTTTATTCACCATTCAGTCATTAACAATCTTGACAAATAATGACACATGTATCCATTATCATACAAATTGAAATGAACAGGGGTTTTGAACTTTATATCTTGCACTGAATGGGCCCCGGGGCTCTTAATGTCTTTTTTTGCTTATATAAGATATATAAAAATTAGTTTATGCGTTAGCTACTGAGTAAATGAATGGATCTAAACCAAAATTTGAATACAAAAACTTGGTAGCCCATATTAAAATACTATAGGGCACATAACTTCAAATGTCCATTCCTTCGGGGCCGGGGGCCCCCAATGTCTTTTCTTTCGTATATGTTTAATGTATTTTCCCCCATTCAATTTTTCACGATCTTGAGGAATATATCTATGAGGAAACTTAATTAAATGAAAAGGTTTTTGAAATTTACATCTATCACCAAATGGGCCCAGGGGCCCTAAATGTCTTTTTTTCTTATATCTATCTATTATATATAAATCAAAGTATGTGTGTGTGTGTGTGCATGTCCTTTATAGCTGACTAAACCATTCATCCGATCGTCATGAAATTTTTGGAGACTGTTTAAGTACCCACCTGGGATGGTAACTGGCAACTTTTTTTCTAAATTTAACACTCATGGGGCACCGGGGGCCCATAATGTCATTTTGTTTGTTATATGAGCTATATAAAAATTAGTTTAAGCGCTAGCTACTGTGTAAATTGTTGGATCTTCACCAAACTTTGTATATGACAACTTGATAGCCAATATTAAAATACTATAGGGCACTGAACTGCTAAATAGTCATTCCTTTGGGGCTGGGGGCCCAAAAATTCACATTTCTTAAACGTTTAAGATTTTATTCACCATTCAGTCATTAACAATCTTGACAAATTATGACACATGTATAAATTATTATACAAATTGAAATTAACAGGTGTTTTGAACTTTATATCTTGCACAGAATTGGCCCCGGGGCCCTTAATGTCTCTTTTGGTTATATATGATATATAAATATTAGTTTCTACGTTAGCTACTTAGTAAATGAATAGATCTTCACCAAACTTTGCATACAAAAACTTTGTAGCCTATATTAAAATACTATAGACACTGAACTTCTAATGCCAATAGCTTCGGGGCCGGGGGCCCCAAATGTCTTTTTTCGTATATGTTTAATGTATTTTTCCTATTTACTTTTTAAAGATCTTGAGAAATATATCCACAATAAAAATGAACTAAAATGAAACGTTTTTTGATATTGACCTCTTGCACCGAATGGGCCGCGGGCACCTTAATGTTATTTTCCCCCTATTTTAGGTATATAAAAAGTAGTTTAAGCGTTAGATAATGAGTAAATAACTGGATTTTGACCAAACTTAGAATATAAAAACTTAAGAGCCTATATTACTATAGGGCACTAAACTCTTAATTTCCATTCCTTCGGAGCTGGGGGCCCCAAAGTCTTTTTACTGAACTTTAATCATTGTATTCCCTATTCAATTTTACACGATATTGAGGAATATAGTTTGAGTACAATGGCAATAAAAACTATATTATCACTCATTTTGGGGCCGGGGACCTTAATATCGTTTCTTTTTTTTTGTATGCTATTTAATTATTAATTTATTTATCCAATTACTATGAAACTTGGAATTTTTTTTCACACTTCCACGAAGATTTCTTCAGAATTGTTTTTAAACATACCACTCATTGGTTTCTTTAAATTTATTCATTTTTACTGAGATCGTTGCAACGCACGACGGGTCTGCTAGTATGTTATATATATTGTCTGCTTTTTTTATGTTTAGACATTTAATGTTTAACCACTTTTTTTTTAAAATCGATGCAGGCAGTGGTTACTTTGTTGTTACACCAGACACCAACCGCCTACAGGGCATCAACAACTCCTACCTGCCCACCAATGCTTCCTGGTTACCCTATCATCCAATGTATGTGCCAGTATTCCAGGGCCAGGTAGGGCAACAGCCACCCTTGTTGCCCTCAAGGGCTCACATGAGATCCATTTCTTGTCAGGTAAGCACTTTAAAATAAATTAAATTTAAGCTAAATTTTCATGTCAAATCCTTCTATTTTCTACCTAAAAGGTCAATGTCAATTTGTAAAATTATTCTTTTTGTTACTTATCGTTATTATTTGTACACACCTTTATTGAACTAGACAACTCTGTGTGGGTGAAATTTTTTTTATTGAATTTTCACCAACTTCCAATTTTTTCTATCGGCTTGAAATTGACACACATTTGATGGCAATAGATGTTACAGACAAGTAACATTTTACATATTTTTACTGGTATTAAAAACTGAGCTCATTGGATTTGAAGCACTTTCTTTTGATTGAATTAACATCAAAACTCCTGTCACCTGGACTAACACAAAAATTAATCATTTTATCTGCACTATCATCACTACCATCACTTGCCTCAGTGGTCCTTCCCAAACGACCAAATGTTTATGACGTTTCCCTGTGGCAATGTAAAAATTTACAAATCTGTAGCTGTTTCTTCCTGGAATCTTTTAAACTGAATTGCACAAACATTTTTCTAAGAAAGATGTCTTGATGTAGGTCAGATGACTAAAATTCTTGACTTCTATCTGCACGTTTCAAGTCTAAGCAAAAAGATCATTTTTAACAAATGAAATAATTTATTTGAGGTTTTAGCCCAATGATTTATGAAATAAATAAATTTAGTGTTAAACATAATGAGTTTCATTATTTCTTTTTTAAAAGTAACAGCCTGGCTTTATACAAAAATCGTTCTTTTTTGTTTTGATTCTATTTATATTCCGGACATCTTAGACACTATGCTTGTATTTTTTTATCTTTCAACAAGCTGACTTCTGTGATGGATGCCATTTGCTTCAACAATCATGGTTAAATCTTCTCAATAGTATTCTGGTAAAAGTGTTTTGATCTTTAACAAAGATCTTTCATGCAGTAATTTAACAAATAGGATTTAAGTTAGGGTAATTATTCCTTGTATTTGTGCTCAATTCAGGTGACCACAATTGAAGAATCTTCAGAGGAAGAAGATCTGGTGGAAAAGGTTAAAGCAGGCTCAACTGGCAAGTCATCCCGCAGCAGTAGTCTGGCCAGAAACAAGGATTTGAAAGATGAGAAAAAACATGGCAAGATAGCAGAGAAGAAACTAGAAAATATTGGCGAACTAAAGCGTTCCTCATCAATCAAATATAAAGGAGAGAAAGGAAAGGCTGTGAAAGATATCAACCTCAAGTCAAGTAACATAAACCAAGAAAAGGAGAAAGGTGAGCACCTTTTATTGGATTAACAAACCATCAACTATTTCATGAAACTCATTTTAATAAAATTGACACTGCTGGAGAGTATTCTTAAATTTATCTATGATTAGTTTTGATTCATTTAAGAATTTTTAAACCATTTATGTAAATTTTTGGTTTTGTTTGCAGGTGAAAAAACGTCAATCTTCTCCAAAATATTTGGGAGGAAGAAAAAGGACAAAGATAAGGCTCTTATGCCTCCTCCACCTCCCCCTCCGCCTGTTATCCATCCAGTTGTGTTGTCTTCAGTTGCATCGAATTCAGATGTAGCCAGTGAGGGGAAGGAACCAAAAGACAAAGAGTATGCAACTTTCTCTGCCCAGTTTCCTCCCCCTGAATGGCTTTGGTACCAGCAACAGCTTGAGAAGCAGAAAAGAACCGAATCCTGGGTGTCAGTGGTCACCCATCAGACCACCAAGGTGCCGGCAGCTCTCCAGTCGTCTAAAGTGACCACGCTACCACCCACGGGCCCACGACCAACTACAATAAATGACAGATTCTACCTCAATGCAAAAAGACCACCAGTGCCTGTTGACCAGCAGAATGTTGACTACATGTCAATGAACGCCATTGGTAGATTGAAAGATAAGAACCCAAGTAATGAGGGTGAATTTGTCAAACCGAGACCTTTGAGACCAGACAATCTGTACGAAAGTTTCAGGAACCCTAAACATCACCATCATTATCATCATAGAAAATCTAAAGACTTTGATAAATTAGATGATGAGAAGAACCAGCACCTGACCTCAGAATATGATGTCATAGATCATGGAGACGTCACTCCATGTCATGATTCCAATGTTTATCATTCTGTTTCTGCCTTGTCCCCTGTTGCCCATCTCAGTGACGAGAGCACTTACGCTAAACTTATAGAGCAGCCTAAATTAGGGCCCCTTCACTCAACACCTCGTTATGATGGACAAAATGACCGCACGACTTACAGAGTTGAGGGTCATGAAGCAAGGGATAGAATCTATGGGCCCCCTAATCAACCCCATAAAAGAAAATCTCACAGATCACGGCGACGTGCACAAAGAATGTACAGCTATTATGGCCAAGGGGATGATATTAGTTATGAATACAAGGGGCGACTTCCCAATAAAAACTCTTCCACTCTCCAGTCAAGAGATAGCGGTGTAAACTGCGTTGGTTTAGGTGTGACAGAAGAGCAAGCTAAGAGGCCGGGGGCTCCGTTGTATGAGAACACACAGTTGTCAATTAAAAATAATGCGCACCAAAACATTAAAAACCAAGTGAATCCCTACCGGGTACATTTTGAGGAAAATGAGAATCCCCCATACTTGACAGAGCCAGCCATGAGTTCAGTGTACCAGAGTGATGTTACCAATACAGCATACAACTCTGTTGTGTATGGAAGTAATCTGACAGATATGGTTGGGGGCCCCTCTGTTGTTTATCACACTTTGACTAATTCTAACATAGAGACTTCTGATATGCCTATACCTCAGAACTCACTTCAAAGTGCCTTTTACGATGACAGCCGACTAGCAGTCCCTGCTGGTAGGATTATGACATTTAGAGCAGATATAAATTTTACAGCCCCCTCGATGGAAGAGCAGCCTGGCAAACTAGACTCGGTTGTGGATATTGGTTCTGCATCCACTCGAGACATTTCTGGATGTTCCGCTGGAGTTATAGAGCTGGCGGCCACTCACGAAACCACAGATTACAAACACATGGAAGCTAATGGTAGAAATCAGCTGATTCAAGGTGAGCCAGTGCTTGAAATAAATGATGAGGTTGACACCAATGATGAAAGTCAGTCTGAAAATGATGAGAGAAATGATCTGGAAAATAAGGTAGCGGAGGAAGCTGAGATTTACCCCGATGTTGGTGGTGATGTTCAAGTGATGAAGAGACAGGAAGTGGCTGCAGCAAATATTGGCCCAGATGTTGTTGTTTCAGACAGCGGGTTTAGCTCTCCGAGGAATCCAGAGACAGACAAGAGAACTCAGAGCTCAGGTCAGTCCCGCTCTGCCAGCGACAACAGTGAAGGCCAGAACCACGAGGACAACAGCGGTGATGGCCACACCCAACAGAACAACCAATCGGCCACAAGCTTCAGCAATGGTCAGCACACATGTGGTGACGCAATCATGGCCTCTGGTAGTGACAATCACAGTGGATCTACTCATGAAGATTACACGGCTGTGAAACCTGTGTTCCCTCAGGCAGAAACCCAGCATCAGAATATCCCCTCCAGACCTGTATTCAAAGTCAAACAAAGTCATTCTGCCAACTCCATCAAATCTTACAACCACCCTCAAATGTCTCAGCAAGCTCAACCCTCTCTGTACCCCTACCATCAGAGCCAGCAGCTTCAACCCAATTTCATACATTCATATCAGCTGGGTGCCAATATTATTCCACACCCAGATGTGTATAACAACAACACTGCCAATGGTGTCATGTACAAAGATCAAAACCGTCCAACGCGTGTCCCACTCCATCCTAATGCAATGCTCAATAACCAGAAATCTCAAACTGCTAAATCCAAGCGAAGTGAACGCCCCCGATCAGTTGACTTGTGGAAAAACAGACCCCCAAATGACCTGCACAGGTTTGAGGAGGAACAGTTGTCCAAGAAATATGGCGTCAATGGAGAGTTTGAAGTCATGGGTGTCTTATAGTCTAGTGTCAACTGTATGAAAGGGATTTGAGGAGTCAGGAAATGTGTTCAGCATTGACCACTGAAATCTAGATCTAAAAGCTGGTGCTAAATAATGAGATGTTATCTTCTAATTCGTTTAATCTAATATGGGGAACATACATTTTATTGGTATATAAGTTTTCAGCCTGTGTCACAAGTGGTTAATACAAGTACAATGTAATCAACATAATTTTTTTTTAGCAGTTTTACTATGGAGCCTACAATACAAAACAAAGTACAAATGTGTGTTAATGCTAAAAGGCTAAATTTTTTTTAAAAAAAGGTTGAAAGCTGTTGAAACTAACATGTTGATGTAAATTTATTATCAAATTATTATCAAATTGATAAGATTTTATCAAATCATGTCACATTCTGTATTATTGAAAGTTATTACCTTTAACTGATGCAAATAAAAAAAATAGCTTATTTAGCATGTTTTAGTGCTAAATTTCATTTAAGCTTTATTATATTTATACTTGGGTTAAAAAGGATTTCTGTACTTAATGGATTAGAGATTTTCAGTACAGGTCCTAACGCTGCAACTCATGCTCATTTTAATTTAATTTTAGACCACAGAAGTTTTTGACTAAATTTCTAAGAAAATAATAAAAAGATTGAGTTTGACAAGTGTCCAATTCAGTTAGAATGATAGGTTTAATTTTTTTTAACTCTATTAAAACTGATTTTAGAATGAGGATGTAAATAATTTTACAAAATGGTTATAATTTTTAATAGGTTTTTTTAAAATTATTATTACATTTGGAAATTACATCCTTTTACGTGTTTATTTTATAGTGCATGGAAAAAATTATATTTAACTAAAAGAAGTTTGTTCAAAAAAATATATAATTTGTTCAAAAAAATATATAATTTTTTTGGACACGGTTGTGCTTCTGTGAATCAAATATTTGCTTTTTCTAACTGATGGTGCAACTCTGCAAAGTTATGAGCAATGCAATTGTTTCACAGAAAAGTTAAAACAATATTTTTTGGCTAAAGTTGTCAGTAAATAAAAATTAATGTTTGACAGAGACTTTTCATACCTACATATTTAATTCATCTCTTTAATTCCTGTAAATAATAATATTATGGTGTTAATTTATTTTTGCTGTGATTGCATTTTGATTATGATCTCTGTGTTTCCAAGGATATAAGAAACTCAATGTTGCTCAATCACTATTTGAGTTAAATATGGTACCATTGGTAGCAATGCAAGTTGTCAATTATAAAGCAAATTCATGTGCTTCAACAAATTTCGAATTAAATTCAAGCCATTAAAGATATTTAGTATGCACATCTAACATATATCAGAAAACTTAAATTTTCTATACATCCAGTAGACAGTAACAGTTGTAAAGTTCATAAATTAAAAATACAGATATTGCCAATCTTATCGATTTTTCCAATCTTATCCTTCACTATGTAATGCAAAGGGATTTTTATAAGAGGCTTTCTGAAAATTTTTGATATGTATGCATAGACTAAATAAGAATAAAATTTGATAGTCTTCTCCCATAATGTTCACATACATATGTGGAATTGATGTGATAATCTAGTCAGGAATGACCCTAATAGACATCCAGCAAATCCAGTTTTTGAGGAAGGATGGAGGTGTTCTTTCATTTTGAGATAGGTTTTCAATTTATTAAAGTTATTTAGTACGTTTTTATCTTACATATTCCCTTCCCTTTCAAAATAAGACTAAATTAATGTACCTTTATAAATAAATATCAACATGGATGTTGATTGTTCAATGTTGTAGAACACAAATATCTTTGAAAGATATTTTAACATGTGCAGTCAAAAAAATTTTCTACCCCAGGGAATATTCCCTAAAATTGTCTTCATGAAATGTCCATCACATTTGAAAAGAAAGCATTTTGTGTATATTGCATGTATCTCATATACAAATGTTAGCCTAGGGCTCTGGTTTGAATTGATGAGTATTTTACCCGCCAAAGTGCATCTAATTGTAGATGACAATAATTTGTATATATTCAGTGTGTATTATATAGAAAAATATATGCTAAAGAATGAGCACCTTTGTATTGCAAATAAATTAAAAATGCTAAATTGTTCTATTATTATTAGTCATTTCATTTACCTCATAGTCTTGATTGTAAAAAAATATTTCCATAATTGCTCTGATTGTTCATTAATTTTAATTGAACAATAAAGCATGAAACTATAGCAAAATGACAACATAAAAGTCAATAGCCTTATTTCACATTCTTTTAACAGTAACATTATTATTCATGTACAACTTGAATGAAGCAACACTGAAAATTATAATTATTTTAAAGCAAAAATTAAAATTGATCCTTTTAATTTTTAAAATCAATAAACATTTGTTAGACAGTAATGCAGTGCATTTAACAAGGCGTACTTTTTTTAAATATAAAGAGAAGAAAATCACATGCAATAAAGACTTGAACTTTCAAGCAAATATACCAAACATTTCCATACTCGCAATTTTGCATTCCAGTTTTCATGAGTATAAAAACGGCATGGGTCTACCATACAAATATAGGAACTTGGCTCCAGCATAAAATAAAACAACTGAAGGTGTTATAACTTTTAGCTAAACATATTTCAAAGAAACTACAAATGGCTTAACTTTCATTACAAGTTTATTATGAACTTCAATTTCTATTTACATGTTTTGCTGATGTGTATAAATATTTATATGAGTAAGTTGTTTTTATACTATAGGCACACCTTGAATTTATGTTTACTGTATCTTGTCTAAACTAACAGTGGGGAAATTGCAGCCCTTGGGCTAAACAGATCTGGGTCCTGTAATAATTGGGATTATTTTGGTTTTTTATAAAAAGGAAAATGTAATAATTTTCACTGCCTTCTTTTTTTTAAAAAAAGTTACTTTTAAAATAATAAATAAATGTGTTGGGGGGGGAGGGCAACTGCACAAAAAGTTTTCCCACCCACCTCTATGCCAATTTATTTGGACTAACTAGACCCTAGATTAATGTTTACTAGAATTTGCCAAAACAATATTACTTACATTGAAGAATTACATCTTAACAAATATCTACTTAACCAGTCAAAACTGTTTTGATACATTTATCTCAAGGTTTAGAAGTATATTATAAAGTGAAAAAATATATACATGAATGACAGTACTCTTATTAGTTACAACATCGCAATAAATAGATAACACTAAGTATGAGTATGCCTCTATTCATTTCAGCTTCTGTATTTCCAATGGTAGCATCCAACAACATCAACGTGCTTATTCAAAGCAAATAGTGAAGCAATGAAGAATTTAATCTGATAAGGCCTACAGTTTGGTGGCCACATCTTAATTTAAATATTTCAGTGAAATCTTTATAAATGTATACAGAAGCAAAACAAAATGTAATTTGTGTTTAATTGCAAGTATTTTGCAATACAATAAATGCTTATATTGGCAAGAAGCAATAAAATCTGGACCACTTTTTCAAATATAACATTAATACTTCAGTTTCATTTATGAGATTCTTTCAGATGTGACAGTAACAATTTTGTAAATATTCAGGGCCCGATTTTTTTAGCTAAATAAAATATAATCACATTAATTTTGTAGAAAATAATATTTATGACATTTGTTCAAAGACATTGTGCACAAAAATACCAATAAAAGCAGTAGAGAAAGGTTGTTTTTTTTAATTATCATCGCTACTGTAGCCATCATTTTCATTGTAATTATTTTTACTTTTGTTCTTCCTGGGTCTTATTTTTCTCCCATCTCCTCTGCCATCCTGAAAATAAAATAATTTCAATATATATTCAATATAAATTAAATATAATTAGTTTTAAATGTTGCTTTTTATCTAACAATGAAAGAAAAATGATTTGCTGAACATTTGAACAAACCTGAGACTTTTGGTACTGCCTCGCGTCATATTCATCACTGGCTTGTGGGCTCTGAGATGAAGACTGTCCTCGCTGCTTTGACTTCTTTTTCTTCTTTTTTGGAGGTGGAGTAGAGGAGAGGCTTCCCGAATCGGAGTCCTGGATCTGCTTGTTCTGTCGGGATGGTGAGGGGGAAGCTGATATTTCTCTTTTGGATTTCTTTGATTTTCTTGGATAAATAAAAAAAATAAGGATTATATGTCCAACAAAGTTTTTTAAAAAACTTAATTCTGATTTAAACATCAAGACTGATCAAAACATTATCATGGGCACTCAATAAACAAAACATTATCATGGGCACTCAATAAACAAAACATTATCATGGGCACTCAATAAACAAAAAGAACAAAGATTTTTAGAAAATTATGCAAGTGTCTTAACTATGTTAATTGCACCAGTTATCTTGTCATGAAGCGGCACCAGTATGATGTTAGTTTTTTTCATTTCATAATCAGAGATTTTCTTTTGAAAACTAAATATAGCCAAGATCTTGATGCTATAGTACTTCTTAGTACTTTTAGTAACTTGAGTGTTAAAACTTAAAATCCCTTATGAATATTCCTTCTGTAATTAACAAAGAACAAACATACTTAAGTTTAGGATCAGGTGAGCTAGAGGCTGACCGCTTTAGTGATTTTTTTGGTGAAGAATCACTGAAACTGTCATTTCTGAACAGAAAAAAAAGGAAGATTATTTGGTTTAATAGTATATTAATTAAACAGTTATGAAAGCTAAGCCCTTTACTAATTCCAACATATTAAAATAATTATTGCAACCAAAAAACAAAAGCTAGTGTTTGTAATGATGTAAAGAATGTTTCTAATAAACTAAAATCCTTTCAGCTTTTCAATTGAAAAAGTTGCCAAACTTTTTGATGTTTTAGAAAGATATTCTTCGTAATCTACAAGAGAAATGATAGCCATGCCTGTTTGAACCTGGAGATTGTTGCCCTCTGCTGGTCCTCACTGGACTAAGAGATCTTGATCTGAGAAAGTGAACATAAAAATTAAATTAATATTAATATACATTTTCTTGCCAATGGAAATCTTAAATGTACGTTTACTCAAATCAATTTTGATATGATGTTGGTAAATTTAAAGCTATAAAAATTTGTATAGTCAATTTGCAAGTTTTCTGTACAATTTTTAAAGTAAAGCAAAAACAAAAAGTGAGATTGTTGTGCTATTATGATATTTTTAGATTATAATTTATCTAAATAGCTTTTAATTATAATTGGATTTAGATTAGAAAATAATTTCAGATCACAAAAAGTAAGCCAAAACATGAAAGATTTTTTTTAAATGAATAATAAAATTATAATGACATTTCATAATCATTACCAGAGATTATTACAAGTGAAAAGAATGATTATGATTACCAGGAGCTTAATTATTTTTTTTTAAAATTAAACTTAAACTGAACACTTTTTTTTATAAAAAAAACATTTTTTATGTTCAAGAGTCTGACAGATACATCATGTAAAGATACACTTAAGACAGAATAAAAATTCAAATGAGCATATAGAACAGAAATCTTACACAAGAGCTATACAGGGTTATATTACCCAACAATTTCATACACATTACCCCATGACTTTGTTTTTAACTTCAGGAGAACTGAATGCCCTGTTGGTTACTCGAGCAAATTACGACCGTGGAGAACACTTTGTGCCTGGACTGGACATTAGGTTCTGTCTTGCTTATACAGCCAACAGTCCTAAGCCCGGAGGAGAGCAAAATGATCCTTTACCACATCTGGAAGTGGATTGATAACGCTCGTCCAACTTGCCCATCATCTGTAATTAAGCCATCGACTCGGAACTAGAACATCATGACGGACACCTTTCTTGATCGATTCTACCTATCGGTAGTTTAGGAAGCAGTGCCAACGATACGGCTGTTTTGGGGGACCTAACGACCACTCAGCAAGGGAAACAGGATCTCAATCGATAACTTTCTGCTAGCTCGTAATCAAAGTATGGGTGCTAACGATACGATCCAACAACCTCTCTGGACTTCTAGGCAGCAGCAGGCTGATGTAAACAATGGGCCAGAATGGATGCCCCCTTGAATAAATGTGGCAGGACAACAAATTAAATTACTGAGACCAAAGATAAGTATAAAATTTTAAGTATCACCAATAAAACACCTTAAATTATGCTTAAACCTATTTAGAAACACCACATCCAACAATGACATGAAGTAAATTATCATAATCTCAGTCAATGAATTTGTAATAAATTACCTTCAACATTATTATTTTGTATATGTATTGAAATGAAATATCACATTCATATCATAGCAAAAAGACTTGACTAATATGAAAGTATTTCCTGCAATTCTCTATAACTTCAAAATAAAATAAGAAGAAAACCATGCAAAGTAATCACTGGAATGTTAATGATTCTCTGATCAAATATTCTTGTACTGCTTGGTTTCATATGTGTTCTCCAAGAATTAAACTTAAACAGAATTTTGTTTTTAAACATACTGTGTTAACTTAGGATCATTTAGAAAGAAACGTTCAAAGCAAGAGAAAAAATTAGCTAAAAATCCTTAACATATGAATGAAACATTAATGATTACTTTCCATTGGTTCCCATTTATATTAAAATATACAACAAAATGTTGTGCTATACAACAATGTAGATTGGCTAATAATACAGAGTTTGTAATTGATGAGCATTTTCATTTTGTCATTTAGCACAATAGAATAAAAAGTAAAATAAAATCAATAACAAAACGTCAAATGAATATAAAAACAAGCACAAACTATGTTTAACACAACTTAAATACACACCTCCTATTTGAGTTGTATCTCTCTCTTGACCTGCGACGCTGCTGGCCTCCTCCCCTTGAAGAATTATTATCTCCTCTTCCTCTATAATCCCAGCTTCCTCTGTGACGACGGGGGTTACTATTTACGGGTTTGGCATGTTCTACCCGTACTTGGCGACCACAAACTTTTCTGATTTTTATTTTTAAATAAATTTTATTATAAAAATGTTAACACTTTAGGAATAATACTATTAATGCATATTATATAACAATGCATTCTACTCATTTGTACCAATTAATAAGGTTTATCTATACCATTTATAGGTTTTTGTTTGGTTGTTGTTTTTCTTAACACTTTCTGTTTATAACAGACTTACAGGTTTTGAACGGGTTTTTATTGTGAAAAAATACATTAGCATTAGCATATTTATTTTTTCACAGTAAAAACCTGGAGGGGGCGCGATGGTCTAAGTGGTAGCGCACTGGACTATCGAACCAAGGCAGATCCCGAGTCGCGGGTTCGAGCCCAGGTTCTGGCAAGGCCTCTGGGGCATTGTGCTGGCCACACATTCCCCTGCTCGTTAGTGGTGGCCAAAAAACTTGTGAACGCTACATCACTTGCCCCATAGTCCGTCATGGACTGATAGGGGTCATTTATTTATTTAAAAACCTGTACAAAAGGAATCTAAAATCCTAATTTTTCTCACATAAGGCCATACAAATACAGAAATCGGGCTTGGTATGTAACTGAAATGTATCAAGTGATGCAGCTATGCAGGAATCATCCAAATGATTTTTCAATCACATACTTGTATCGTAGTAGTAACTATTGTGAGAAAATTTCAGTTGGTAGGAAGCAACATATTTGTTATAAGAACTGCAGTGGAGCATCAGTAAGTTTTCAATTTATTATTAATATACTTAATATCAAATAGATATAGAAATTGTCATTATGGCTAATTGGCCAATGGCATAACAAAATTTGTCCAACACTTTCTGTGACTTTCTATCGCAAAAATCTTCGTCGTTGTAAAGTTTATATCATGTAAGAGCTAATATCAATGAGAATTATAAATTATCTTCTTCCATTATTATTATTTCACTCCAGCTAAAAACTTTCAATTCAGTGACTCATCTGGTTTTCATTAAACAAAACTGGAATTAGTCATGAACTGGAGAAGCTTCAAATATCAGATGTTGAATCAAATGTGACAAACTATTGGCACCAGACGATAAATTTTGTTGTATCTCTCCACTACTATTGTAAGTGAAATACCCACCTTGTCTAACACAAGTGCAGACTGTCATATCATTGACAATTTAATATTACTCTGTTCATGTTGTTATATAGGTTTCGGAACTAGTTACAATAAATTTTATTTTTGATCAAGAAAATTTGTTCCACTTATAAGTAATATAATCAATGAAAAGTTTTTCAAGAAATTTACATGAAATAATTACTTCAGCTTTATAAAGGGCTTATTAAATGGAAAAGGATATATGCATCTTACTAACTTACCTCCCATTTCTATCTCTAACAGCTTCATCTGCATCTTCTGGGTATCGATAGACAACAAAGGCATAATTCTGAGAAGTCCTATAAATAATAATTAAAGGCTTAAATAGTGAAAATGTTCAGCTTTATATAACTTAAGTTGTGTGTTTAATCTAATTTGACTTTAATCTTTTTTGTATAAATTTAAAAGATACATTTCATGTTTTTAAACTTAATAAAACTTTTACCTACTCCTTTGAGGATTTTACCAAAATTTTTACTCATGACAAACTTCTATTTTTTCATAAATCAGCAATCAGCAGTATGAATCCAGGTTATCTTATCTTATCTGTTACAGATGCTCCTTCTATACAGAAGATTATTACGTCCTTCGCTTATCTATCGTTTGTGTCAGTGCTGCATTCTTATTAGTTTTAAATGTTGATAAAATGTTGGTTTTCCTGGTTTCTTCAGGCAACCCATTCTACGCCCAAATTCCAGATGGGAAAAATGAGAATTTGTATGTGTTTGTTCTTGCATACGGAATAAGAAAGTTGTTTTTATCCTTATGTCTATCTGACGGTTGTATTAAGTTATCTTTGTTTTGTATTACTAAATTAGAATTAATTGCTTTATGTATAATTTAGGGCTGCAGAAAGTGACGATTAATTAATCCATTAATCGTTAAAACTTTTAACCAATTAAAATTTTAAGAAAATATTTCTTTTTTTTTCCAATTTATTAATAACTAGCAGACCCGTCGTGCGTTGCAACGATCTCAGTAAAAATGAATAAAATTAAAGAAACCAATGAGTGGCATGTTTAAAAACAATTATGGCAGAAACCTTCGCGGAAGTGTTAAAAAAAACAGTGCAAGTTTCTTGGCAAACGGATAAATAAATAAATACTTAAAAGCTTACTAAAGAAGAAACGATACTAAGGGCCCGGCCCAAAAATGAGTGATAGCATAATTTTTTATTGCCATTGTACTCAAGCTATATTTCTCAATATCTTGTAAAATTGAATAGGGAATACCACGCTAAAAGTTTAGTAAAAACACATTTAGGGCCCCCAGCCCCGAGGGAATGGACATTAGGAGTTCAGTGCCCTATAGTAATTTAATATAGGCTCTTAAGTTTTTATTTACCAAGTTTGGTCAAAATCCTGTGATTTTCTCATTATCTAACACTTAAAATAATTTTTATATAGCTAATATAATGAAAAAATACATTAAGGGGCCCCCGGGCCCATTCGGTTCAAGATTTACGTTTTGAAAACCTGTTCATTTAAATTCAGTTTCATCAAGGATATATTTCTCAAGGTCGTTAAAAACTGAGTGGGAAATAATATCTTAGAGTATACCAAAAAATGCATTTGGGGCCCCCAGCCCATTCGATGTAAGATGTAAATTTCAAAATGCTGTTCATTTAAATTCAGTTTAATCATGGATATATTTCTCAAGATCGTTAATAATAGAATGACAAATAATATCTCAAACATATAAGAAAAAAAGACATTTTGGGCCACCGGCCCTGAACAATAGGACATTAGAAGAGCAGTGCCCTTTGTTATTTTAATATGGGCTACCAAGCTTTTATATACAAAGTTTTGTTAAGATCCATTCATTTACTCAGTAGCTAACAAATAAACTAAGTTTTATATAGCTAATATAAGCAAAAAATGATATTAAGGGCCCCAGGGCCCATTTAGTGCAAGATGTCAAGTTCAAAACACCTGTTTATTTCAATCAATTTCATAGTGTATATATCTATATTTCTAAAGATCTTTAATAATTGAATTGGGAATAAAATTTTAAACGTTTATGAAAAAAGACATGTTGGGCCCCCAGCCCCGAAGAGATGGACATTAGGAAATTAGTGCCCTATAATATTTCAATATTGGCTACCAAGTTGTTATATACAAAGTTAGGTTAAGATCCATCAATTTACCTCATAGCTAACTAATTTTTATATAGCTCATATCAGAAAAAAATTATATTATGGGCCCCCGGCGCCCAATGAGTGTTAAAGATTGCTAAAAAAGTTGCCAGTTACCATCCCAGGAGAGTACTCAAAAGTTTCATGGCGATCGGAAGAATGGTTTAGTCAGCTACAAAGGACATACATACATACATACTTTGATTTTTATATATATAGATTAATATTATTTGTTACTTACATTCTTTTCCCTCGTATTATTATTATTATTATTTAGACGTGCATAAGTTTTTAAAAAAGTTTTTCTTCCATATTTCTTGCATAGCAGAACAACTCTGCTGTGATACGCTACAAAATTTGGGAGTCGTAGAATTACCGCAACTTAACTGATTTTGCGGAAATAATGAATCCCGACTTAACGGGATCTATATATGAATTATATGCGTTATAAAAATATAATTAATCGCAATTAACCGATTAAAATTTTTTCATATAAATTGATCAATTATTTTTTTTAATCAGTACCAGTACCAGCCCTAATATAATTACTACTTTACTCTTGGTTCTTCTATCCTCTAGTGTTTCAAGGTTTAATGATTTAACTAATAGCACACAATAGCTACACAATCCCCTCTTATTCTTAGCCTGGCCTATGAACGCTGCGTCACTTGCCAACAGGCCAGTAGGCTCAGTAGTCAGTAGGTCTGAGTCTGTGCCTTCCTTAAAACTTCCTAGTTTCACAAGAAGGCACGCAAGAATCTACTGCACAGACTGTCTGTAATGTTAACAAAATTAAGATAAGATACATACGGTTCCCGTTTTCTTCCCATCCAAACGTCTGTTACAGGTCCATATTGCCCGAACTCTCTTTCTAAATCAGTTCTCCCAATGCGTTGACCAATATCACCAACGTAAACTCTGAATCCACCGAAATGACCAGCATCACTACTATTTGTTCTTCTTGAGTCTCTATAAGACGATGATAGTTGCCGGTCTGACTTACAGTTCCCCTCCCCGTAATCGACGTATTTGGTCATTCGTGTAATATTACAGTTTCTGGAAGTATTTAAATAAAAGGGATATTTTTAACAGTTAAATTAGTTGAGCATAGTACGGGTAGCCATTATTATATATCTAAAGAAAGCGTCATCAAACGGCAATGGATGAAGAGAGAATGGTTTCGAACTAATTAATTAAAATCATAGCCTTATGATAATTATTATAAAATTAATAAGTAATATTTTTTCGGATTAAAAATAGTCTTGTAAAATTAAATTTTGTATCAAATTTTTGAAGTTATATATCAAAATAGTTTCGCATGTCAAATGAAAATTCCATTTTCTTTACTCTGTTGCCATGGTTTCACTACCTTCACATCGTTTGTACTTGTATTCGGTAAAAAAAAAGTACATGTAATTAAGTAACGAAATAATCAATAAATAATCGGGATATGCTAAATATAGTAAACGTTTATACATTATGAAATATGAAAAGAGACTTTCATGCTTGTGAAGTGATTAAATATTTAATTTTGGAAAATAGATGGGCCGAAATGATACAATTTTTTCAGTCACGTGTCTTGTCTTATAGACTTATTATCTATACTATACTATCATTAATTTATCATTTTCAAGCCCTACTGCCTACTACTACATTTGACTATTGATATTGACAATTGAATTGATATTTTTACTGTAGGGGCCGTCCATAAATGACGTCGCGCGATTTTTGCCGATTTTTGACCGAGTCACAAAAGTTAGACCCCCCCCCTCTAAAAAATACGTCACAAATCTTTGACTCAACAAAAAAAACCCCCCACAAAAATAAAATAACCTTATTTTCTATATGACGATAAGTATGTTTCAAATCACTTTTATTGTCATTTAAGCATTTATTATTTATTTAGTGAAGGTCTACATTGTAATATTGTAACCCGCGTTTTTTAAATCGTTTAACCGGCCTTCAGAAAACGATCTGTGTTAATTATGACTATTAATCATAACGGTTAACGTCTTTGCTTAGAAATAAATTATTTCAAAATATAATTTTTAAAATGTATTTTTTTAAATCCCTCAATTGACTGACTGGCATCCCGTAAGAAAGGGGTCCGCGAACAGGGGTAAATAACCTAATCTGGGGTCAAAAGGGAATTCTTGGGGGTAATGCAGACTCATTTGGGAAATATAACATCCACTACAATCCACTACATCAGTGGCGTCACTAGGGGGGCGGGGGGAGGGCCGCCCCGGGTGACACCCATCAGGGGGTGACACCCGAGATTAAAATTTTACTGTGTACGATTTTATGTCAGAAAACAAAAGATGACACATTTTTTAATCTAGAAAGAAATTAAGAAATACAATGAAATACGTGAAACGTGAAAATTCTTATTAAAAAATATCAGTTAACTTGCAATAATAAAACAGTCCCAACACACGAACAACATTAAAACAAATTAGGAAAAAAAGAAAAGAAATAGTCGCAGCAGAGAGATCTTTAAAAAACGGCTGGAATGAAAGAGGCAGTGTCTTCTGCTTTAAAAGATATAAAGCCATGAACGATTCCCACCTCACGAATCCCTCCACCACAGTGGGGTGGGGGAATACGATTTTTATCACCCCAAAGAAAAAAAATCAAAATGATGGGTTTTCTTTGTTGATGTTTTTCTTGAGGAAAATTATGATTTCCATGTCTTTGAGTTAATATTTTGTATATATATATATTTATTAAAGGCGTGAAAGCATAGATATGCATGTTTATATACAGGTAGTCCTCCGGTTACGACGGTCCCATCCCGACTTACGCTGTTTAGTGCTTACGAACGCGCCCCCTTAAAGAATAGTATTACGCGTTATTCCGTATTTAAAATAAAAAAAATTCATGAGGTAACGAATTCTTTTCTCTATTTGAAATAACAAAAATTATTGAAAAATATGTATGATTATTATTTCAACCAACAACTTTCGTTTGCGAATTTTTCAAATGGCGAAGTTTTCAATCAAGTCAATAAAGCTGAGTAAGCTTATAAGTTCCTTTTCAATGCTCATTAGAGAGAGCATATTCAGCCTTTTTCGTCCCATGCAAATTCTCATTATATATTCTTTTCAACTTTGAAAAGGATCGCTCTCAGCTGCAGTTTGATGTCATCATTGAAAGATAGATGCGAAGTGCGATGTGTACATTTGTAAAGGACTGTGTGAAATATAGCTCATTCAAAAGCAGAATTTTTTTTAGCTCTGTGCAAGTTTTTTGAGTTTCGCTTTGTTCTAATTCCTTTTCCTAACCCCTGAGCCTGGGGCTGGACAATAACTTTTTTAAGAGTTCTGAAAATTGGGACTAATTCTGAAGGTAAGCAGTCTTCGAAATCACGCATGAACCTACATGTGGAAGAAAATTAGAAGCCCCGAGCCTAGTGCTCTTTATGGGTCTTCCCGGAAGACCCCTTTAGCCATCTGGCCACCAAAGGGACGTAACAGCTGAGGAACCCCCCCCCCAAAGCGGTCGCTTGTGAAGCGGCCACCTGGGCATCCAGGACATACAGTCGAAGATGCCTCCCACTAAGTTGCCCTCACAAGGAGCTGGTGGAATTTCCTACTACGACCCGCTACCACTTTGGCGCCATCCCGGCAAAGCACACGGGTCTCCATGGTTAGGACCGCCGCAGACCGGGTGATCATCAAATACCTACCTAGGGTGCAACCCCCACTGGAAGGTTTCCTCAGAGCTGGCGTCCAATGCGTTCTTCGCGGCACTTTTTGCTAATCCGTACAAGCGCTCCTGGCCCTAAACCGGCACCGCTCGATGGCGTTGCTAGTAAATTGAGGGGGGACGAAACGGTTGCTTCGGATTTACCCGACCCCTTCTTCGAAATCACTTGAATGTTCTTCCATTAACTTGGCTGCTGCCCATCGGGTGGCGAAAATGCTGAGCTCAGTTAGGTTTGTAAGAAAGCCAAATTTCTCATGGATGTATTTATATGCACCTAACCAATGTTGTAGGGCTTAAGAAAGTTTGTCAATGATTACCAGAAATACCTCAATCTTGAATTTTTTTCTCCAGGAGAATGCTGTTTTGTTGATGTCACTTTATCAAACTGACGCTTTCTTTTTTGTTTGATAGTATTGAAGATTGTTTAACACTGTTTTTACCACGGACTTTTCCTTTCCTTTGTCTTCATAGGAATAAAATTAAGAATGCTATTTTTTAACAAACTCAATGAAAGACTTCCTTTCTAAAATTGTTTCCCAAATTTCAAGTAAAATAGCGACTTCCAGTTGTTCAATTTCCTTTAGAAATCCTTCTTCTTCAAGTCGGCAGTCACGTGGCTGATTTTCATTCGTTGCTAATTCTTCTAGTGCTGCGATATTCTCATTGTATGAGCTATTAACAGACCTTACAGCATAATGTCAGGCTGACCATCTTGTGTCAGACAAGGCTTTGTTAGCATGTATCAATTTCATATGTTTTTGAAGTACCTGTCAACGATGAGTAGATGCAACAAGTCGGGTATAAAGATTTTGCAGAAGACAAAAAATCTGACCGCAGTAGGACAACCTGCTGATCTTTTCCCAACCAAATTAAAGGAATGAGCTGTGCACGTCACATAATGAGCTACAATGCACTTCTCACGAAGTTTCCTGGTTTCCGTTATACTTCCTACTCATTTGCAGCATTGCCGTATGACTGTCCAAGGCATTTTCAGGGATTCGTACAAACATAATGGCCTGCATCTTTATTATACACTATAATTCATAAAAAGTTTGGGGGCCCTTAAATTATTGGGGGCTTTAGCCCGTTCAGCACCCCCCCTTTTAATCCGCCATAGGGGTCCACGCATCTGTGTCGATGTGGTACGAGGAGGGGGGTGTTTAAGAAATGTGACGTCACATCAAAAACGCGAAACTTTAAATAAAAGTTCCACTTAAATATTTGATTGCTTACCATTTATTTAATTACGTTTTCAATGACTTCATGCGTGTTACGATATTACAGTGCAGACTTACCCTAAATATATATTTAAATGACAAAAGATAATTTGCAACATGCTAACTTTTATTGAGAAAATACGGCTTGGGTGAGGGGTGTCAAAGCTTTGTGACGTCATATCGTAAAAAAGGGGTGGGGTCTAAGTTTTTGTGACAAAGTATGACGCTGGGGGAGGGTGGGGTAAAAATCGGCAACCTCGCGTGACGTCATTTATGGATGGCCCCTTCAGTCGTGAAGGGGTGACACCATGAGCTACCGCCCCCGGGTGACACCAACCCTAGTGACGCCTCTGCACTACATATATTAAAATACGTCATTTGTACGTGTACGCTTGGAACATATGACCATTATTGAACAGTATCCTTCCAGAAAATGCATTTTTTTAAATTTGACAACTATGTAGATTTCTTACCTACGTACTATACGAAGACACCTAAATCCACCCTATTTTCATTTATATTGACACGAGTGACAATAGGCCTAATCTTAATCCACATGACTTGACTGTATTTAGTGTACTTTCTCTGATATTTAAAATTAATGCCTTAAAAACTGAGCTAAGAAGAAAAGTTGTTTTGTGCTCCTCTCGAATTGCGAAGTCAAGAATTTGATGCATTCAATAAAGTTAATGAATACTTGACTAATTTTAAATTAGTTCATTTATCATTAGTCTATATCTAGACTACCACAAGATATAGCCCCTTTACCACAAACCAATCGAACAATTATATCAAACAAAAACGTTTATAATTATATCAAATAGATTCCCTTCCCACCCCCTTTAAAGAAAAATGATATTCCGTGTCGTTTTGACTTAAACTATCTACACATAATCCTATTCAGATCATCTTTAGACACTTGTCATGCTTGTAAAACTCACCAGTAGCATTTTCGGGGAGGGGGGGCTAACGACGCTCCCCCAAATCCCCGGGTCATGTGAGCAGGGCCTAGAGCAGTGCTGTCCAACCTTTTTGACCCCGCGGGCCACATTTTTTTCCTTATTAGGCCGGGGGCCGCAATCAATTAACGTCTTAAGAAAATATTAAATGGATAAATACTTCCTACCTTATGTAACTTTGTCTCCTCATCAATACGAAAAATAACATGAATAAAAACTGTAACACATCTCTAATGTGATATTTGGCTTTGAACTGTATTTGCAATTTTCTTAATTTGCGGTTCGTATTCTGTAACTGCTGCTCTTATTAAGTTTTCCAAATGCTCATCAGTCAAAGCGTTTCGTTTTTAAATCCTTTATATTAACTCGTGGTGTCTGCGGCCGACCGACCGACGTTGTCGCCAAAACTTTTGATCGATTTTTAACCCACTTGCTCGCAAGATAGCGAGCTGAAACTTTGCAGGCAGTTTCGTACCGATGATAAAAACAATGTATCAAAATTTCAGATCGATCGCATGTACCGTAATTAAATTATTGATTTTTTAGATTATTTATTTTATTCCTATGTATCATGCTATTTTTTGAGATAGAGCGTCGCGGTGCGTATTATATTGAACAACCTTTCTGTCGCGCAATAAGGTGCGTATTTTATTGACAGCTCTTTTTATAAACATATTCCTGATCGGTGCGTATTATATTAAACATGTTTTACGACACAACTTCAATTTTGTATTTCTGGATGGTCTGGCGCTGCGTATTATAATGAACATTCTTTTAGTTACTTCTCGTACATAAAGGATTTATAGTCAAAAACTTGGTTTTTTACGGGTTGTTTTTATTTAGATTTTATATTATTCATGATGGAGAATCCAGCTTCACAGACGTAGGTACTACCAAACATGGTTAATATTTTTCTACAACATTTCGATAGCTGCGGAAATTCGTCTGCAGAAACATACGTCATCCAGAATTCAGTTGGCGACGAATTCGTATGTTTATCACGAAGCGGCGTGCTATGCTGAATCTCGATGATTTCAAGCTGCACTGCACCTTCGTCTGCTCCTAATATCGTCATTTTCGAGGCTATATTAGAGACATCACTAGTAAAAGGATTTTCTACAAAAAGCAAAACAGGTGTAAGATTTCGAATATCTTTAAATCGATCTGTGAAATCCAGCTTTAACTTTTCTAATAAAAGATAGAATCGCTCATTTGTGACAAGCTCTGGAAGTTGTTGAGCAGCCTTGGCAAGAGCTGGGAAGTGAGTAAAATTTGACTGATTTATTTGGGTGATGAAAAAATCGAGCTTGGATTCAAAAATACTGATTTCTCTCATTAGCGTTGGTAAGATTTGAAAACGTCCTTGCAATTTTAAATTTAATTTATTCAGGTGATCCGTGATGTCGGTTAGAAATGCTAATTTTACCAAAAAATCTGGTAGTTCTATATAATTTAACAAATCTTCCCTTTTTTTAGACCTGAGAAACAGTTTTACTTCGTCAATTAGGTTCCAAAATCGTGACAGAACCTTTCCTTTGCTCAGCCAACGAACATCAGTATGAAGAATAAAATCCCCAAAATTGTTATCATACTTTTCTAACAAAGTCTTAAACTGCCTGTGATTTAATGGATTAGCTCGAATAAAATTAACACTTTTCACCACAACATCCATAACATTTTGCAATTTGTCATCCTTCAACTTTGAGGAAAGAGATTGCTGGTGAATTATACAATGATAAGATTGAATGTCTGGAAAATCATTGTCAGCCTTCAGCAAACCAATGAGTCCAACTTTCCTTCCTATCATTGCTGGAGCACCATCCGTTGTAACAGAAATCAGCTTCCTCAAATCGATATTGTTGTTTAATAGAAAATCCTTCAGTGCTTTATATACATCCTCACCACGGGTTGTATTTTTTAATGGAATTAGTGTCAGTAATTCTTCTTTAAAGGTCTGCCCCTTGTCAAACCTAACCCAAACTATAAGTTGGACCGTGTCAGTGATATCACATGATTCATCCAATGCCAGACTGAAACCAGAAGCGTTTTTTAAATCCGTAAGCAACTGCTCCAATATATTCCCGGACATACTTTCAACACGCTTTGCCACAGTCTGGTGGGAAAGCTGAAGATAAGATATTTGTTTCTTTATTTCTTCCTTGTTTTTAAACTCAGAAAATAATGAATCAGCACATTCTTGAAAACAAAGTTTAACCGTTTCACCATCCCGATACGATTTTTGTTTCTTCGCCAACAACCAGCTAATTTTAAAAGACGCTTCAGTAGCACAATCACTTGAACTCAAAATCCGGCGGAAAACATTTTGCTGGCCATTTAAATTCTTCTTTAAAGAACTAACTTTGTCTTCTCTTAGCTTTGTTCCTTTCGGATATTCGTTATCAAAATCGGCATGCACTGACTTGTGGTGTCTCTGCAGATTTGACTTTTTGATAACAGAAATAGTAGCCTGACAAATCAAACACACTGGCTTTTCATTAAACAGAGAAAACAAAAATTCGAGTTCCCACGAAGAGTTAAAAGTACGATTCTCTTCTGTAACTTTTCGTTTCCTACTCGCCATATTGGCTTTCTCTTTTTAGAAACAAATGTCGTTTCAAAAATCGTTCCTGTTATCTCTCAGAATTTTTTCATAAGTGAATTGCACTGATACCACAAACGCAGCTTTTATTCTGTTTTCTACTATCAGAATGGTTCACACTCTCGAAATGAATACCAGTTACTGGTCTTTTTCCTTTTAAAAATACAGGATGGGCATTTATTCAACCCACCCCACCGCCCCCCACCCCACCGCCCCCCCCCAAACCCAGGCAAGTTTATTTCAACTTGTTCACATTCCTATGCAGTGACCTGGGAATATCATATAACGCCCTATGTGTCATTTTGATTATCCTTGTTCCCACACTGACCAAGTAGCTACAAATAAAATCCATCGGGCCACAGCTGACCCTGCTATGACCCCGCCCTGACTGAAGCAACAGAAAGACATTCTGGATGGTTGTATCCCCATATCGGTGTATCGGATTTCAGCTAGCCCAAGTTTCCCCATTGTTCACATGAAACGCCAAGGACATAAATCTATCAAACCAAAAACCTCTTTTGCGGCACCCCACCCCGTCTTATTAAAAATGCCACATTTCTCAGGTAGTCTCTAATAAATTATCAAAAAACACTGAATCACTAAGTTTTTTTGTTGTAAAGATAAGAAGAATTTTTACCAAGATATGGCGGGCCATTTTAGACAGGTCCGCGGGCCGCATGCGGCCCGCGGGCCGCGGGTTGGACAGCACTGGCCTAGAGTCTCGGGGTTGGGGGGGCGTAACGCACACATAAACTTGTATATTTTGTGGTAACAGGGAAAAAAGTCGCCTGCCGTGAGAGAACCAAGCGGAGCTGTGGTTACATCACAAATGCTTGGATATCAACATCAAACGAAGCAGGGTAACAATTTCATACGTAATCTTGGGAGTTCTCAAGCTTAAGGATTATAATTAGATTTAAATTTCGTGTCTTGATAGCTTACGCCAATCAGCGTCTGATGGCCTAACGACCGGCACATTGAGAAGCACTGATTTAAAAAAGAAAAAGGAAAAAAAAATCCATAAAATAAATTGTAAGCGACCAAATATTTCAGTGGAAGTTTTATTTAAAGTTACCCCTTTGATGTGACGTCACATTTCTTCAACCCCCTCCCTCCCCCTCGTCACGCATCGTCACAAAAGTGTGACCCCCCTCCCCCCCTAGGTGCGTGACGTCATTTATGGACGGCCCCGTATTAAAAATAAGTTACTATTATTCTTAATTTTAATTTTTAGTCAAGTGGATTGTTTGTTTCAGTTCCACTACTGATTACTGAATACCTTGAACTCTCAAAATTATTATCATCTTATTATTTTTACACAACCGCACGCACACTCACACACACACATATATTATATGTGCTTATGTATTATTATTATTACTACTTTGGTCTTCTATCCACTAATGTTTCTATGTTCAATGATTTAACTAATGGTGTTACTCTTGACAATTTGAATATTCTCCAGTAATGAATCTGGCAGCTCTCTTTTTAATTTGTTCTTGTTCCTATGGTTTCTTTGGTGGATGGGTCCCATAAAGAAGATGCATATTCTAGTACCGTATCTCATTGCAGATCCTCCACCTCAGATAATGAAATCAGAGGAGTAACTAGGGTTGGTGTCACCCGGTGCGATAACTCATGGTGTCACCCCCTCACGACTTACCCCACGCCCATAAGACCTCCTCCAAGTGTTCCAGTGCTAAATACTGGTAACATACAGAATCCTTAGTAACGTTTTTAAATATCGGTCTTTTATTTACAGAGGCAATAGGGGGCCGTCCATAAAGTACGTCACGCTCCAGAGGGGGGAAAGGGGGGGGGGTAAAAATGGTCAAAAAGAGTGGGACGTACTTTATGGACGGCCCCTAGGAGAAAATTTGAATTCAGTGTCGATATGTAAAAGGGGCCGTCCATAAAGTACGTCACGCTCCAGAGGGGGGAAAGGGGGGGGGGTAAAAATGGTCAAAAATAGTGGGACGTACTTTATGGACGGCTCCTAGGAGAAAATTTGAATTCAGTGTCGGTATGTAAAAGACTGTAATGGGAGATAAAAACTAATAACTACGTAGAAAAAATGTTACTTTAAATTTTTTTTATCTAACATTAAATTTTAAGTACTACATTACATACTGTTTAAAATTATTTTTAGATTAAATATGATATTAATTTATCATTGAATGACTTTTAATATAATAAACATTTTTTTTTCCAACTGTCTTTACACACAACAAACCCAAATAACGACGACATATTTTGTCACCGTTAGGTAACCTCTGACATCCATAAAACCTTTGAAACATGTGTTTATATTATAGATCAATTAACACTTATCATTAGAATTCCTTTTATCTATGGGTTCCTTATTTTATATACCCGTGCTTTACTACCTGGTAAAAAAAAAGTATTTCATTTTCGGGTCTGATCTTCCCTTTAAAATTGTGTGAATAATGCAAAGGGGGAACGGATTTCTTGTTTTAAAAAATCTGTTGAATTAGGATCATGAAAGGGGATGGCGAAACAGCAACCTTCCAGAAAATGCATTTTCAAAAAAATGTGACAACTATGTAGATTTCTTACCTACGTACTATACGAAGACACCTAAATCCACCCTACTTTCATTTATATTGACACGAGTGACAATAATCTTAATCCACATGACTTGTCTGTATCAAGTGGCCTTTCTGTGATATTTAAAATTAATGCCTTAAAAACTGAGCTAAGAAGAAAAGTTATTTTGTGCTCCTCTCGAATTGCGATGTCAAGAATTTGATGCATTCAATAAAGTTAATGAATAGTTGACTAATTTTAAATGGACTCATTTACCATTATATCTAGAACAGTGCTTCTCAAACTTTTTAGTATGGCGGACCGGCATGACTTTTTTCCATTGCACCAGGGACCGGTGCACTATTTTCCCTGCACTGACAATTTTTCGGTCCTTTTTTGGAGAACATCTGCGGACCGGCAGTGGATGGCCCAAGGACCGGCACCGGTCCGCGGACCACCACTTTGAGAAGCACTGATCTAGAATACTAGAATGGCCAGGGGCGTTTGACCAAAAATCAATGGAACAATTATATCAAACTTAAAACGTTTTTCATTTTATCAAATAGATTTCCCCCCCCCTCCCCTTTTAAAGAAAAAGGATATTCCGTGTCGTTTTGACTGAAAATATCTACACATAATCATATTCAGATAATTTGTAGACACTTGTCATGCTTGTAAAACTCACCAGTAGCATTTCGTAACGACGCTCCCCCAAAATCCAAGAATCATGTGAGCAGGACCTAGAGTCTGGGGGTTGGGTAACACACACATAAACTTGTATATTTTGGCCAAAAAATTCGACGACTCTTGCCATGAGAGAACCAAACGGAGCTGCGGTTAGATCACAAATGCTTTGATGTCAACATCAAACGACGCAGTGTAACAATTTCATATGTTATCTTGTGGATTCTCAAACTTAAGGATTATAATTATATTTAATTTTCGTGTCTTGATAGCATACGCCAACCAGCGCCTGATGGCCTACCGACCAGCACATTGAGAAGCACTGATTTTTTTTTAAAGAAAAAAAAAGTCATTAAATAAATTGTAAGCGACCAAATATTTCAGTGGAAGTTTTATTTAAAGTTACCCTTTTGATGTGACGTCACATTTCTTCAACCCCCCTCCCTCCCCCTCGTCACGCATCGACACAAAAGTGTGACCCCCCTCCCCCCCTAGGTGCGTGTCGTCATTTATGGACGGCCCCAAAGTCATTACGAACCGTCGCGTTTTCCCAATCACAGACCGCGGCAACTTGTTACACTGGATGCAATTTCAGTATTAAGTGCGCAACAATTAGCTGCAAATGTATTAAGAACAAACAGTTGTGTAATTCAAAATGCAATAAATTTCATCCTGTTGTAATAAGTTATTACAGAAGGAGATACTTTGCTATACTTTATAAGCTTCACTATCATAACTAATTTTTATCATTTGTAATTAATAATCAATGTTAAGTATTAAATTATTTTGGTCAACAAAAATCTGCTCATGTCTTCTTTCTTCCGAGTTTGGCCAATCGACACAGGTCATTTCGCGATCTGGCCGGCCAAATCCCGAATTTTGGACTTCGGTCGGACGATTTACAGCAACATTGGCTACTTCGCGAAGTGGCCGATTTCGGGCTATGGCCGTAACATATTAATGTTGTCAGGCATGCAGTACTCAATAGCCAAAAATAGCTATAGATTAGTCAGTCTTGGTATAGACTCAGACAGACAGACGCATACGCACCGCACACACACAAACATTACATTTAAAATAGTTGTGCTTTAGGAGAATAAGCCAATTAAGGAAGCAACATTTTTGCCCGTTGGTTACACACGTTCAAATCATTTCACGTTATCCTTCTCATCTGTATTTTGGTGTGAGGTCCGTGTCTAATTTGGGAAAGTTAATGTTTACATGTTGGACCCTCTCTCAATGTCGCTGCACGTATAGTATTCGCAAGTTTTAATCTGTACCTATGGGAAAATTTTTATCAGTTAAGTCGAGGTATGTTGTTGATAATTGATTGATGTTCTTGGAATTTAACGGATACAGCAGTTTTCGCTTTTACAAGATGAGTAGCTGTCAAATTTGAATCCATTACTGGCATTACAGGTACCAGAACATCTGTTATGTTCTTATAATACTTTAGTCACTTGGTTTTTCAGTTCAGTAGCATCAGTATCTGAAGACTTAAGTTTCATTAAAGTTTTTGCATTAGAAACGTTCACGTAATTTAATATAGTTCTTTCATTTCTTTTAAATTTTAATAATTTTTACCTTGGCTTATCTTTTGTTTTTATTCAACTTTATTTTAACATTGTTTTTTTTCCCTTCATTTTTTAGAAGCAAATTAAAAATAAGGAATCTGCCACCCCCATTAAAGTGCCGCTCGGTGCATTCGGTTTCCACAGCTCATGTTTGAAATTAATGGATAAATTAATTTTCGCTTCTACAACAGGAGCGGATAACAAATTTGAAAAATCAAATAAGTTACTAGAAGATCAGAGTCACATTCTAATACTACTTAAGTCTCTAGTTTTTTCAGTTCTGTAACATTAGTATCAGAAGAAATTATATCCAAAATGAGTTGTACATTTTGGCTGTAGAAAGGTTCTCATATGTTAAGATAGTTCCTTTATTTCTTATTTAGTTTTTATTTAATTTTGATAAAAATCTCAACTGTCCATAAAAATTTCAGCCCTATAATCTAATTAATGACGAGGAATTCGCCGCCCCTAACAAAGTGCCGCCCTGGGGCATTTGCTCCCTTGCCCCCTCTTGCTACGCCACTGTTTGTAAGCATTTATTAGATTTCTAATGTGCACTTATTAAGCATTGAAGAATCGTACTTTTTCTATGGTTTCCATTATATTTTCAAATTTTATTGCTTTTGTATCGTGGAATAGGCATTTTATATGTAAAACTTAGTTCGACATACCAAGATACGAAAGTCACACCGGAACGGAGGTACCACTTTACATCACACCAAAATTGGAGGTAGCAAAGAAAAGTGAAGTTGTAGACAGCAGGTAAAATACATAGCGCTTAGCTCTTTTGTCTAAATTTTCATCTGATCACATAGAGCCTCCATTGCCCGTCCCACATTCATCGAAATTTTCTTTCACTGCTGTTACTGCAGCATGATGGGAAGGAAGTCCAGCGTGTTGTATATAGACTTCTTACTGAGACTCTAGTGTGGTCCGTCCATTAAAACATCTCATCAGTGAGTGGAAGTTGCGAAGAAAGAAAACATTGTCAAAAGAATTTTTAAAAAAGACTCGCACAAAGATTGTTGCCGCACAAGTTAAGCAAATTATCCACGCATCCACTAAAAATAGCTTTCCTATTCTTTCTTTTCAAAATGGTGTGTACACCTCCATGGATTCCAGTCATAGTCTAAGCATTATCGTAACCTTGAGCGCGGCACATCAGAATGTTAAGTACATCGCTTTCCAGATTATTCAAAATTTTAAAACTGAGATCAACAGCTTCCCCACCCCACCCCAATTTCATCATGTTTTCTAGGTGAAAGAATTTTGTTGTCTCTTTTTGTGAAATAGAATCATAGACATGGGCGTCGCTAGGAATTTTTCCAGGGGGGGGGGCAAAAAAATCCCACTTTTTTTTTATTTTAACTGACAATGCCATACAGGTACAATTTTCAATTAAATTCAAGTTCAGTATAAAATAAGGGTTGAAAAAAGCCTTAGAAATCAATAAGACTTACAAATTAGTGTTGTAATAGCTAAAAATACAACATTTATTAATGCATTTAATAAATTAAAAACTTTTTTTCTCAAATGTAGCAAATGCCCCCCCCTTCCCTACGCCCATGATCATAGATAGTAATATTTTACATTAAGGTGTCACACCCTGTGATGGTGTCACACCCTGTGATGGTGTCACCCCACCCTGTGATGGTGTCACCCACACTCTGTGATGGTGTCACCAGGTGTCACACCCTGTGATGGTGTCACCCCCACCCCCGCAGTGACGCCTCTGAATGAAATAGCGCTTTTTAAACTTTTATGTGAATTAAATTTGATTAGTCCCTGCATTTAAGAAATATTTTCTTTTTGTTAGACTCAAGCACTGGTAAAATATACGTTATTTAATTTATCTTCTGGTGGCTGTAAATATAAGAAACAATTTCACTTGATAAAACAATCAAAATTTATTCAACGTCTTTAAAATTTAACAAACATTTTTTTAAAGCCGGTGATCCTCTTTAAGAGTGCACCATAGATATACAT
Source organism: Ampullaceana balthica (assembly GCA_944989445.1). Taxonomy (NCBI): domain Eukaryota; kingdom Metazoa; phylum Mollusca; class Gastropoda; family Lymnaeidae; genus Ampullaceana; species Ampullaceana balthica. The sequence continues at coordinate 167,105 of CALYLW010001083.1, forward strand.
TCGGTGGGTAATACCTTTCAAAACTTACAATTGTAATATTTTATTAAAAATTTAATAATATGCCATATAGTGATTTTTATGATAGTAATGGTAATGGTTTTGAACTATTAATATAAATACATATGCGTTATTTCCCTCTCCAAATAAGTTTATGCCATTGCTTTCAATTTAAACAATTAATTAGGAATTTATTTTTAAATCATGTGGTATTCAAATTGGAAAAGTCTATACATTTTTTAAAAAAAAAGCCTAAACAAAATATAATAAGAAATAAATTGCTTTTCACTCTATTGAACTTGATGTGCACTGAAACAGTTAATATTTATGTAAGGATACAGAAATGTTCATTGTTTCAGCAAGCATATACATTTATTTTAAAATACAAATAATTGAATTTTAAAAAAAAACAACTAAATACTAGTTAACAAATTTTTACAGATATTAATTTTAAAATTCCTCATGATTTTATCAAACTGAAACATAAACAGTACAAAAAAGAAAACAAGTTAACAAGTGAATAGAAATATTTTATTGCTTTTAAATACTATGCACTCTTTGAATTATTTTGTCCTGCTGATAAAGATTTCTAGCCATGAAAATATATCAAATATGAGGCACATCATAATTGTTTTTAAACATCTGCTGGTCTTCTAGAAAATATTTTATTTATTATCTTATTAAAAATACCATGAGCATTTGACTAATTTCATTGCCTTAATTCTGTTTAGAAACAGCATACTTATAAATTAACTACAAGTGTCAAAATGACACTACCATGACTTAAAAAAATTTTTTTTTGAAAAATGTGTATAAATAATTTCTTGCCTCATTACTTATTACAATCAATTATTTAAAAGAATGGGAAAAGCTTGATGACATTAACATTCAACAATGTTTTGATCAAATTTTAGATGTCTCATGCTTTGAATCCTTATCACAAGAAGCAACATTTTTAAAAAGAAATATAGTTAGCACCAAAAAATGCACCACAAAAGCTAGGGATGAGTTAATATATATGTACAATTATAGTAAAAGTATCCACAGAAAACTAAAGAGCCCAGCAGACTAAACTGCCTATCACAGTTGAGAAAAATACTTTAAAATAACATGACCTTTTATTACCAGTGAAAAACCTGTATAATTATTGACAGTTTCTTCTTGTTTTAATAAGACTATATTTTGAACAGAAAAATTTAAAGCAAAAGAGATAACTATTTTGCCATTAAAATAACTTAGAAAGAAATAATATAATATATATTTTTTTCCATAGGTTCAATGATTGATATTACTGGAGTATGTTAGATGAAAAATACAAAATTTACATACACTGCAAATAAATCTTGTTAAAGAAAAATGGAGAACATATTTTTGGTTAAAGTATAATCATAATTTCTTATGAACATTTTTTTTCTATTGAAACTTTTTTTCATTTATGGCATTGATGATTGAAGAATGGCTTCAGATAACTGTGGTTATAAAAGACTGTTAATAGAAAGTAGGCAACAATGTTTTAAAATCCTTGACCTCTTTGTGTTTGCCCCAGCCATGGAAGCACTTAATGAATTTTTTGTTTTCTTTGTACTTCATAGCCAACAAGAGCTTCCTTGGTTTGTCAGGTTGCTTATTGCGAAGATGTTGGATGTAAACCTTTGAAATAAAGGAAATAAATTGGTGAAATTTTTTTTAATGTACTGTATGTCAATTTAAATGTCCTTTAAAAAATTATAATTAATTTGTAAATACAAATTAAGATTTAGAGATTTTTAAGATTATATATAAACTCAGCAGATTGGTTATTTAATTTAAAATTAATTTCAAATTATGAAAAAGCACTAGCTCTGTTTAAATGTAAAGGCAATAATTAAATTATTAGCCTTGCATATAAATAAATTAAGACATAAAAACCTAAATAAAGTAGTTTTCATTTGGCGGCTGGATAGCGAAGTCAATAGTGTGCTCGCCTCACAAGCTGAGGGGCGTGGGATCTAGCCCACGTTAAAGCCACAATAAAAATTATGAATGACCAACGCTAAGAAAGTCCTCCACTGACCTGGAAGGGAGATGGGGCGCCCACCAAGCCCCTTGTAAGTTCTAATGGAAACATTAGGACCCCCTACGACCATCGGTCATGGGACTTTTTGTTTTAAAAAAAGTTCAGAATAATAAGTTTATTTGAAATCACTAAATCACCTGAACAGCCAAAAGGAAATTTATAAATGACTTCATACACATACTAACCTGAGCACTCTTGAAAGCTAGTTTAATTTCAACATCACTAGTCTTTTTGCCCACCCACAGGTACACTTGTTCCCCATTATCTAGTATCATGACATCATCATCAGCAAGGTCATCCTGGATATTCAAATTTGTATTTTTTATTTTTTTAAGAAAACTAAAAAATTATTAAGTTTAACTTGATCATATATATGTCAAATACAAGTTTCTATGATATAAACAATAAAAATGAAATCTAAATGAGATTGCAAGTGTTATAAGTAATTTTTTTTAAAAATCTAAGATGTTAATTTTATTTCAAATGTATAAATATGTTGTTTTTAAAAAAAATTTTTTTTTCTTAACAGCAAATTCGTATAATTTAGAAGTTATGTAGGAAAATGGTCAAAATTATATAGGACAATTTATGGTACCTGGCAAAAATCTGCACATTTTTCTGAAACAGTAAAATAGCCCTTTTCATTTGAACATCTGAACAATCGAGCATAGTGCATAAAGGAATAATCCTGTAAGAAACAGAAAAAAGGAATGGCTTCTCAATATTAAAAAAATATAATATTTTGATGTTAATAAGCAACTTAAAATCCAAAAATATAGAAACTTGGAAATAATGTTATGGTAAATTAAAATTTTGCTCTAGAAAATGTTATTGCCTGTTGATTCTCCCTGTAGAGTTTATTACGATTTTACTTTTAGTTGTTGTTATCAGACATGTAAGAAGGTAATTAATGGAAAGTAAATGATGTGAGCGGGGCAAGACAACCTTCCCAAAAATTTATTACAATAATTATAATACACGGTGCCCTTTTGTGGGCAGCATTGTGGGCCCAACTGATACTATGAGGCAGACAGATGTAAAAGTGGTGTTGTACTGCATTCAGGCTGGCTAGTAAAAAAATGGTTATTGACTCTATTCCTTCTCCTTCTGGTTGATGTCTTCTTCAACTAAACACTGCCGAAAAGTTTTACTTTATTTTCGTACTTATTTATGTTTTTGTTGTTTGTTTTTGTTTGTTCACTGAGGAAGGCTGCTTGCCGATACGTTTTGTTGTTTTGTGGCATCTTTCGGGCTCACTCATATCCTATTCAATAACAATTTTGAAAGGCAGACAGCAGTAAGGTAAAAATATTGACAGAATATTGTAGGGTGTGCCATGAACCCAACAATATGAATACATCAGTAAGCAACCAATTTTAAAATAGATGCACCCCAAAAGTATTCTTACCTCATCGTAAGCCTTCCTTCCACCTATACCGACCCAGAAGAAGTTTTCAGGCTCCTCTCCTTCATTAATCATTTGAACTGTGAAGCCATCCTTTTAAAATTAGAAATGAACACCCCCCATAACCATTTCATCATTAAAGATAATAATTGTCTACTATATCAAAGATAACATTTGTATACTATATCAAAGATAACATTTGACTACTAGCTCAAAGACAAAATTAGTCTACTACATCAGTGCTATTCAAAATTTGTGACTAGTTGCACCAAAACATTTTTTCAAACATCTAAAAGTCCCAAACTACATCCAATAAAAAAAAGATTTAAAATTTTTTCTTCAGAAAATTATTCATATTTTTAATACATCTGTATCTTATGGTTATAGAGTCATGTTTCCAAAAAACATTATGAGCTCATCAAAAATATAAAAATTGCTAATAAAAAGAAACAAAAGCCCTTTTTAATGGCTTTTTGCTTTGTAAGGACCTAAAATGGGATGATGCAAGCTGGATAGCACAGCTTTAGATAATAAAGAGTTAACCTAGAATTTTGTCATTATTCTTTTGAAAGAACTCTATTTTAAGTTCAAACACACATCAATCTAACTAACCTTGTACATTGTATATGCAATCTCCTCAGCTATTTTGGCCTCTTTATGATCTGCCTTCTTACCGACCCAGACATATACTATTCCTTTCAGTTCATCGCTATCAAATGGTACCATAAGAATAAAACTGAAATATAAATTTATTAAATTAACTTTCTTAAAAAATGATTCAAAATTGCTACATTTTTTCGATGGATTATGCATATATATATATATATATATATATATATATATATATATATATATATATATATATAAATCAAAGTATGTATGTATCTATGTCCTTTATAGCTGACTAAACCATTCATCCGATCGCCATGAAACTTTCAGAGATTTTTGAGTACGCTCCTGGGATGGTCACTGGCTACTTTTTTTGCAAAATTTAACACTCATGGGGAGCCGGGGGCCCATAATATGATTTTTTCTTATATGAGCTATATAAAAATTAATTTAAGCGTTAGCTATTAGGTAAATTGATAGATCTTAACCAAACTTTGTATATAACAACTTGGTAGCCAATATTGAAACACTATTTGGCACTAATTTCCTAATGTCCATTTGTTTGGGGCTGGGGGCCCAAAATGTCTTTTTTCTTAAACGTTTAAGATTTTATTCCCCATTCAAGTATTAAAGATCTTGAAAAATATAGATAAATATATCCTCTATGAAATTGAATGAAATAAACAGGTGTTTTGAACTTGACATCTTGCACTAATTGGGCCCTGTGGCCCTTAATGTCGTTTTTTTTGCTTACATGAGTTTATGCGATAGCTACTGCGTAAATGAATGGAGCTTAACTAGGGCTGCGGAAATTATCGATTAATTTCTCGATTAATCGTTAAAAATTTTATCGATTAAAATAATTTTAATCGATAAAAATTCGATTAAAATTTAAGAAAATATTTATAATATTTTTGTTTAAATTTTAGTAATAAATAATTAATTATTAATGATTAATAATAATTTATATATATTTTTTTGCGTACAAACATCTCCCGCGTAATATTAAAATTAATTTTATTAATTTATGTTGACAGGCAGACGTTAACTAAAAAAAAGCTGACAGCCAGAGCCGTCTTTACACCATTTTGGGCCCCCGGGCAAAGAAATAGTGTTGGGCCCTTCCCCCGCAGGAATAAAAAATGAATATATATAATAAATATAAATAAACATATTACCATGGGGCCCATATCCTCGTGGGCCCCCGGGCAAATGCCCAACGGGCCTATGCGTTAAGACGGCCCTGCTGACAGCATCGGCGCAGTTAAATTTAAACATATAACTAGAAACTTGAGCAAATATGTTGTTTTTAAGCTCACTGCGGATGGCAAAGTCGAAGATGGTGAAAACGTTTAGTGTGTTCACTGCCATAAACAATTATCTTTTAAAGGATCAAATACATCGCTGACGTACCACCTTCAGCACAAATCAAGTATCAACACATTGTAATGAAATTTAGTTCAAAATATTCTTAATTTTCAATGTCAGTGAGAAATGTTCAGTTTAATGTCAAAAATTTCTATTTTTGGTTTTAATCGAAATTATCGATTAATTAATCGATAATTTTTCAAAAGTTAACGATTAAAATGAAATTAATCGATAACAGCCCTAATCTTAACCAAACTTTGTATATAAAAACTTGGTAGCCCATATTTAAATAAAAAAGGACACTGCACTTCTAATGCCTATTTGTTCAGGGCTGGGGGCCCCAAATGTCTTTTTTTCGATCTTGAGAAATATATCCATGATGAAACTGAATTTAAATTAACCGAATGGGCCTGGGGGCCTCTTAATGTAATTTTTCCCTTATATTAGCTATATAAAAATTTGTTTAAGTGTTAAATAATGGAAAAATAACTGGATTTTGACAAAACGTGGTAAATAAAAACTTAAGAGCCTATATTAAATTAATATAGGGCACTGAACTCCTAATGTCCTTTTCCTCGGGGCTGGGGGCCCTAAATGTGTTTTTAGTAAACTTTTAATATTGTATTCCCCATCCAATTTTACATGATATTGAGAAATATAGATAAATATATTTGTTATCAAATTGATTGAAATGAACAAATTTTCTAACATCATATGTTAAACTGATGGGCCCGGTGACCCTTTATGTAATTTCTTTTTTATCTATATGTATTCCTTTTTACTGAGATCGTTGCAACGCACGACGGTTCTGCTAGTTTTTAATAAATTTTAGTTCAAAAATACATAGTTGATTAAGTAAAATAATTTGTCTTTGGATAGCATACACTTACCAAAATCGTGGACTGAGCCATGTCGCATCAGGTTTCTCCAACTGTTAAAAAAGATTAACTCTTTAAATTTTGTTACAAATTTGTAAGTTTAGAAATGGGGATGTTAAATTCTTAAAGGTTCACTTCATTCTTAAAATTTTGAAATTTTCTTTTTAAAAAGTTATTAGGAAAACAGACCTGAATGCACCTGGTCGCAATTGGGCTTCCATTCGCTCTCAATTGGAAAAATTCAGTGCTAGGTTTCACCTTCACAGAATCAGCTGGTCTTCCTGCTGGACGTTTGCCCAACTTTATGATAAATTTTCTATGAAAGTGAGAAAGAAATTTGAGATTCTCTTGTTGCTGGAATTGCCTCACAACCTCTAGCTTGTCCCCAAAGAGTGCTTGAAATTTCTTTTGAAGACTGCAAAGAATTAAAGTGTAATTAATATCAGTAAATATTATTACGGATTCCATGAAATTTAAGCATGGCTTATAGGTAATATTATTTGAAAAATACAAGATGTTTTCTTTTATTACCTAAGCAAGAAAAACAAATAACAAAGAACTATGTTAGGGATTATCTGACATCTTCTTCTCAACAAAATAATTTCACCCCTATTTTCAGAAAATAACATAATATATTCTGTTTTGCTATAATAAAATATTTACTGTATTGTTATTTGAAAATCAAATATTTTATGCAGCTATAAATTTAAATTATCATACCTCTGAGTCGAAAATTTTCTGCTGGTTCATTGAAACTCAATTTTATTTTACACATTTAATGTATAATGAATATTATTCGGGTACATTATAGATTAAGATGATTTATACTTTGTGGAGGCAACTTTGTTTCTAAATACCTGAAGGTAAAAGTTAACCAGCCCATGTTGGAAGCATTTCTTCCTTGCCAGAAATAAACAATGCACTTGAACTCATCTTCTGGCAAGTCTTCCTCATCAATGTCCTCCTCTCCCTCGGGCAGATCAACAGGCACCCAGTATCTGCATAAGAACACATAACAGTCTTCTGTATGGAAAATGCCTGTTGAGTAGGAAAAAAATACTTAAGTTTCAAAAGCATAAAAAAATTTAAAGAAGACATAATGTAATCGTGAACATTTTGGAATGACAAAGGGCTCTTATTTCATTTTTAGAATAATTTCAAAAACAGACAAAATATAAAAAATATCTCAAGAATTTTTACCAAGTTCTTCATCTGGGAGTCTAACAAATTTTTTTCCCTCCAAAACAAAAGATTCTTTTCCATCAAGGTCTTCGTTCCAGTCTGCTGAAAGTGTCTCCTGAAGATTCCAAAGAACAAAATTGAACTTTTGATAAGTTAGCATAATTATTTAATTCACATGGCAAATATTATAAACAGACAATTTAACTACAGTCTTAAAAAAGGTTGATAATCTCTCAAAAAAATGCATTAAAAAACTGAAGGTTCTTACAGCTTCTTCTTCTGTCATTGTAGGTTGCCTTGGCATGAAAAGTGCAGATAAATCGGTCTGCATCTTGTCCTTTTCCATGATTACCTGTTCATAAAATCATTTCTCATAAATTAGGTCTATGAAAAGTATGAACTGTAGGCCTATGATTTAATTATAGGAGAGGGGGGGGAATAACAAGCAACATATCAGTCTCACCCACATACCTTTATATCTGCTCCCCGTCTAGCAATAGATTCAACAGATCGTGTGTAGTCTACTGGTAAAACATCATCCCAGCCAACAAATTTAGTCTTGAAGATCTGTGGTTCTGTCCTACAAAATTTGGGAAGTGATGAAATATTGAGTTGCTAATTTTTTAAAGTATATTTTGGAAAATGTCAATTATCAATGAGACCATCAATATACATAATTTGCAATCTCTGTCACGTCTGTCTGTCCCGTGACACTACTAATTTTAGAAAGCAGCGCACCAAATTACTGCACCAAAAATAACACTTTTCGAACGTTCCGCATAAAATTGTTCAATATGATAATAAATGAATCAAATAAAAATAAATAAAATAAATGAAAGTTCTGTATTACGATATTTTTTAATCTGATGTGTATTTATTTTGAAAACTTCAGTCATTTTTGACGGGTGATACACTAGTAAATACATAAAGAATACAATGAATTTGTTTCATACCCTTCAAGGCATCGATAGATTGTGACGAATTCGGGTCTGTCAATCATGTCATGGAGTTCCTGAGCCAGTTTCAGGGCTGCTGCTCTAACCAACCTTGTGGATTTTTTCCCAATCCTAAATGGATAGATTTTAATAATGCTTTTATCTATGGAAACATTCCAACCGAAAGGAAACAATTTTTAACAATACACCCTTTGTGGTACTTTCTTTTTAATACACTAAAAGACTAATACACAGCTGTTAAATGAGTAGTTTACAAATAAAATAAAATTATGATTTCTAACCATAATGGATAATATGGACTTACCATACAAAGACATCAGTTATACAGTCTAGTATATATACACATTTAGTATCTAGCAACGTGTTGACTAGTCGATTTTTGGGGATGTGTACTACAATAAATAGAAAAAATATGCATATAAATATTCAATAAAAGTCATTTATATAAAAATTCTATGTAATTATAATTCTTCAAGTACATAATTTCCTATAATACAAAATCCATTTTTATTAATTTCAATAATCAGCAAATGATAAAACATTTTTTTAGCTAATATTTGGGATGTCTCAAAAGCTGGATGCAGAATAAAACTTAGAATGTTTTAGAAGTCAGCTTACCCTGAGGAAGCTCCAAATATCCTTTACCAAGTCCAACTCTGTATAGTCTTGGATTGGCTATAGGAATGTCAGACAGTGAAGAATTCTGCAAACGTAAAATTATATCAGAAGATCAGAAAAGTTTACACACAAAAAATTAAGCATAAGGTGTAAGGTTAAACACAGACCAATGTTCCCTTTAAGTGCGCGGCAGCGCAGTTATTTGACAGATGTCGCGCAGCAGTTTAGAATTACCGCGCAGCAAAATATTTAAGAAATAATGGTTGCAGTGCAACTTTGCACAAGAGTTTCTTTACTTTGCACACGGACCAACGAACATTGACACTGACATCAAACAACTCAAGAAAAAGATTAAAGTTTTTATACCTTCAATTTAACATTCACATCAAAAAGTCAGGCACAAGATTAAAAGTTGATACCTTGAATTCCACATAATCAGGAGTTTCACTAATAGTTCTCCAGAAGTCTGCAGTTTCTTTGCCTTGCGCCAACTGTATAATTTCAGCCTTGCCTTTTCTTTCATTTTTATTTATTTTTTCTGCTATAAGTCTGCAATGATGATAATGGAATATGTAAATTGGTATAATCAACCAAAAGACAAATGGAACTTTTCCAAAGTGAGTCGTAATTCTTTTTAAGCACATATGCTAAAAAAGCAAAATCTTTCTAAGATGCTTAATTTTATTACCTGTTATAATTTAGTATGTTTTGATTTACATTACAATTAAGAGAAGTTTTCCATAGAAATATTACCAGTGCATTAAAAGTCAGAAATACAATGCTCATTTACTGTCAGGTATGATTGAAAGACTACCAGATATACTCATTCTATAGCCCTTTCGTTCATAAGCTGACTGCCCTCTTTTGGAAGAGAATAGTATAAAAAGTGTGTAACCTGCTAGTAAGCCAACCCCAAGAGTTACCGGTTTGTTTTTTTTTGAACAGTGGCCAAAGCGCATACATAAAAATTTGTTGTTGAAAACAAAATTTGTAAAACAATTTATTCACAAAAATAAATAAAATGATAAATCAGGTAAGTGCAGATGTTTAATAATATTTTATAGCTTCTGGTAGAGCAGTCGAATCTTTTAGAATGTAGACAAGGACATTGATGATCTACAATAACAGCACCGATATTCAATGTACAGTAGAACCCGGTTAAGTCGACGGCCTAGGGGTTTGCAGAAAGGCGTAGAGATAACCGATGATCGAGATAAACGAAAATCAATATGGCGGCAAAATATTAACATGTGCTTGAAATTTCTTTATGTACATGATGTGTGTTAATTAGTGATGGGGACGATTAATCGGAATCGTATCGGAATATCGGGACCCTAATATTTCTTCACTCTTTCCCAAGGTTGTTAAGACCGTTTGTTTTTAAGGACCTTATAATTTAAATATAACCCTTTGCTGCGTTAGCGCTGTTTTTTTCCCTAGTACATAACGAATTCAGTTACTCCTGCCCCGCCACGCCCCGTCGCGACTGCGGGTCCGTTGGTGACATCGTGTCACATCTCTTGCGTGCACTCAGTAACATTAAGGTTTTTTTTAAAATGGGGCTTGATGTTTGTTACACTGTTTCTGCTGAGTTTAGCATCATTCACAGCAGTGATTCCCAGATTGAGCAATACTGTGCCTTGGAGGGCACTTGCGTGATTTTCCTTACAAGCTACACTAATAAATGACCCGCACCCCGTGTAACCTGCACATCCCCTCATTGTCCCCGAACCATTCTCTTCCAAACCATCTTCCTTGGGTCCGTGCCCTCAGCTTACAATGGACTCAGAATTCCTTCGGTAACTTGATGCTAATCGGACTAACCAACAACAATGGTGTGGGAGACTGAGAGTGGGTAAACTGTCTGTAGTCTGTTATATTATAAATCCTAAAATCTGGGGAGCCTTGTTTATAGTAAGCACCCTATGATTTTGGTTTCGTCCCATCACTAGCGTTAATAAATGAGAATGTACATGCACATGTTTTTGGAGGTTCTTTTTACACTACAGCGTTGCCGTTATTCGTTTGATAAAGCGATCTGCATGCTATAAAAATGAACATAAATGTTTGCTAACAACAAAAGGCATATGTGCACCAACTAACAGCAGAAATTTACCAATATAAAATAAAAACCACAGTCGATTCTCGATAAAAACCTTTATATTCTTTTCTAAAGAGATATTGGTTTATCTTAAAAAATAAAATGATTAATGCATCAGGAAATTAATTAAGTTTAATAATAAAATAACATGCACTGCGAAATAATGACCATTAACGACCGGTAACTCGATTTTCGAGCACCTCGGGTAGAGACGCGTCAAACTAATTCACACACGGATCAAAGTGAAACAAGATAAAAACATCCGGTAATTTTTATTGAAATCTCGTAGAATCACATAATAGCCGGAAGTCTCGAGGAAAGTGGGATTTGGATGCTATTTTTAACTAAAAATGCGAGAGTGCGTCTCTAGGTGAACAGACGGGGATCGAGATAACCAACGTTAAGTTGCAAATTTGGCCCTTTTTTGTGCTCGAGATATTAGGGTTCGGCGATTTAAAAGAATCGACATAACCGATGAGAAAATGCTAAGAAAAAGAGATAATTTGGCCGTTCCAATAAAATACGTCGACTTAATAGGGCTGGCGAGTTAACCGTTGTCGAGTTAAGTGGGTTCTACTGTACATGCATAAATCACCTAAGACCCGCTCGTAAGCCGACCCCCCAATCTTTTCCCCTAGATTTTGTCCAAAAAAAAGTTAGCTTTAGAACGAGTATATACGGTATATACTTCTAACAGACTATTATAATAAAATACCTTTCTAAATAGATATGGCAAATATTTTAAGAGAAAATAAATCGATTTTCTAACCAGATTATGGTACATCTTGTAAAATATTTAATCAAACCTTGATTTTGTTCTTGTTACCAAATTGGACTTGCTGCCATTCCATATAAATAGTTTAAGGCCAGCATCCAGTAAAAACACATGCCTTGGGTCAAACACATCAAGCACAAGAGGACACTGAGAAGATAAATAAGTTTTTCTTCAAAAGATGCAACATTCAGATGATTATGCAATATTATGGGAAAGAAAACAAAATGTTTGATGTTATTCAGTCATGAGGTAATATAGATTTCACCAAACTTAATACTGTAGTTACATAGTTTCTTAACATATGCACTCACCCTCTCCATGTGCACAGACTGGGTTCCAGTGGCTCTGTAAAGTCTTACTTCAGGATCCTATGAGCAAACAACAGTTGGTAGATTAATAGAGTGATTATGTCTTTATTTTCAGTGTAAATTTTCTGCTTCTCTTTTTATTACTTTCCCTATGCATGCAGTGAACAAAGAAATCTATTAATGTTTTTTTTTAAAGAGATATGTTGAGATGCTAATCAACAACATAAGTGGTGTATATATAAAGTCATAAAATATCATAACACAAACAACATTAGTGATAACAAAATAAATAAGAGGTGCATGCACCGCTATCAACCTGATAAATAATAAGTGTTTGATGTTGTCGTAAATTAAAATAACAACACAAATAGTTGAGTCCTTACAGCATCCTCTACTGTGTAAAATCCACTAGAAGTACGTCCTCCTTCAATAACTGAAATGCCACATTCAAACAAGTCCAAAAACTCATCATCTTCATCATTTTGCTCTTGACGAATAGTTCTACAGTCAGCCCCTAAAAGGTTACGTAGATTAACAGCATGGATAGCAGAACATGCTTTTTTATCAAGCTGAAAAAAGAAGAAGTCACTAATTATTGTGTTTATTCACTTGTGTTGTCAACTATTGAATATAAGTATTTTAAATTGATAAGCTCATTTGATATGAGAAAGTGAAGAAAAATGTAAATAATTTTAAAGGTTTCAATTAACAAAACCTAAGTCTATGTAATATTTTGAAATAAGTTCATAAGTTGAAAATACATTTGTTTTACCATTCTTCTATTTAAAAATTTTAAGACTTCACTATTTTCAATTACCGTAGCATCATTTCCAATCCAATACCAAATTTTCCAGCTTAGGCTGTTAGACTCATCAATAAAAGTCTTTAAAATTATGTAGCAATCCGCTTGGTAAAATTTTCCAATCAGACCTGCAATAAATTAGTCAAATTTAGAAAAACCTAAATATCAGAATCTTGAAATTTTCATTAACTTCTTTCACTATTGAAATCCAGAGTTAAAAAAAATTGTAATATTATATTTAAAGCCCAAATTAACAACTCACCTTCCTCAACCTGGTTTGGTAGAAAATTTTCTATTTCCCAGCAAGCTATACCTGAAAGCAGATCAATAATTTACTACTTAAGTGTCACAAGTTTTGCTTTTTAAGCCAAAGTTCATGTTTCCAAATACAATTTTCCCTATAAAATATTGTATACCTATATACATATTGATTTTAAGAAGTAAGTCCACTTTAGTAGTTTTAATAAACTGTTATTGTATGTAGTCCATATAATTCTAATTGGGTGGTTACAGTGTCGAGCTTCTATTTAAATTGTAATGAATTCATATTACAAACATTTCACAAATAAATAATGAGCCTCCATCATGCACTATATTCTTTGTATTTAGCACAACACAAAAGATATAGACAGAAAGTAATCATTCCAAGTGGGACATAAGTTTTCTTCATTATACTATTTCATGTATTGTGCCATGAACAAATTATGGTGAGTTCTACTAGATATGAAAACAAAATATAACAAAGCAGTGCTGTTACAGCTATGATTTTCTGGTTATTTTTTACCTTATAATAGAAGATGTTAAGAGTATGGCACTGAGGGAATGTAATTTAAGGGGGAAAATGACTTTTAAAAAAATGCTTTACCTGGAATTTGTCCCACATCTTCCTCAAATATTTCACTGTAGTCTAATTGTGGTCGATGAAGATTTTCATCCCATCTCTTAGGCCTTTTCATAAAATAACAAGGTAGATGTTTAAAAATTATTGGACAAAACTCAATGGGAAAACATAAGCAACTGACAACATGGGCCACATCCCTTTTATAAAAATCAACACATTTCTGTATTACCATTGTACTTATATTTTTTATCGTGCATAGGCTCTGATTGAAGAAAAATAACTTTGACACATTTTAATTAATTCTAACCAATAGTTAAATGGCTTTTGCACACGTCCACTTCTTATGAATGAAACAATGAGAACAGAGCAGTAGTAATTTAATAGAGTCAAAATGAGGTTGAAGGATGAATGGTTGCCAATGACAAGTCTGCACACAGTACATTTTGTTATTCCATACGATCCCCTCAGCTTACAATGGACTTAGAGTGGGGGTGGGTAAACTGTCTGTTTTTTTGCCGTTATTTGTTTGATAAAGCTATCGGCATGCTATAAAAATGTACATATATGTTTGCTAACAACAAAAGGTATATGTCCACCAACTAACAGCAGAAATTTACAAATTTAAAATAAAAACCAACGTCGATTATCGATACAAACTTTTATTATATTCTCTAACATTGCAAACACAAAATTCGCGAGTCATTTCACTCTGACACAGCTCTGAAAAGTATCTGAACGCAAGCGGGCTGTGACGTCACTAGCACACCTCGCAAGGCTGAACCTTTTTTCGTGGCCTTGTTGGTTACAAAATAACTAAGAAGAACAAAAGCTGGTGATTGGCATAGTACCAGAAGCAACACAAGCCTGAACGCAAGTGGGGTGTGACGTCACCAGCACACCATGCAAAGCTGAAATTTGACGCGTGGCCTTGTTTATAAAATAACTAAGAATTTCAAAAGCTGGTGATTGCCATAGTACCAGAAGCAACACAGCGCTGAGAGCTAAATGCAAGCGGGCTGTGACGTCACCAGCAGACCCTGGTGAGGCAGAAAATTGGTCCCTTCCCTTGGTTATAAAAAAATCATAGCTAACATTTTCAAAAGCTGGCGATTGGTCATGGGGATCGAGATAACCAACGTTAAGTGGCAAATTTTTGTGCTCGTGTTATGAGGTTTTGGCGACTTAAAAAAATCGAATTAAACGACAAGAAAAAGCTAAGACAAAGAGAGAATTTGGCGGTTCCAATAAAAAACGTCGACTTAATACGGTGTGCCAGTTAACCGAGCTCGAGTTAAGTGGGCATCGACTGTACATATAAAGAAGTTCATATTTGAAATCAATTTGTGTTTGAATTGAATGAAGGCTTTAATATCCCTGGACACAAGCTGGTGATAACTGATACAAGAGTTACCAACCTACATTAAAAATATAAATCATTTCAACACAATCCAACCATCTTGGACAACAGCATGGTTTGACTAAATGAGTATACTTACTTCAATGGTTCTCTTTGTTCATCATCTTTAGTGCTTGCCTTCCCTTCAGCTTTGTCCTTAGCAACATCTCTCATACCCTGCAATATGTTGTTTCTTTTGATTAGCTCAATTTTCACATGATAAATACTACCAAATTGTGCTGTATGTACAATAAAATGTATCAGATTATAATCATAAAATGTCTATATATCTTGCAACATTCATCTTGAGTAGTTATTGTCTTTGACACCATTTAATAAAAAAACATTTTTCTTTAAAACTACATCAACTAAAATGATTTAGTAGAGATTAAACATTACAATTACAAGATCAAATATCTTTCAGAAAAACTTATGTTCATTATTGACCTTCAAGACTGACCTTCAAGACTTTCTCACTCTCTTGCCCATCTCTTCGTCTTCTCAGTCTCAATTTTCTTGCAACAGG
Organism: Ampullaceana balthica; assembly: GCA_944989445.1. Lineage (NCBI taxonomy): Eukaryota > Metazoa > Mollusca > Gastropoda > Lymnaeidae > Ampullaceana > Ampullaceana balthica. Next base: position 182,923 of record CALYLW010001083.1, read on the forward strand.
ATCACTTTTTGGTGCTAAAAATGAAATTTTAAATATATGTGTATACAAGAGAATAACATCATCAATTTTCTTTAGCATGAACCAAAAAATTATTTCTTTGTTAGGGTGCTTTATTCAAATTTTTTTAAAAACCCATATTTTGTTTTTTGTTTTAGATCCCGTAACTTTCTTTGATAAAAATAAGAAAAATGTAATATTTACAGAGAATATAGTTTGCAGACCTGCCAACCTGCCAAGAAAAAAATCTGTAGAGGGGTCCACGCGCGGCGCCGCGGCACCCCACAGCGCTGGTTTAAGGACTACATACTAAATAAATATAAAGTAATAAGTTAAATCCATTATCTTTTAATTGAAGTGTCTACAGAACACCACAGAATACTAGAAATGTTTACATTGCATTCAGATACACGAGAGAATAACCATGTTTTTCAAATATGAACAGAGGCTGCATAGAGTTCAGCTTTTCAGCATTTCCCTAGTGGCCTTTTTGAACTTGAACAGTTCTTTCGTCAATTGAAGTTAGCTTTGCTTTTAGATAAATATTAGTTTTTAGTTAGAAACTTTAGAAAGAGTATCATTCATCTGAATTAACCGAATTAATGATTGCCCTTGTTTCATTGTAATTTTTCTGTAAACATTTCTTTGACTCTGGCATTAAAAAGATAGGTATTAGAAAAATCTTTATTTCTTCCAAAAAGTCGGGTGGTAAATAAAACTGTCGATCTCACATCTGAATTTCCTATTCCTTCAACAATAACAAAGTAATTGTTAACAGATGTAGATTCACTACTTTTACTTTACTAATCAGCAGTTGTAATTTTTGCATTAAACTATTTTTCTTGTTATTGAACCCACCACTTTCAAAAGATAATTAGGTCTGGAAATGATTGCAAATGTTTCGCCACGGCCACAGGCGAGTGTTTTTCCAAATACTGATACTGTTTCGAAAACGAATGTCCGAATGACCTCTTTTCTTTATTTGTTTAGTTAGACTAGTCTTAGTCACTGGAAAAACGTTTTTAGCAGCTTTCCTTAAAAATGTATCCATTTTTTCTTTTAAAGTCACAGAACAGCTGAATTTTTTTTTATTAGGCCGGTAAAAGGAATAATGTACGATCGGATGGCCAGCGAAGAAATAGTTAGAGTATGGCAGTTCGCTTGGATAACGGAAGTGTTAAACCTTGAAACACTAGAGGATAGAAGAACCAAGAGCAAAGTAGTAATCATACATAAAGCAATTAATTCTAATTTAGAAATACAACACAAAGATAACTTAATACAACCCTCAGATAGACATAAGGATAAAAACACCTTTCTTATTCCGTATGCAAGAACAAACACATACAAGTTTTCCTTCTTCCCGTCCGGAATTCGGGCGTGAAATGGGTTGCCTGAAGAATCCAGGAAAACCAACACTTTATCAACATTTAAATCTCTAATAAAAATGCAGGACTAAACACAAACCATAGATAAGCGTAGGACGCAATAATCTTCTGTATAGGAGCGTCTGTAAACAGATAAGATAAGATAAGATAGGAAGTACAGGAAAAAACCTAGGAAGTGGCATTTTCATTTTTGAAAAACATCACCGCCATTATTAGTATTAGCCTTTTCTTTTTATAATTTTTTCGCATTCGGATTTTTGAAGGGTGAATTATTTTTTTTCGAAAAATCGGAAGATTAAGGGTCTTATCGGAATTTCGTAAGCATGGGTAAAAAATCTGTATAATTCCGATAAAATCGGGAGGTTGACAGGCCTGAGTTTGAAATATTATTTGCAAAAATTTCAAGAAAAAAGTCTTTTTTTAAAACAAATTTCTAAAGACTTTACAATTATTTTCTTTAACAAAAAACAATAAAATATGCTGACCTACGATTATTAGCTTTCTGATAATTTTAAAAAAAAATTGTTTTCCCCCAAATAATGAAAAAATATTTAACTACAGTCGAACCCACTTAACTCGAGCTCGGTTAACTCGCCCACCCTATTATGTCGACGTTATTTATTGGAACCTCCAAATTCTCTCTTTGTCTTAGCATTTTCTCGTCATTTCATTCGATTTTTTTAAGTCGCCGAAACCTCATAACACGAGCACAAAAAAGGGTCAAATTTGCCACTTAATGTTGGTTATCTCGATCCCCATGACCAATCGCCAGCTTTTGAAAATTTTAGATGTGATTTTTTATAACCAAGTGAAGGCATAAAATTTCTGCCTCGCTGGTGACGTCACAGCCCGCTTGCTCACAGCACTGTGTTACTAACTTAAATCACCAGCTTTTGAAAATGTTCTTATCGATAGGGTTGAACCGATCTGTTCGGCTACTCGGCATGGCCGATTTTGTATACTCTGAGATACTCGGCAATCGGCCACGTAAGTGATGCCCAGTATTACATAATTGCTCCAATAGCAAAGATGCATGCAGAATCGCATGTCTAAAACATTTCGTTGCGTATGGAATAACAAAATGTACAGTGTGCAGACTTGTTGTCATTGGCAACCATTCATCCTTCAACCTCATCTTGACTCTATTACTATTACTACTGCTTTGTTCTAATTGTTTCATTCATAAGAAGTGGCCGTGTGCAAAAGCCATTTAACTATTGGTTAGAATTAATTAAAATGTATCAAAGTTGAAGGTTCAAAAGGAGTTCCTAATTTATTTTTGTACACTTTTATAGAGAAGAGTTCGCTTTGTTATGAGTCATATATAGGTCATGATAAACAAATAACGGCAACGCTTTTGTGTAAAAAAAACCTCAAAAATCATGTGCATGTACATTCTCATTTATTAACGGTAGTGATAGGACGAAAAATCATAGGGTGCTTACTGTAAACAAGGCTCCCCAGATTTTAAAATATATAATATAACAGACTACAGACAGTTTACCCACCCACACTCTCAATCTCCCACACCATTGTTGTTGGTTAGTCCGATTAGCATCAAGTTACCGAAGGAATTCTAAGTCCATTGTAAGCTGAGGGGATGGACCCAAAGAAGATTATTAGGAAGAGAATGGTTCGGGGACAATGAGGGGATGTGTAGGTTACTTATTTGTGTAGCTTGTAAGGAAAGTCCAAGGCACAGTATCGCTCAATCTGAGAATCACCGCAAGACGGCGCGCGCGCTGCGGCGTGGCGGGCAGGAGTATATGACTTCGTTATAGTTATGTACTAGTAGTACTAGGGAAAAAAAACTGCGCTAATGCAACAAAGGGTTAAATTTAAACTTAAAAGGTCCTTAAAAACGAACGGTCTTAACAACCTTAGGAAAGAGTGAAGAAATAGGGTCCCGATATTCCGATACGATTCTGATTAATCGTCCCATCACTAATTAACGCACAACACGTACATAAAGAAATTTCAAGCGCATGTTAATATTTTGCCGTCATATTGGTTTTTGTTTTAACTCGATCATCGGTTATCTCGATGCCATTTTTCATACCCCAACGCCGTCGACTTAACCGGTTTCAACTGTATTTTAAATCTCATAAAGTTAAACTTTACAGTGCAACATGTAAAATATATAAGTTTGAATAAGTAATGCAGTGATAAATTGATTTATTTAATAAAAATTATTTACTGTAATTTTCATGTTGTATACAAAAGTTGCTAGTATTCCTCCCCCCATCTCCCCGAGAGACCAAGTGCTATTTGCCGTGCCTGTACATGAAAATTCTCTAAATTCATTTGACAATGCTGATTTCAAACATAAAGAAAACATTTCATCATATTTTGGGATCGAAGTAAATAATGGCGGCTGCAAATAACCCATCAAACTATGTTGGTGGCAATGCTTTAACTTTCCAACTTCTATAGTTACTTAACAAAATATAATGACCCCCTTTCCAGCAATAATTGGAATTATTAAAAATTACTTAACCTGAATGTATATTTTGTTAGAATGAATGAATGAATGACCCCCTTTCCAGTCCATGACGGACTATGGGGCAAGTGATGTAGCGTTCACAAGTTTTTAGCCACCACTAACGAGCAGGGGAATGTGTGGCCAGCACAATGCCCCAGGGGCCTGCCAGTACCTGGGCTAGAACCCGCGACTCGGGATCTGCCTCGGATCGATAGTCCAGTGCGCTACCACTTAGACCATCGCGCCCCGCGGTGGTCTAGCGGTAGCGCGCTGGACTGCAGAACTGAGGTAGAAGAGAGTCGCAGGTTCTATTCTCACTGCTGGCATGGCCCTCGGGGCATTGTGCTGGCCACACATTCCCCTGCGCTCGTTAGTGGTGGCTAAATAAATCTTGTGAACGCTACTTCACTTGCCCCATAGTCCGTCATAGACTGGAAAGGGGGTCATTCATTCATTCATTCTAACAAAATATACATTCAGGTTAAGTAATTTTTAATAATTCCAATTAGTGCTAGCCCCCCAGGTAAGCCAATGCACACTTTTATCAAGCCATGAACAATATTTTGTAATTTCCCACCCCTATTGTTACACAGAAAACAAAACAATTTTATCACACCCACCAACTATAATATTATTTCAATTTAACACCCCTTAGATATATACAATACACACAAACATATTTATAAACACTTACATGGAGATTGTCCTGATGAAGGCACCGGTTGGGCACCAGCAAGTCGCAGCTGAGTATTAAGAGTGAAGTCAATGTTGTAGTACTGCAGTGCAGACTTGGCCTCTTGCGGCTTAGGTGGCATGACCAGATCTGGGTTTTCTCTTACATCGAGAGTCTGAGATTTAAGTATTTTTTTAAAATGAGAGTGTAAAATAGCAAAATCCTAAAACCTTTACTTACATCTGCAATGAAATTTTCAATAAAATGTTTATTTTAGTTTGGAAGACAACAATTACCTCTAGCTCCGGGAGTAAATGCAAGATGTCAGGTAAGGTGATTAACCTGTTGCCATTTAAAATAAGTTTTTTCAACTTTCCACACCTGCAAACAGGAATTAAACATCTTTTAACTTCAGTGGCAGATTTATGTCAGAAATTTGAGATTTTATCTATTATTATATATGTGATTAGGATAACTCAGTTTTGATATATAAAACTATAATAAATACCTGCACCTTACACATTTTATGCATAATCATCAAAGGAATAATGATTTGGTAAAAAATTGTTTCTTAAATGAGTGACTTCTTATCACTAACAAACCTTCCTAAGCCTTCTGGAATCATTTCAAGATTATTTTTAGATGCACTAAACACTTGAAGATTATGTAATTTTCCAATATTGGCAGGAATCCCTTCAAAGTCCAGTTGGTTACCATTGAGGTAAAGCTTCTTCAAGTTCTGGAGTTTATGTAGAGATGACTAAGGGAAGTTTAAAGATAACAAGAAAATGTTAACACTTTTCTATCAATAAAAGGGTAAAGCTAAATTCTGTATTTTACCTCTCCATTTCCTTATCATTGATTGAAGCTTTCTGGTCACACAAAAATAGGCTGGAATGTTTTGTATCTTAGGCTGCCAGAGGATGCATTCCCCAGCAAGGCCCTCCCACGTTTTGAAGTCAATATGCGCCAGTAGCATTTTTTTTTACAGATGTCTTTGTAATGCAGGAATGTATTAAAACCACAATAAATGAGTAACTTACCGGTAAGGCTTTTAGCTTATTGCGAGACAAGTTTAGAGTTTCCATTTTCCCCCATGTATCTGAAAAGTGTTAGTTAAAGTAAATATGAATGTTTAGGGCATAATTAGATTTAATCAAAATCTTTAATTAATAATGAAGACCACAGTCAAAACAGAGACTTCAATTCATCTTATTTTTTTGTAACTGCATGTATAAGTTTTGTACCTGGTATATGAGCTTAAGATATTCACTTCAGTAGCTTTTTTTTTGGGGGGGGGGACACTTGCACATATAAAAATTAATTATTTCAAAGGCAAACTTGAATTTTTAGATATTTATTATACTGTAACAGTGTCATATTAACACTTACCGATCATTACAGATAATTCTGTAATTTCATTATTGCTGAGATTAAGTCGTTTCAAAGATTCAAGTTTATAAAGAGCTTCTGGCACTCGAGTCAAAGTGTTGTAAGACAAGTCCACATCTTCAAATACAAAGAAGAAATATAACACATGCATCAATAACTTGTCATTACAAATAATGGAATATCAGTACTGTAGTTCCTTCTGATTTTAAAACATGAATTTTTTAATAATATACAAAATATGACGGTTTGAACACAAATTTATCATACACAAAATATCAGTGTTTGGTATTAGAACCAGCTTCTGATGTTTATAATTTAAAAATAATTAATTTAAGACTGATTTAAATTGTTTGGATATATTTGTAGTACTTTCTTTAAACATTTGCCTGTAGTTTTAACTAACGTAGTACATAATTTACTTAAGGTCTCTAAAAAAATTCTACAAATTATTAATAACAGTTAAGAATAAACCAGAAGATTTTATCTGCGTTTCACTCTATTCACCTTGCAAATTTGTGAGCGTGTCCAAGCCAGTAGGGAAATTATTAAGAGTTCTCTGTGTATTTTTCATTCTCAATGTCTGTAAAGCTGTGAGCACTGGTAGTTGCCTATAAATGTTTGAACAAAGAAAGTTAGGCTTTTCAAATGAGATGAACTAACTTCACTGTTCATCAAATTAATATATGTCTTGAATGCTGATTACCTTAGTTGGGCATGTATGAGTGGGTTGTTATCAAGAATCAGTGTGTGAAGACTGGTCAATCGCCTCATTTGTGGTGGAAGAGTTTCTGAGGAAAAAATTGTAAAACACGTTTAGTTTTTATTTATTATGAATAAAAATATTCTAATAACTACCCGGTAATTATTATTTTGAAATTAAATTAATTACAGTAATTAATTAAATTAATTTAAATACTTCAAAATAAATAAAACGTATCGTTTGTCTGATAATTACAGCATCAAAATTTATTTACTTTAAACTAGGGTTTTTAATTTCGATTTTTTTGGCAAACCGATTATCTGTTATGTAAATCCGATTTTAAACCGGTTATCGTTTTACCGCCGACTTCATAGAAATATATTCTTATAAGGCTGGCAAATATGACATAGAATAAGGAAACGACGTGACATGCAATACGTAATGTGGGGAATTGCATTTATGTCTAGCCTACATCATGATTTCGACAATAGAGACTGTGGCGGATTTGTCGTCTAGGGGGATCTAGGTCCTCCTTTGGCCACAGATATCAACCAGCTTCTTCAACTCCGACAGAGTCTCGGCTGGTTAATGGAAACACAAAGTACAACATTGGACGTTGGAAGTATTCACCAACACTTGATTCATTTCAAACAAGTTTAATCACATCCTCTTGACATATCCATGACCATAAAGTTGACAACTTTAAAATAACTTTCACATCGTTCAAAGTACATCGCGACCCACTCTCTCGTCTCAGTTCGTATTCTGATCAGCTCTTTCTTCTGTCACCCCACACCTCACTACTTATAACCCGTCTCCCTTCATGAATTCATGACCGACAAGATCGGATTTCCGATTATCTTTTAACAACCCTACTTTAAACTAAAGTTGTTAACAATTAATCAATCCCTATTTAATCCGAACAAGTTAACCATAACTTCAATTTGTTTGTAATTGTGCATTACCCAGAGTTCAACCATTAATTATTTTAATTTATTAATAATCCTAGCTAGTTGATTAGTGATTAATTATATGGTATTATAAAATTTAATAAATATTTCATCACTACTTTCTCAATACAGTCGAACCCAGTTAAGTCGACGGCGTTGGGGTATGAAAAATGGGGTCGAGATAACCGATGATCAGGTTAAACGAAAACCAATATGACGGCAAAATATTAACATGTGCTTGAAATTTCTTTATGTACATGATGTGCGTTAATTAGTGATGGGACGATTAATCGGAATCGTATCGGAATATCGGGACCCTAATATTTCTTCACTCTTTCCTAAGGTTGTAATGACCGTTCGTTTTTAAGGACCGTTTAAATATAACCATGGTTCCCACTCAGTCAGGAAAACAGGAAAAAGTCGGGAATTCTTTAAAAAAATTTCTCGGCCTTTGAAAGTCGGGAAAAGTTATGACTAGTCGGGAATTTTTTATATACTTATATATATATATTTTATGCCGAAGTAAAGCACTTTGATTACGTCTCTGTGGTCATGTTTCGATTCCATTTAATAAAATAAAAAAAAAGTTACCAGTTTATAATTGTCTGCGCATGCGTTAAAACTAAGGTCAAATTTTTCGCCTCGCCTCGTCCCATGACGCTTGTGGCGTGGCATGTCACGGCCGCTCGCGTTTGCAATGCACGTCGAATCAGCGAATTTAAAAAATAAATAAATAAACATATCAATATGGTAATTTTAAGTTTAATGCTTTTGACGTGCAGGATATCTGTCACTATCAGACCGCTCTCGAATTTACTCAGTCAATCAAACTTGTAATATAAATAAAACTATTGCGGCCTTGACCGTTGATCACAGCACGCTGTGTGTTAGACCTCCGCCGGCAACTAAGTCTAAGCAAATTTTTTAAAAAATCATTCCTTATCAGAATTCCACCTACAACAGTGATGACGTGTATATTATATATATATATACTGGAATATTAAGAAAATGATTTCACCGTCACGCGCGTGTTAGTCAGAGTCACGTATCTTACTGGTAACAAAAGCAACAACAAACTTTTAAAAGAATAATAATTTTTTATTTAATTAATAAATAAAAACCACCGTCGATTCTCGATACAAACCTTTATTTACATTTCTAAAGATATTCGTTTATCTTAAAAAATAAAATGATTAATGCATCAGAAAATGAATTAAGTTTAATAATAATATATCATGCACTGCGAAATAATGACGGATTAAAGACCGCTAACGCGATTTTCGAGCACCTCGGGTGAATACATACTCAAACTAATTGACACACGGAATCAAATTGAAAATTTAAAAAATCCGGTAATTTTTATTGAAATCTCGTAGAATCACACAATAGCCGGAAGTCTCGAAGAAAGCGAGATGTCAACACTGTTTTGAACTAAAAATGAGAGAGTGCATTGCTAGGCGAACAGACGAGGATCGAGCTAACCAGCGTTAAGTTGCAAATTTGGCCCTCTTTTGTGCTCGAGGTATTAGGGTTTCGGCGACTTAAAAAAATCGAATCAACCGATGAGAAAATGCTAAGACAAAGAGAGAATTTGGCGGTTCCAATAAAAAAACTTCGAGTTAGTAGGGTGGGCGAGTTAACCGGGCTCGAGTTAAGTGGTTCGACTGTAGTTTGACTTATGAACTTTTAAAAAATTATTATATTTATTTTAAAATAATTTCATTATTTTTATTTTTTGTGAATTTTCAAAGTTGCTGGGCATTGCGTTAGGAAGACCACTAGGGACAAGTGCTAATAAATTTGTTACACTCTCTTTGCTTGTGGTTCTGAAAAGAAATATACATTGCTGCTGCTACTGCTAATGAATGGTTTAACATTTTTCTGAACAGTTAGTAGCATTGTTTTTTACAGCTAAATGGCCCTCAAAAAAAAACTATCGTTCATAACAATTTTACTTAATACAAATAATTCTTACAATGAAAAAATCTTACCTAAATTGTTATTGCTCAAGTCTACAAAGACAAGATCTGTCAAATTGATGAAAAGCTGATTGGGTATCATTTCAATCCTGAAAATTATTTATAAATCAACATAATTTTTTTATTTCACTAAACAAATTGGAGTTTTGATATAAAAAAAAACCAACTTAAAATGTTTTCCTTTCCCTGTGTAATATAACTCCGGATCAAAGAATATGTTAAAATAAGTATTCCCAGATACCTCAGTGTTTACAGTAAAAAAAAATTACCTATTGTATAAATTGCTTACAATCAAATTAAGTATGTAAACATGGTCAACTCACTGATTATGACTTAGGTTAAGCACAAGAACAGACTTGGCATTTTCCAATTCTGGAGGAACTTGTGTAAGCTTATTGTGGCTCAAGTCCTAAGTACATAGATGTGAAATCTTTTTGTTATTTTTTTGTTACAGTTAAAATTTCAATGAAAATAAATAACATTCACAGCTTTTTAATAACCCATATTAATCATCATTAAAAAGCCTTAGAAAAATGATTATATACGTATATATATAATATCACTCTACCAACAGATGACACATGGCCAGTGGTTTTTTAAATGTAACTAATATTTTAATTTAAGGAAGTCTTAATTGTTGCATGAATTAATTGGGCCTTGTTTACCTAAGTCTATTTCCTGTGGGTATTTTATTGCATATCCACACACTTTATTTCAATTCTTTTTAAGTACTTGGGTTTTTTCATATTCTCTTCTTTCATTTTTAGGAATGTGATATGTTATACACATTTTATGTAAACTAAAGTAAATTGCCATGCTTTTTTATTAGTTGTATAAATGCAGGTTCATATCAAAAGCTTTTCAATGTTTATTTGGTATCATTACAAACAAAATTGTGTTTAATAGCTTAACTTTAATCAGCCTAAATAGAAGAGACTGCAATGGGTTTCAATAATTACTGAGGAATTTTCACTCCTCTGCTAAGTTAGGAAGACTCTTGTCTTTAAAGCCTAGAAAACTTTTCTTAAAAATACAGAGAGTCTCAGTGTGGCTCAATCAACTTAATGTGGCCGTTCAACTAAAGGTATAATGCCAGCTGAGAGAGGAAGTTGCATGAACAGCTTATTTGTCTTTACAGTGCTTTCATAGATCTGTCGTTATACACAGTTGGACTGCAATAAAGCTTTCAGACTGAACACAAGAGACCAAACGATTTGTGTGAATAAATCAATATTTGTAAAGCTGCCAGAATAAGTACAAGTGACTGAGAATGTAAAGCAGAAGACCGATCTACTTGGCTCACAGTTGTCAAAGAGGGCGTCATAGTAGCCGAGAGGATGCGAGAGGTACAGACAGAAGAGCTAGGAGAAAGGCCAAAACATTGGGATGCACAGAACTCGTGTGCAAAAGCTGTGGAAAAGACTGTCACTCAAGGAAAGGACTGCTCGGCCACACGAGGAAATACAACCCAACCCAACGGTGATGCACCATCGTCTCTCGACAAGGAAGGATGCCAATGATGTAAAGCTTTATAAATAATTGTAAAATCTTTTTTGGTTTTTAACTGTAATTTTTTACACTTTCTTCCTATTCTACTATGATTTGTTTTTCTCAGGGAATTTTGCCCAAAATTTTTAATTAGTTTTTTCCATGGTAGGTTGGAATGATTATGGTGTAAATTTAATTTAAGCACATTTCAATGTTTATTGGTAATGATGAAGGCATTTGCCAAAACATCTGTACCTATGATTGTCTATTAATAAAGCTTAACATTTATTGTTTCATCACACAAATCGTTTGTGTCTCATGTATATCATAGATATAACCGGAATGGCCTTGTTAAATTTTGCAAAACATATGTTTCCCAAAGACCATTTGCATACAGATGGTCATTTCAAATGCATAGCAGAGTAACCTCAAATGGCAGACAAGGGATGAGCAGTAATCTTATCATAGCAGAGTAACCTCAAATGGCAGACAAGGGATGTGCAGTAATCTCATCATAGCAGAGTAACCTCAAATGGCAGACAAGGGATGTGCAGTAATCTTATCATAGCAGAGTAACCTCAAATGGCAGACAAGGGATGCGCAGTAATCTTATCCTAACAAAGAAGATGTGTGTTATCATTACTATATGACAGTGAGATGTGGACATCTAATTCAATTTGTGAGCAGAAACTGACAGCTGCCACTAGAGATGTCTACTAGAGATGTCTGCTACAGATGTCTGCTTCACATTTTGAATGGCAAGACAAAGTGCTTAACACAGATACGTTGGAGCAAGACAAACTGTGTAACCTGCTCTTCACTCTAAAGCTATGTCACTTACAAAGCTCAGAAGAAGGTTGTATTAAAATGAATCTGCTGCAAGGATAGTTGACAGAAGGGTAAAAAAAAATTATTAACAACCAAGACTTTGATTTAAGGACTTTTGCAAAAGGAACATGAAGGAATTCAACATAGAAATCAGCTATAAAGAGAAATTGTTCAACAGTGTTTCAGCAGGTAAACAGCGGTGTACTGAAGATGTGAAAAATAAAGAACATTATGGAAGGTCAAGATAACCCGAGACTGCCATTCCAGAATAGGCCACATAAACCAATTGAAGTGTCAATAGGTACTCAAACATATCTCAAAGTTGAAAAATGCCATAAATATTGATTTATTTATACACATTTTTATTGTCTGATTTATCTAATTAAAAGCTTTATTGCAGTACAACCTTTTTATTTTAACATTTTGATAAAGTTTTCTGGAAAATACAAATTTCTAAATTTTTTAAAGTCACTCACAACAATTGAAAGATCATTGCTCGTAAAGATTTTGCTAGGCACACCAGTGTCTGTTAATTGATTGAATCTGAAATTGATGCTGTGAAGGGCCGGAAGTGATGGTAGATCTTTACCAAGAGACTGGATATCATTGTGAACCATAACAAGATCTTCCTGTAACAGCAAAAGATTAAGTCAAAGTCTACTAGTTGTAAATAGCTTTTTACAAAAGCTTTAATCTATCTTTAATATAAAATTCTATTATCAAGCATAACATTACTTTTGACAGCATTCAAATTTTAAAAAATTAGCTTACCAATTTGTTAAGAAAACCTATTTCACTTGGTACTTCCTTCAGGTTTGTGTGACTCAGTCGAAGCCAACGAAGCCCTGTCATATCTTGTACATGATCAGGAAAACTTCTCTGAAATAGATTTTTTTTTAAATTTGAGACTTAATATGCAAAAATGAAGATCATATGAATACCTTAAAGTCTTTCTTAAGTATAGTGAAAATATTTAAAATACACATTTAAATACCCGACAACTCTAAAGATATAGAAAAAAAAATTAAAATAAAAAATATATTTTACCCAATGTAAGTTTTTTTTCTGCTTTTCAAAAATGTATTTAGTAAAAAAATGAGTTTAAAAAATATTCTGTCTTTTAAACTTTCATATTCATTAATTAAAGATTATTCCTTTTTAGTTAACCCTGATTGCTTATTTTGATCAATAAAAAATAAAGAAAATGCTAAGAAGATAGTATTTTTATGGAAACATATAACATGCAACTACTTCTTTGGAAAATGCTCGCTTGATGTTTTGGGCCAGATGAGTTAACTTTCTTCATAACGTTAATTAGATTTTCCATTTTTTTTAAAAAGTACATTACACTGAGAGTGGTAAGAGGAGATGAGCTACCAATGCAGCAGGCTCAATTCATTTGCACATGTGTTGGTTGTTAGGGATAGCACTAACATTGTTAATTTTGCCTAAAAATTAACATATTAGCTGAAATTACACAAGGAAAGAGGGCAATCACTACATTCACCATGAAATAAGCTTACTAAGTTAAGAGTTATTGAATTTGAACTCTGCATATGGCAAAATATTCTCAGTGCAATTCTCTCTTAGGCATCAGTTTAATTATTAAGCTCAAAGTCTTTGGTTGTTTTTTTTTATTTTAAGGAATTTTTCAAAAAGTTGCAGTTCAAAGAGGCAGAATTTCCGTTTACAATTTCTAAATTATTGAAGGAATAATTAAGTAGGTTAAATTATTTATAACTTAGGTATGTTTTAGCCTTAACTTTAATTATGCAGATTTTCAAAATGAGTATGAGTAATGGAATAAGTCATAAGTATTTATTATTTATCACAAATTTTTAAGGTAAATGTCTGCTTAACAGAGCGGGCCATATATGGTATTACAATATATGGCTACTATCTTTGTTGCATTGACAATAGACAAAGATGGCGGCCGAAAAAAATAGAAGTCCTACATGGTCCATTCTAAAATATTTTTATGAATTAAATGCCAATATCTCCAATTCAAAGTTTTAAAAAATAGCACTATAACTTACTTTTCATTGATCAGAATCGTACAAATTACATTTTTAAAATTCTGTGACAAGATTAACACTTAAAAATTATGTATCCAAAATATTAAAATATGTTAATGTCAGAAACGATACCCATAGCATCAAATCACATTTGTTTCCTAAAACTTAATATATTTTTTTAAAGTTTTGTCACAAAATCTCCACACAAACCAATCTGAACATTTTTCACAAATGCCCTTATGAGCACTGGAGATTAGCAGGATAATGTGTGAAATTGAATTTGCAATGTGCGACTAATTTTAACAATCCTTTCCAAATCTGCTGTAAAATAGTACCATCTTTTTTTTTAAATTGCCCCCCCTTCCCCCCCCCCACTCAATTTAAAAATAATTCTTTTTTTTCAAAATTGGGAACCCACCACATAATTTAATTAATAATGTAATTTATCTATGGCGGCTGGATAACGAAGTCAATAGTGCACTCACCTCACAAGCTGAGGGGCGTGGGATCTAACCCACGTTAAAGCCACAATAAAAATGATGAATGACTAACGCTAAGAAAGTCCTCCACTGACCTCGAAGGGAGATGGGGCACCCACCAAGGTCTACCAAGCCCCTAGTAAGTTCTAATGGAAACATTAGGACCCCCTACGACTATCGGTAATGAGACTTTTTTTTCAAAAATTTTAATTTATCTAAATAATATATATTGGTGTATTTAATAAATAATGAATGTAAATTTTGCAACAGTGGTAGTCTTTCTTTATTTTAACAAAGTAACAAATACATAACTCTTTTAAAAAAACTTAAGAATTAAGCCAATTTAAAATCTACTATTTCTTATTAATTATTAGTCTTGAGTGAGTCTTACTCAGTGAGCAGGCTTACACTTTCAATAATTTCATTACGGAAAGTATTTTTAAAAAATTCCCCAAGTCTATAACTAAAAGGTTTAAGTGGTCTGAAACCCTTACTTTTAATTATATTAATAAGTTTAAGGTTAAGTTTCTTAAGTTTTAGTATTTAAATTAAAACTGGACCTATGCCATCATAGCCTATTAACTATTGTCTTAGTTTATGAAGCCTATAGTTATAGCATACAGAATAGCCCAATGGTGGCTCTTCTGTGTTCACATTGCTGCTCCCGAACAATTTATGAATTTAGAACTTTGAATTATATAATATTTTTTTAAAATATCAGTTTTTAAAAAATTGATAGACACAAGGGTTTGAAAAAATTTGAGCTTGATTAAAAAAATTTTTAAATAAAATTAAGAGATTAGTTTCTGCTTGGTTAGTGATGTAAACTATTAAATATTTGGTCTGGGTTTTGGTAAAATCCGCATTTTGAAGTATTGACCATTACTGTTATACAGTCGAACCCACTTAACTCGAGCTCGGTTAACCTGCCCACCCCATTATGTCGACGTTTTTTTATTGGAACCGCCAAATTCTCTCTTTGTCTTAGCATTTTCTCGTCGTTTAATTTGATTTTTTTAAGTCGCCAAAACCTCATAACACGAGCACAAAAAAAGGGTCAAATTTGCCACTTAACGTTTTTATCTCGATCCCCATGACCAATTGCCAGCTTTTGAAAATGTTAGCTATGATTTTTTTATAAACAAGGGAAGGGACCAATTTTCTGCCTCATAGGGTCTGCTGGTGACGTCACAGCCCACTTGCTTTTAGCTCTCAGCGCTGTGTTGCTTCTGGTACTATGGCAATCACCAGCTTTTGAAATTCTTAGTTATTTTATAACCAACAAGGCCACGAGTCAAATTTCAGCCTTGCATGGTGTGCTGGTGACGTCACAGCCCGCTTGCGTTCAGGCCTGTGTTGCCTCTGGTACTATGCCAATCACCAGCTTTTGTTCTTCTTAGTTATTTTATAACCAACAAGGCCACGCAAAAAGTTTCAGCCTTGCAAGGTGTGCTGGTGACGTCACAGACGCTTGCGTTCAGATACTTTTCAGAGCTGTGTCAGAGTGAAATGACTCGCGAATTTTGTGTTTGCAATGTTGGTTTCGACTGTATCTACTAAAGTTAGTCTCACCCTCATTTTGTAAAGTTAGTAACTTATTATTAAAAGGCTGACATGAAATTTGGAAAAAAGTTACAGGAAACTTAAATATACAGTATAAAATAGAAGTTTTCCACCAGTATGGGAAGAGGACTTTGCATGTAACCAGCATTGTGCAGAACTTCTTC